>BMAU01008026.1:0-44934 GCA_019973935.1 Trichonephila clavipes
CCTTCGACTTATAATCTTATAATTATCTTCGACTTTACCAATCAAGTTGTACTTAATACATACGTTTAAGGTATCCGACAACCCTAAAATCATGGTTATTTTTAAAAATTGACGATTTTTTTTATGATTTTATTTTATAGGTCATCTTATTTGCTTTATAAAAATACCGTTAATTATTTTCCATTCGTTAGAACAAAAACTAAAGTGTTTTTTAATAGCACATTCCGTACATAAGGTGTAAAACTTTAAAATGTTTTTTTCTCTAAGAGTTCAAACGGGGATAAATATTGCTAAAAAGTTTTGAAATAATTGCAATGAAATTTTGTGTATATATTCTGTGTAACAGAAGAAGTGTTTTAACCTTCATATTTATCAATCACTGTTTTATTACAGAACTTACAGTTTACTTTCTGTGAATATAATCACTGTTTTTTTAAGCAATTTTATATAATAGCTAAGATAAATTGCGCTCGTTTTTGTAAAAGTAAATTTTCTCTTGTCCTGAAGGTCATTTCAAAAAGGAATAGCAAAGTAATACATAGAAGTGAAAATTTTCATTTTACTACTTATTGCAAGTGGGCAGTAATTTTAGTCATTTTTACCATTTTAGTAGTAATAAATTTATTTTTCTATTCTTAATTTTAACCTTTTTTCTTAAAATGTACTAAATAAATCTAAAACCCACCAAAAAATCTCCATATCTCCATTTTTAAAAAAGAAATTTGTCGCAAGTTGTCGGATAACTTAATTGAATATATGCGCATCAAAACATTAGATTAATAAACTTTATTTAATAGTTTTCATATATTTTGCAAAAAAACCTTTTGTCTGTGCTCTAACTCTTTTACTGACAAATCTGAATTAATTAATTTTTTAATTTACATCATACATAGAACAAAGAATTTTTCATATCCCCTTTTATTTTAAAGCTTTACTGTAGGCCTTGTTTGATATTTATAGCAATTAGACTAATTATGTAGCACAACAATATTATTAAACAGTTTTTGCAGATTTCTTATATCTTCTGAGACGACTGTATTTGACAAAGGAAACTTTGTTGAAAACAATGCGTTTTATAGCAGAACTTTAAGAATAAACAGATTTTCCCGGTACTTGCGTTACACAATTTAGGCAAATTTTGTTTTAAGTACTGCTTCTGGTCTGGTCTTTTAAAGCTTTTACGATTGATAGTTTTCCCCATTAATATTATTTGGGAAAATGCCTTCCAAGTTCAAAGCCTGGCTGAAGGTTAAGTTGTGGTATGTTTTCCTCTAAAATAAACACTTTTAGTATTAGATGTTAGTCATGCATTCAAATACAACATCGAAAAACTGCTTGACCATACGTAAAGTTGCAATCTGTTAAAATTTAATTTTATCATGTTTTTATATCTATGCTAGGTACTAACAACTGGTTAAAATAAAAACAGATTTTTCATAAACGTTCTTCAGTTTTTTTTTTAAATCAATCGGTATTTAATTTTTTTGAGTTTTTTTTTACATCTTTAAGTAATCATACAGAAATAGCTACTAAATTATTCTTTATATGAATTAGAATATCAAAATGTCAATTTCAAGAGTTACTGAGTATCTAGAACTATGTAATCACGAAACTGTGTTTCGAAAATAAAAAGTTCGGTACTTGTAATTAGTATGCTAATGGCGCGATGTTAGTTTATACGAAAACTGAATCAAACGCTAAGGATACAGATGGAATGTTTAAGACAATTACTCCTGACTTATTTGCACCATCAACTATTATATCAGCGCATGATTCGTGAAAAATGCTCCATTACCCTTTTTTGTTACGTTTTGGGCTATCTATCTATCTATCTATCTATCTATCTATCTATCTATCTATCTATCTATCTATCTATCTATCTATCTATCTATCTATCTATCTATCTATCTATCTATCTATCTATCTATCTATATATATGTGTGTGTGTATATATAAAAGAGAAAAGCAACTCATTCATTCACTCGTCATGGTATCTCAGGAGCTGTTAGGCCTACAGACTTGAAAAAGTTGGCATGCATGTTCCTTTTATTAAGTAGACATCCACTCAGAACGGTTTATCATAAATTAATGCCTATGGCGGAAGGATTGTGAGGCATTGATGGGGTTAAAAGAGTTTTAAAAAAATCCCATTTTCAAGTTACTAAAACTACGGTAAGGAAATGTAGTACTTACATGTTTCTTTTGTTGTGTTGAAACCTACTGAGAACGGGCCTCAAGGAAAATGACAGAGTGGTAGATAGGAAAAAGTCCATTTTTGATTTATTAGACTTAGACTTGACTCTAGAAAGCATATTTATTTTGTTGAGTAGAAATCTACTGAAAATGAGTTTTGCTGAAATCCAAGTTGGGGTAGGTGATTACAGAAGCTTAAAAGATAATTCTATCTCAATTTCAGAAATTCTAGTCCTTTTTATATCAAGACATGAGGTTTAAAAATGCTTAATGTTAGGAATTTGATATCGATTGATTTATATATAAACAGTATACTTATATTCATGCAACATCATTAAATAACCAGCGCAGTGGTTGGATAATTGCTAGTTTAAAAAAATGAATTCCCCCATTTTCGACGCATAATAATAACGAAAGCATTGCTTAATTTCTCATCATAACCAAGATCAAAGGAAATATTTTACTACACAGCGAAAAAACCTATTTATATTCCTATTCCTTTCTAAAGTACCAAAACCTCTTAAATCGATGGTGGATATACAGACGAAGATTGAAGGCGAAATGGTTTTTTTTAAACAATTGCCATACACAATTACAAAAATTCTCCTCGCTTTCTTCTAAGATATAAAATAACAATACTTCTAGAAATCGATATTTAAACTGTCGCCTTATTCTAAAAAATGTAAGAAATAATAAACAGATCAAGAAATTAAAATTATAAAGAGAAATTAAAATTTAATTAATTAATTTAAAATTAAATTAATTAATTAATTTTTTTCATATAATCCACCAATACTTCATTGGAGAGTGAGTGAGCATTTAAGTCGTTTTATTTAGCTACTCTAGAGCTTCTGGAGACTTTCAGCATCATTTTGTCATCAGCCATTGTCAAGTGACGAGGACGACACCGAGCTGGCACCCCCTCTCCTAACTACTACAACACACCAACGGGAGGACGTTTCACCTCTCAATAGATTTCACGGGCATCTTTTACCTACAGGTGGGTCTCCGGTTGTACTAGGCTCAAACTCGTGACATGCCGCCCACGAATCCTTTACCTTGACCCCAATATGCCATTAGAGAGGCCATCTAAATCAAATTATATATATATAAAGGAAACTAAAAACGTTGACTTAATATAATTACATTTAAGATTTCACAGTAAATATATATGAAAAATGTTGTAACATTTGTGTAATAGATAGGTCCCTAAGTCATGTAAGACATATTATAGCAAGGAAATAGTGTTATGCTAACATCAATACAAAATTAGCTTTAACGTAAATATCATTCATTTTTAGGGGCTTTTGTCGTCCTGTTCCGTACACGACCTTCGTCGACGATGAAGTCGAGGTGGAGCATCTGATCACTGTAAGTAAAATAGTCATCATCTTCCTCTGATTTCATTTTCAAACTGTAGAGAAAAATTTCTTGAAAAAATTCAAGATATTAGCAAATGTACAACCTTTACTCAAAGAGAAAAATTTGATCCTGATTTAACAGTCATAATCAGGCTTAAAGTATAATGAAAACAAAAGTAAAAGTTTTTAAGATAATATTTCCAAGATCTTTCTAAGCCAGCGTTTCTGAAACTGTGGAACACGCCCCCTTTGGGAGCCGTTATAACCTTAGAAAGGGGGTGGGGTGGGTGCAAGCATATCAAAAATTCGAAAATAAAAGATTTAAAATTTGTAAATGTACATAAAGGAAGCAAAACAAAATACATTCTGACATAATAAAAGTAAAATACACATTAACACTGATATAATATAAATGCATCTGTTCTTCAGCACAATGTACTTGATAGTTAATTTATCAAAACTAAGTTAAGAACAAGATTAATAATTACTACTGACTCCCATGGGATTGCCATATACCAAACTATACACAAAATTTGATACCTATCTTGATGATTTTTTTGTACGGTTTATAATTAATGTCATATTGTAGCTTTAGCATCAAAGTAGATTATTTTTTTAAATAAATTCATTGTTACTGTAGGGAGGGGGCTCAATGCAAATTATGATTGAAAATTGCGTCGCAAGTATTGAATGTTTGAGAAAGACTGTTTTAGGCCATTACGATTGGAGATCATTCCAGAATTAACTGAAGGATGTTGATGGTGCAGGTTTGGACATTCCGTCCTTCTCCATTCGCGTCACACAAGTGGGAATATATTCCCCTTTTCCAAATCTTATTTCCCTTTTTTCCTCATCATTCAAGAGATAACTAATAACATGAACTCCTCAATTTAATTTCGAAAATGAAAAAAAAAACAGAAACATATTTAGAATTAAAAATGATACTTAATGTTTATTTAAGCTAAATAATTGCAAATATTTAAAAATAATAAGATAAAAAAGGTCACTAAGAATAAATAGTTACGATTTTATATCAACATCTCCCACGTCACAAATCAAATGAGACAGAAAAAAAGTACGGCATTATTCTTAATATCATTAAAGTTGAAATCATACTCAAACACAAGCATGTTATTTATTTTTTTCGCTTCTCTTTTTCATTTATCTTTTAATCCTTTTATAACCCTTCTACGGATACTTTTGCCTAAGGAGACACGGTACGATTCAATCAAAAAATAAAATAAAATTTTCTCTGCCTGACTTTTTTAAAAATTTTTTTTCTTCTAAAATCTCAAAACATTTTTAACACTTCTAAGAAACCAGAGCTATGATAACTTTTATGTTCGCTTTTATTCCCCTATTAAAAGCAAATAAATTTTTCAAACTGATTTATCTGAGAGAAAAAAAACATCTCTAATTTTTCACTAATGTTAATCACTAATGTTAAGTTTTTTTTGTCTGTTGGTTCAAATTTTTTCTAACTGTTGCTATTAATAATCTGGAAATCGTTTTTAAGTCAAGGAAATACTATTTTTCTGTAAAAAGGTTAATTTAGAATTGATACATTTTCAAGGAGTTATAATTAAGCACTTATTGAAAAAGTATTTCACGAATATCAATCGTGTTGTATTAAAATCCCAGGCTTCGAACAGGAATTAAATCGAAAACCGGAAAATACAGTTATTTTGATCGGAATAAAAACCGGAACTGAACCGAAAAAAATATCTGTTTATTTCGGTTTGATATATAATCAGTTATTTTTATTTTTTGTTACTGTAACCAACTAATCAATAATTTCTAATTTAACATCAACCATATAATTGTCATCATTATATGTATATTAATTCTCGATTTCTAGTTTTCATGTTCACTAGCACATTTTAAAAATCAATTTGGCGTGAAACTACTTGTATAGGCAGATTTAATTCAGTTGAATGAACTAGAAGCAAAGATGTTTTTTGTGGAACAAAAACTGGAACTGAATCGATATATTTTTTTAGTTGAACCGATACGAAAAAAAAAGATGTCTAGATACTTACTATATGTCTAGATACTTACAAACTTTTGCTATAGGTAGGTCGACGTACTTGTAAATCAACGTTCATGCGTGAATGTCAATTATTGCAGGATATTTATATATATATATATATATATATATATATATATATATATATATATATATATATATATATATATATATATATATATATATATATAGCATTTTAAAATCAATGCATAAATTTTTCAACATTCCATTAAAAAGTTACATAATTAAACTGTTTTGTGTGCAATGAGCACAAAAACTGTTTTATAATATATGCATACAAATGAAGAAACCAAACAAATTGTAGGGAACATTAAATCAATTTTTTTAAAATTGTAGCATGTCCCCCTTTTCTTTTCACTTTAACGTAACTTTATATTTTTCTTCTTTACAGTACAACTGCTCTCACTGCGACTACCGAAGCCCCGCTCTAAAGGAGTTTCGATGCCATCTCATCACGGTGCACAAAATATGAGTGGAGGTGAGGCGCATCTTGGACTCCCACGAGCGCCTCCTCACCTATTTTGGGTAGGCACCCCCCCTGATGACACTGTTCATGCAGAAACAATACCATCATGCATGTAAGTACAGGACATATGTTTAAAACTATTTTAGAATTTTTACTGTTAACTGATGAATTGAAAACATTACTCTTAAACTATTAATATCGTAAAATAATAAAAATTCGCGGTCATCGTGGCCTTATTTTCAAAAATATAAAAATTGGACAGTAAAATTTTTAAGTTAATGATTTTTTTTCATATTTTTCTGCATAAGTTAAATTTTGAAAGCTATTTTTTTGAATGTTCTAATATTTTTATGTAATGCACATCAGCGGTCACCAAACCTTTGACCTCACTGACAAGTAAATTCAAAATTTAAATCCCGTGCATCACTAATAAGATTTTTAAGTATGAAATATATTTATAAAAAAAATGTGTTCTAAAAACACAGTCAATGCATCTCAAAACATAACTTAACGGGATGAGTGAGTATATTCCACATTTTTCTACGGAGCAGCGAAAATTTCTCGTGGACCACAACTTTGGCGACCTCTAGAGTATACGACTACGCATCAATTCAGTTTATCACTTTTATATATATTTGAATTAAAATAAACATAAACTTAGTAAAATGTTTTCTTTTTAGGTGTCCAGAGGCGATCTTTTCATTCGTGTTCTCAAGAAGCTGTTTGGACTACTACTCAGGGCTCCCCAATAGTCATATCAGCATCTATTGGCAAAACATCGTATCAGGTCATTGGCTGTTCGGACCACGAGCTTCGTCATATCAGTCACTGCCGTAACATCATCAAGTGTAGCTACAGCGCTGCCCTTCAGTGGCTGTTTGGACTAAAAGTTTAGTCACATCAGTCACTGGCTGGACATATTAAGTGTTTTTACACCACTGCATTTCAGTGGTTATTTGGATTACAAATTTAGCCATATGAGTTGCTGCCTGGACTCCATCAAGTGTACTTACAATACGTCACTTTAGTAGTTGTTTGGACTACGTCGTATCTTTTCGTCGTATCTTGCTACCTGAACTTCCTCAATTGTACTTAAAGCTAGGTTTGGATGAAGTGATTATTGTCAATCAAGAACTGTTTGATATACATACTTGTTATATCATTATCTATTTGGATAATATCTCATCAGCGGCTGATTTGACTGCTAGTTTTTTCATATTAGTCGCTGTCTGAACTCCATTGAGAGTACTCTTAGCACGGCATTTCAGTGACTGTTCGGATTGAAAATACTTTATTATATTAGCTGCTCTACGTGCTGCGAATGTTACATCTATCAATTTTTGTTGAAACTGCTAATAAGACCTTATCACCAACACTCTTTTCTGAATTAAGGAATCTTTCCAGGAATGAATTTTAAAAACTTTCACTTTTCAATTGAGAAAAGTCAAGCTGAAATGAAGTAACCTTTATGTTTATAATCTGCTATAGTAGAATATAACAAGAAAAGGAATTTTAAAACGAAGCATATAAAGGTTTTCTCAATAAAGTTCAGAATGCTTACAATATAAGGTGTCTAGAGTGACTAATGATAATGGGCCTGAAAGCTATTTAATATTACCTTATAGTAAATATTGACAAAAGAAGAGACATAAAAATCTATTTGAGGAGTAAAAAATTTTTTATAATCAAAATAGTTTTAAGTCTGAATGATTTCTGCAAAGCAAGTAACTGAAATTATATGTGTACCGAAAAGTTGTGATTGAAAGCAGTGTATGCTCTGATTTGTTTTAATGTTAATATGAACAGGATATACTACCATTCTTCTTAAACACTCTTGAGAGAGCTTTCTTAAAGAGACGAAAAGATTTCACATGTTACGCGTATTTATAAGTGACTATATGCAATAGTTTGACATGACGTTGCAAATTTTTCATTCATATTTTTACCGTTTTTAAGTTTTTTACTTCAAATATTGAAAAAGAAACATTCATTAAAAATTCATTAGCTAGAGGTGCTTTGATTACTTCAGTGTAAAGAATTAGAATAATGGGGTAACAAGTCTTTGCTTTTTTAAGTCAACAAATCAACACAAATTTCCTTGCTAAGAAAAAAATGTTTAGAGAAATTTTGGATAACCGAAGCAAAAAACAAAATAACACAGGTAGGAAAACTAGCAGTGATAACAATCCTGATTGCACATTACGTTTTTTTTAAAAATGAAATACGAAACTCTTCAAAGCGGTAGTTTTGCAACAATGGAAAACTATACAAACACGAAATAAAGGATATGGCTCCGAAAAGATTTCTGTAAATTTGAAGACTAAAATCCTCTCATAGGTAATTTCTGTTGACAAATATTCTGCTATTAGCAGAGTGAAATGTATTTAAACTACAAGAAAAGGAAAATCATATGAAACTAAAAATAATTTTAAACTACAGAAGTAATCATAAACTAAACAAGAACTTATTTCCTGTACTGTATTAATTTACATTTCTGAAAAAAAATAACAATTAATTTTTGTGTGTGTATAAAATACTATTCTGTAACACTAATGTCGATTTTCCATATAGAAATAAAAATTTAAAATTTCTCATTTCTTTCATTTGTCTTTTTTCATTATATACTATGATTAACTCTCTATGACGCAAATAAAACGTTTATTGAAAAGAAATCGTAAATGAAATTTCCAGAATTATACAATACCTCTAATTTCTTTGTATAAATATTTTGATACTTATTGAAATGTACTTTTGAGGGAAAATGTCTGGAAAAAATATTTATAAAATGTTTTAAACATGGTACAAATGATTTTAAAATAATATTATAGTATTCATCTCCATAATAATTTTACAAATTAACTAAAAGCTACGAAATACACAATAAAGCTCATTGATATATTACCTTGTTTACCTCACAAAACTTACCTGATCGCGTGGTTATTTGCACAGGCATGGGCTCGATTTCTGTCCTATAACTCCTGCAATAATTGAGGGACTCTGAGACTTCATGAAACTCAACAACTTGCAAAGACAATCTTTACGTATCATACGTCGTACTAAGCAAACTTCTACCGTCGTTGAATTTAACAACCGAGAGAATTTAAGCAAATGATAAACAAAGTTAGAGAAGGAGACTGACCCCATTTTTCTTCGTTGTGTGAGACTCTATCTTTACCCGGGTCAATTTTCCAAATAATATAGTTCATCTCGCATTTACAAAACGTTTCGTATTCGTACCTTTTTTTTAAACAGGTGAGGACTTTGTGTGTGGGTGCATATATCGTATATATGCACTCACAATTTGAAGCATGGGGCAATTCTAAGCCTTACATTGCAATGTTGACTTCGGTGTTTATGGATTATCTTTTAAGGTAACAAATTTCACATTGCCTCGCTATCCCTGTTCTTTATCCAATATTTGCAAGAATCTAAATTCCTGCCTTCAATAAAAAAATTCCCACCATCACTACAAAGAAAATTTTAGATGAGAAGTATTTCAATATCATATATATATATATATATATATATGGACAAACTGCATCTATTAAAAGCACTAGCGCTAATAATCTTACTATAAGAAAACTAAGATGGAGGAAGAAAAATATCAGCGCCCCTACAACATACGGGAAACCGGTTATGGCCAAATTTCGGTAATCCGACCGGTGAACGGGCAAACCAGTTAAGGAGTTAACTCGGTTTGGTCACATACTCTTTAAGACCCCCTTTAATTCTTATACCGTTTGCTTTTGAAATAATCGTATGTAAGAAAATCGCCGAATCTAACTATTGAACCGGTTTTTGCTGAATGTGTAAAGATTACTTTTTTTATCAACAGACGATAGTTGTGTTCCATATTTTACGTTCAGCTGGCAAAATTAGCTTTGTTTACAAATACAACGAAAACAAGTCTTCTTTTTATTTATCGTGAAAAGGCAATAATCAGTATATTTCTAATTGCTGGAATACAAATGTTTGTATTAATGTTTAAATAATTGTAAAATAGAAAAAATGTATTAATTATACTGTATTTATGTGGCTTCTTTGATTTCATTACCTGCATGATTGTGCGGGGTTGGGCGTTACTAGAGTCACTGCCACTGTAAAGGTAAGTACTCACCATGCGAATTTGCTTTTCTGTTTCAATAATTTTGATGAAAGCCTACACGAAAATGAAAGATATAGGTATATAATTAATACAAATTTTCTTTGGGGTAGCCATGCATGAGTCCCATTTTTACTTTCTCTCTCTCTTTTTTGCAATTAATTTTCTTTTCCATGCATTTATTGGGGTGTATGGCCTTTTTTTTTCTCTCCACAGGTATCTGCATCCATATCTGTTCCCCCCTCCAAAAGAAAGTCTAGGTTTTCCGGCGGTAGTTAGTATGGTTTGATTTTAATATATATTGTTACGTCGAGTGTTTCTCAAACTTTCAATACTGGCAACCCCCTTTTCAATCACAATTTTATCGCGCCCCCTTATACATAATAATGTACTGAATGCAATAATAATGCACTCTGACGATAAAGCAACAATATTTATTATAAACCGTACAAATTCATGACATACGTATTAAATTTTGTGTATGTTACTTTTAAGCAAAAAAAAAGTTAAGTAACAGGATAATTACTAAGTTATATTTTTCCTTTCTCTGATTTTTAAACTGGAACATATTACAAAATGCGGTGGTTGCTTAGAAGACAAAATATAGATATCAGCTTAATATAGAAAATGAACTCAGAGGGGTCAATTTCTTATCTTAAAACTCCTTTTCAAAACTCTGCTCTGTAAGACAAGCCCATGGAAGTAGCTAATAATTATTAAACTTGTTCTTAATTTAGTATTAATTAATTAGTCATAAAATACTCTGTGCACCACTCATACATTAAAAGCAGTGTTTCTCAAACTTTCAATACTGGCGACCCAATTTTTCAATCATAATTTTTTGTCTCGCCCTCCTGTACAACAATAATGTATTTACTGCAATAAAAATGCACTTTGAGAGAGAGACGCTAAAAGTTACAATACGATCTTAATTATAAACCATACAAATCAATACGATAAGTATATTAAATTTTGTGTATATGTAACTTTTAAGTAATATATATTTTAAGAAAATTACTTAAAATATATATTACTTAGAATTATGTTATTTTTCTTTCTCTAATTTTTAAATTGGAACAGATCGCAAAATGATGTATTTAATTAAAGATTTATTTCCTTCAGCATTCATTTCTCAAAGTACAAATGTCATTAGAAAAATAGTCTAATCAATGTCGCTCTCTATCATATCCATCACATCTGGCATTAAAGGGTACGTTTGCGTGAGTCTGGGCAACCTATCGGACGTCTGCGCAAAACATGTAAAAATGCTTTTCCTCGTACAATTCCAGTCAGTTTTGGTCGACTCGATACTCCTATAGCTACCGAATCTAGCTTGAATGTACATTTTTTTTAAATTTCCACGTTAATTGTAATTCACGGTAATTTATTTACGGCAGTAGATTAAAACAATATCATACATACATTTTTAAGTCGTAAGCAAACATTCGACCATAATAAAGAATCAACAAGTACACAGACGAACAAGTATGGTTCGAAAATTAAATCAAGGCGATCTTCTCAAAAAATACTTAAATTTTGGATTTACCACTACTGAAGTAAATGATGGAAAAAAAAGCCCCAGCTCGATATGTGTTAAAACTTACAAATCTGTAGAACAACATGTGAAAGTTGTTTTTAAAACATGTAAAATCATTTAGCTATGTTGGCAAAGAATTTTAAAAAGTATTTTCTGGATGAGGACAGCTTGGTAGCAAGTTACGAGTGGATTAGGGATCTATTTCAAGATACTCAGAAGGGCTCTCAACTTCCGAAGAAGAAATCTTCATATATTTTACATCCAGTGAAAAATTAAAAAGGCAATTTGTAATAAATCGCTCTTTGAATTTGGGGTAGGGTGGATGAGGAATTATCTGAAAACAAAAGCACTTCGTATACTATTACCATTTTCAACATCCTACCTTTTTCAAACTGGATTTTCTGCAGTGGATGCCTTGAAGACAAAATATAGATCTCAGCTAAATATAGAAAAATAACTCTTTAAGTGTCAATTTCTGATATTAAACTTTCCTTTGAAAAACTTTCCTCTACAAGACAAGCCCGTGGAAGTCCCTAATAATTATTAAACTTGTTCTTAATTTAGTAATAAGATTGATTGATTGAATATTATCGTCGCACTGTTCAGCTGCACGAGGGCTTTTGACGACGGACCACGTAATTTTGAACCATGGTCAAGTGACGTGGATGACACCTGAGCTGGCACCACTCTCTCCTAACTACCACACCAACGGGAAAACGTTTCAACTCTCAAGAGATTTAACGTGCGTCGCTGCCATACACGGCGGGTCTTTAGTGGTACTGGGCTCGAACTCGTGACAAGGCAAGCCACGATCCGATACCTATGCCACTCGGCTACCGCGGTCAAATTCAGTAATAAGAAATTATTTATAAAATACCTTCAGTACTGATACATCAAACGTATACTGGCTGAAACACCGACACTTCACACGAGTTCATTTTTTAAAAAAATAAAACATTATTCTTGATATAATAGCTGAACTGTAAGGGGAGTAAAACTGTGTGCACGACATTGTATACAAACATGTAAAATGATGTTTTTTTAGGTAAATGCTATAATTGTAAATAACTGTTTAAAAGAACTGTAATTTTAAACCTCACGCAATTAGCATTTAGAATTAATGTTAAATTATGAAAAGAATATAAAATTCCGATGAAGAATGATTGTGTTACTTTTTAACATTTAAAGCGAGAAGACTTCAAAATGTTTTAACCCGGGAGCAGGCGCGTACTCGATACTAACATTAATGGTAGTGTGGGGGGGGACTCAGTCACCCCAATCATTTGTTTAGAATTATTTTTACTGTACACGATACAAATCGAATTCTAGTGAATATTTTAATTTATAGAAAGTATACTTACCTTTTTTCAAGGACTATTCAATTCTTTGATGATTTGAGAAAAAATCCAATAAAACTGAACTAAAATGATTCAAAAGTACAAGACCATAATAAAGGACGCAAATCAGACACTTTTCAATTATCCTACAAAAATGTTAAACCAATTAATTCTTTTCCAAATATCGCAAAACTCAATTATTTACAATTTCCCAAAGCGAAAAGCAAACGCATAAAAAGATGGGAGGGAACTAATATTGATAATAACCATACCATAAGATTGAAGGTCAATCAAATGATTAGCAAACGTACTATGCAGCCTGGCTGAAAAGTGAATCATGTCTTCCTTTTCTTTTTCTACAACTAATGTACAGTATTTCAATAATAATTACAGTGGTGAATTGTTTATCTTCTTAGAATTTTTCTCAGGGTCTGGGTTTCGTTTTTCTTTTAACGAATAATATTTTATGTTAAAACGTAATAAAAAAAAAATCTCTCATTGAGGAAATACAGCAAATAAAACAAAATGTTTTTTTTAAATTTGGTTTTGGGATCAAAGATAGCTGTTTGATGACGGAAAAAAGCCAGATAATAAACATAAATTATGTCAGTGCTGTTGTGTGTATTTTTTTTTTATTATGGAAGAAAGCATTTTGTTTTACTTCTCTTTCCGGTTATTTTTTTAAAAAAATCTTTAAATTTTCGATACGCTCGCGCCCCCTTGTAGGGGTCATGTCGCCCCAAGGGGCGCGCCCCACACTTTGAGAAACACTGCTTTATAGTGATATAAAGGGACCGATCCTATTCAATCAAATACATCTTAGATCATAAATCTGTGATGAGCTTACCCTTGAATTCGCTTCCTCATCATCTTGTCTACCTAAAGCTGTGAGGGGTAACGATGAAAGTCCAAGAATCTCCATGATAAATCTAATTTATTATTATCAATTATAATATTCAGAACAAGTAATCTATAAAGGGAACCTAGGAGTGATATAAAGAAAACAACTACCTTATGTGAATAAGCGCACAAAACCAGCTTATTTTAGCTTTAATCGATCTATCCTAATAATTCTGGATTCACTAATTTAGTCTAGTAGCCAAAATTCGTCCTTTAGTCAAGATGCGTACTTCTAATTCTTTACCATAGTAACACTGCGTTCATATGCTCCACTCCTTCTGACCTACGATTATTAAACTCTAACTTTATATACACTAACTAATTTGCATCTCAGGATTTCTTCTTGAGAGAGATGGCTATGAAATAAACCGAATGCTAGCTCAAAGATTCCCCAAGAAGATTAGTTGTTGAAAGTCGCGTAAAGACCCGTCACAAGTCCTTAGCCTCCAGCCTACACAACTCGTTGTGTGCAATCTGGATGAAAAGCTTCATGTTGTTTACGACGAATTCTTTGTCTACCACCAATTGTTAGTGTGCAACAGGGCTTTCATCGGTCCGTACAATTTTTTTTCACATTTTTACGCCCCAGATTTTGTATTCTTTAGCCCAAGCATTGCAAGTTTTCGATTTAAAGCTGATAAATATTGTTTTCGTTTTGATCATCGACTGTTCTGTGAGAGATCTTTGTAGTTGGTAGAGTCGTCCATCGATTGCTCTCTCTATTTTTCTTCACAATCTGCTTCGATTTCCTTTCATCGCGTTTTGTCATTTTCTTGGACCTATGTCCCCTAGATGATAAACCTTTTGTGGTAGTTTTAGTTAAATAGGTTTTATATTTCCTTATTACGCTCCTGTTTGGTATTCTAAGTTGTTTTGAAATTTCAGGTGCTTTCACGTCATTTTGTCGTATGCCCTCTTTTAAACTCACTAATAGCTTTTGTTGATGACATCATAAAACAGCAAGTAATAGAAATTTTTTTTCCTAGTCAATTCCTACTTTAAATGCATGAATAGAAAGTATTTTATTAAGGACTGAAAATTTGAACAAGATATATATATATATATATATATATATATATATATACATATATGTATACATATAATATACATATGTATATATATTGTTAGAGTCCAATTATAAAGGGCGCTGTGAAAGCGTGGCTATATAAAGATGTAGTGGTATGCCCACAGACACTCTTCTTCATCAGGACAAGAAAGCCATGCATACCACGAACTCTGTATTCCACACTACTACACTAGTCTCAGAGCACGAAGTACCTACGAGTACTCTAGAAAAAAATTTATCATGGAAACAACACATCATATATGCGCGTGATAAGTTCCGGAACGCATTATTTGCTTAATTTGCCGCAATTCTCAAATGAATCTTTACAATAAAGTACTTCCCTACACTGCCATCTTGCGACCCATATTCACGTACGCCAGTCCTTTGGGGGGCTATATGCAGCTAAATATAACATTAAACTACTAAAAAATGTTCAAAATGCTTTAATTAGAAATATTACCAAAGCTTGCAGATACACCAAAAACAGAGAAATTTATTAAGTTTTTAAAATTTTCCTTTCAAAACATACATTAAAAATTGGCAATCAAATTCGTTGAAAAACTGCCAAACATCAATAACACTCATATTTTAAATCTTGAAAACTATGACCCCAATGTTAATAGAAAGAGGCCCAGAAGAATACTGCTGGGCTCTTACAAGCCCCCCTAATATTAAAGTTTGTCATTCCCTTATGGTGAATGATCTCTTCTGCTAAATTTTATTCATTCCATTTCTTTTAAATTTTATTATTATGCAAGCCACACAGACAACCTAATTCTTAAATTTCCGTGACTCCAGGGCAGCCAATAGAGTGTTAGCTCACTGATACCTCTCATCCAATAGCAGACGAGCCTCTCTTCTGCTTGCCATGAAAATTTTTCACTACTTCGGTTACCGCCGAGGCAGTCATCTTAGTCACACTCCCTTGCTCCTTCCATGTCCACCAACCAGGAAGCTCCCTCTCGATTCAGGCCACTCTACGTCAAAGCTCCAATACTATTCGATATGGGATGGAGGAACGCTTCACGTTCCATTTCCCAATGATGATCGAGAGTGAGAAACCTGTTAAGAGTTACCATATTCCCGAGTGTTCTAATTAGCGTATGATATTATATACATATTAGGTTGGGGAAAAAGAAATCCATTATTTTTTCGGTAGATAACGGTAGTGTCGATATCTCGTGAAGTATCGATCAAGCATTTTCAAATTTATGCCCATCGTCAAGGCTAAAAAAATTCTTTTGCTGTTTCTTGTTTGGTTCATTCAACTGTGAGTTACAGGGTGTTAAAATGGAAGACAGCAAAAAGAAAATTCGGTACATTTTACAGTTTTTCATTGATAAAGGCGAAAATGCAGGCCAAGTGGCTGAAATTGTGAAGGGTGATTATGGTGTCATAACTGTAAAAGCTAATTATGTGCAATTTTGGTTTCGTCGATTCCCTTCAAGCATTTTTGATGTTAAAAATGCACCTCGAACAGGTAGGCCCGTCGTTGAAATTGTCGATAAAATCACGGAAATAATGGAAGTTGACCGGCATCTTAGTAGTCGGAGCATCGCCCAGGAGCTAAAGATTGACCATAAAACCCTACAGTTTTAAACCATTTGCGCAAAGTTGGATTCAAAAAGAAGGTTGATGCTTCGGTACTACACCAATTAACACCAAAAAACATGATGGATCGAATTTCCATCTGCGAAACCTTGGACAAACTTAATGAAATCGACTCATTTCTTAAACGGATGGTGATTGAGGATGAGAAATGGATCACATACGACAATACTGTGCGAAAACGATCGTGGTCAAAACGCGGTGAAGCATTTCAAACGGTGGCTAAACTAGGACTAATGGCTAGGAAGGTTCTACTTTGTATTTGGTTGGACTGGAAAGGAATTATTTATTATGAGTTGCTTACATAGGACGAAACAGTGAATTCAGATACCTACGGTCAACAACTGTACTGTTTGAAGCTAGCGATTGATCAGAAACGGCCAGAATTGGCCAAAGAAGAGTTGTGTTCCAACAGAGGTGTTATGTTCCATCAGGAACAGGCTAGAGCCACACGTCTGTAGTGACTCGCCAGAAACTCTGGGAGCTTGGTTGGGAAGTTTTAGTGCATCCACCATATAGTCCGGACCTGACACCAAGCGATTACTACCTTTTCTCGCACTGCAAAACTTCCTGAGTGATAAGAAATTGGGGTCAAGAGAAGATTGTGAAAATTAATTACTAGAGTTTTTCGCCAGTAAGGACCAAGACTTCTATGAGAGAGGCATTATGAAGCTATCTTTAAAATGGCAACAAATTATACAACAAAATGGGGCATATTTGACCCAAATCGGACAATCCCAAACATGTTAAATAAAGTCTTGAAGTTCATGCAAAAAAATAATGGATTTCTTTCTCCCAACCTTATATATATATACTATCTGGTATACCCGTTCTTCGCACGGGTGAACTGAAAAATTAAACAACACAGATTGAAGGAAAAAGAAGTTTTTAATGAGTTAATTTTATGTGAATTGCAAATTAAACAAAAAAAGTTTTTTGCATATCGCAGCTAAACAAAAAAAAAACACCTTTGTTAAATTTTAAATATGTAGATCTAATAGCTGATAAAAAGGATTATTTTTATTTATAATTCCTGGTAACACTCTTGACGGTCGATTTTTGAAAATACCTCCCTAAGCTGATCTCTGCTCAGCAAAAGTAACACATTGTTAAACGTTTTGCGTAATGAACGCTTAAAATAGTGTAAATAATTTATATCTGAAAGTGTAATACATTAATATTACTTTCTGTTGTATTTATTTTATGTTAAAATTGTAATACTCGCAAGCAACGCCGTTTCTTAAATTATAATCGCGATTCAATGAAAAACATAGCGAAATGTTAACGATAGAGTCAAGTTGGCAAATGCCTAGCTACTTTCATAGCTCGAGCTTCATTAGAGCTTTGAAAGACCCGCCGTGTAGGGGTGTGATGGACGTTAAACCTTTATCCACCGCATTATGATTTATTGCAGTTTTTTCCATGCAGTATTTTTTTTTCCATGACAACATTTACAAATTAAGGGATATACATAAACAAAATAGTCCACTTTGGAATATTTAATCCGTTAGAGCTAATAAAATAATTAAAGATATTCCACTGTAAAATTAATTATATACACCGTTCACTTAAAATAAGTAGTCAAATACTTTTCCAATGTCTTCACTAACATACAAAAACAAAAGACACTTAAAATTTGGCATAAACTATTTTTTCGGGACAAAAATAATAATATTTGCAATCCGCTGAAAACGCCGTCAGCTGAAAACTCAATATCTGCTACAAAACTATTCGGCTTCCCCGCTAAAATACTCATCATAGAACCCGTGCTGTTATATATCTTGGAAGAGTGGATTTCAAAGAATATTCCTGCTAAGTATTGGTAGAATATTCCTTCTAAGTTGGTGTGGTGTGGTAGTTAGGAGAAGGGGGTGTCAGCTCAGGTGGCGTCCACGTCACTTGACCATAATTCAAAATTACGTGATACGTTGCCTAAAGCCCTCGTGTAGCTGAACAGTGCGATGTTAATATTCACTCACTCACACACTCCAAAAAATACAGTACAGTAGTTATAATTATTTTTATGCTTAAAAACGCAATATCTGCCTATTCAATTAAAATTATAGCGTTATAATTAACGACTAACCACAAACAAATTTTGAAAATTTGTCCGAATGATGCAGTGTGAAAGAGAAAGTTTATTTACTTTAAGTACCAGAACCGATAAAAGCATTTACGTATTTTGAAAAAAGATCAATTTCTTACTACCAAATGTGCATAATAAAATCATAAAAAAACATTAAAATAAAGAGAGATTTATAACAACCTCTCCCTTCAAAACTTAGTTTTATTCTGAAATAAAAAAAATAGGTATTATTCTGATCACAGGAATTAATTAAAAGAGAGCCCCTTGCGTAGCCAAAACAAAAAGAGTTTTTCACAAACAAAAGCTAGATATATGCTGTGGTGGGCTTTTTTTCAGCGCAAGCCAGATTTGCTTGCAGATGCCGGAATGTTTTTCTACTTACTTGACAAATATCGTTATATTTTGCACACTTTTTACAAATTTTTATAAATTATATCCATGCTATAAATTATAACCTATGTGTTATTCTGATGTATAAGCTATATTACTGTAAAATTTCATTAAAATCCATTTAGCTGTTGAAAGACCCAAAAACATCCTCACACAAACTTTCACATTTATAATATATATTAGATATATATATATATATATATATATATATATATATATATATATATATATATATATACATAAAGAGAGAGAGGAGAGTGAAGTAATAGTAGGAATTGAAAAAGAGCATGATTTGTCTGCATTGTTGCAACAATGCACAACCGGCTTGGCTAGTTCGGCTGAAAAACTGGTTTTCGACGCCAACTCTTACCATTTCTTTAACAGTAACATTGTTACAACAATGGAGACGAATCTAAAAAAGTTGGCGTCAAAAACCGGAATGTAATTTAATTAATTTAATTTAAGTAATGAATTAGTATTTGAAAAAACTGTATAAACTTCAAGGGTCATCCACTACAAGTTTAAAAATATTATTTGAACTTGATTGGATGAATAAGAAGTATTTTATTAACGATTGAAATTTGAACAAGATCTCTCTCTCTCTCTCTCTCTCTATATATATATATATATATACACACTCAGAACATTGAAAATAGCGACCCAAGAAGAAAGCATCGGATTGAAATGAAATTTAATACACATAATGACACAGACGAGAGATTCACTTGATCTCAAAAACAAGACAATTAAACGAATACAGGGTGTGCAACGACACAAATACTGGGCCACTTCAATAGCGCGTTGGATCACTTCCAGCTGCAATACATGCCGCCACACGGTCCGGCATTGAGTTGATTAGACACGTTATGTTGTCCTGAGGCAGATGGACCCACAAATCTTGAACAGCCAACTCTAAATCATGTACAGAGTGACATGATGGCATCTGCCGCTTTTAGATGATGCACCCACGTGCTCTACAGGGGACAAATCGGGGGAGCGGGACGGCAATGGAAGTGTCTGAAAATGACGTAGGAAGTCTTGAGCAACTCTTGCTGTATGCGGACGAGCATTATCTTGCTGGAAAATGTTTTGCCCCTGGGATACCATTAAGGAAAGGTCCTACATGGGATCGAAGAATATCATCAACGTAACGTTGGCCCATTAAGGTTCCACGCATCACAAATAAAGTGGACCGGTTATCATAGGCTATGGCCCTCCAGACCATTACACCAGCTGTGCGGGCAGTGTGACGTAGAACATTGTGAGGGGAATTGTACCGCTCATCAGGGCGCCTCCACACCCGTACACGGTTATCATCTGCCCCCAAAACAAACCGGGATTCATCACTAATTACAACATTTTGCCAATCTGTGACATTCCACATTGATCTGGCTTGGTACCACTGTAGACGCAGTTGCCGATGTTCCGGTGTTAAAGGGAGTGCACGGAAAGGGCGCTTGGATTTAAATTTGCTTCTGCAAGGTGTCTGGAAATTGTTTGTGGAACAATTGCTACGACTGCGTCTGCTCGTATCGTTGAACGAGCGACTGTGGGGCCCACAAGTGCTTGCCGCACGATCCTTCGATCCTCTCTCCTCGTGGTCTTCCTGGTCGCTCCAGACCCGTTTTTCCGCGCGTGGGTACCTTCTCGTATCCACTGCTCCGAACAATTTCTAACGGCACACTCCGAACGATCCACCTGGCCAGCAACATGGCGTGTCGACCAGCCTGCAGTTTTCATCCCGATGATCATGCCTCTCTTAAACTCGCTTAACTGTGAGTAATGTCTTCTAGCACATTTATCTGGCATGTTTCCCTTGCCAAAGTCTTCCTACAATCGGCGGGTAATCGTCACGTTTATGAATCTTCGAATTTGCGCTGGTTTATATGGCACCCTCTTCCTGATTGTAGCGCCACCTCGGCGAGTATGAGCATGCGTATTGGCACAAAACTTGGATCATTTGCATATCACATTACACTGTACTTATTTGAAAAGTTTCGCGATTGTACTTAGCTTCCTTCTTGGGTCGCTATTTTCAATGTTTCTGAGTGGAGAGAGAGAGAGAGAGAGAGAGAGAGAGAGCTAATAGTAGGAATTGAAAAAATAATCCATTTTATAAAATCAAAACAATCTTAACTTTAATTAATATATTCAATTTTAAGATGTTAAGGAATATTTTCTATGGTTGTAATTGAAGGAAGAATTAAAAAAAAAAAAAAAAGAAGGAAAAAAAGAGGTAGGTGACAAGTTACTTGACCACTAATTTTAAGAATGTTAATTTCTTCGTCTAACAGATTAATTAATACTTTTGATTTCAATTCAAATGTTACATTGTGACGGGCATATACGCGTTTTTCCAACTAATCCTCTTGGAAAATCTTAAGGGTATCAATGCACGTTATTCACAACCATCCCTTCGGAAGAAGAGATTCATGATATGTAAATTAACCTACTATAAATTAGTGATGTTTTCCAGCTTGAAGGAGAGGAGACATTCTCGAGCCAGGTGAGATTGCTCCTGAAGGTGTAATATTAGAATAATAGTGATTTGATTCTTATTAGGAGGAAACGTTAAAGTGACGATTGTTCATTAGGATTGATATGATACTAGATTAAATAGGATGATAGGTTAGATCCTTTATTAAGTTAATGATCGAGTTTGATAGTCTCCTAATCGTTAGCGTTTTACTGTCATTGTTCCACTTTCACGGTTAACATTGAGACATTCTCTTACTATTATTAGTTGAAATTGTGTATGTTCTTTGTGTGAAAATAAATAGATCAGTTGGATCATGTCGAGTGTTTCTCTCCCCCCCCATCCACTTACATCATGTATAGAATATAAAATTTTTTTGATGAGATATAAATTATGTACAGAATGTATAAAATGAAAATTTTTAAAAGATACAATTACAAAAGCCATTTCTGTTTTAAAAGTGTATATAGTTTTAAATAATATAATTAATTTTTTCCTTTGATATGGAAATTCTCCTGTCATCGAGTTTATTCTTTCAAAAGGGTGTAAAAGATTTATTTAAATTTTTTTTTAAAAAATGAATTTTTGACAAGCGATTACTTTTTAACAAGTAATTTTTAAAAAATTAATCAGTTCTACTTTAATCAACAAAGAAAATTTTTTATTTTAGCTACTTTTTTATTACATAGTTACAATTCATATAAATATGTATATACATATGACAGAATCACAACATTAAGTGGTAATTAATTTATTAATTATCATTAAAGTATCGTATTGTCATCCAAAACAATCGTGTATATAAAATTTCCTTTCAACTGAATGCACATGAGAAAATTTTTTTTTCAAGTTTTGACACAAGTCGCCAATGTGGCTGTATCTGTAACACTTTAAATAATTAGTTTCAATCAATTAATATTTATTAATTATAATTAAATTATTGCATTGTCAGCCAAAATAATCATATATATAAAATTTCAGCTCAATTGAGCACTTTAAAGTGTATTTTATTAACGATTCAAAATTCCACCAAGATAAATAAATAAATAAATAAATATATGGAGAGTGTGACTTAATAGAAGGAATTAAAAAAGAATACTCTTCTTTTAATTTGTTGGTTGAATAAAAATTTAGCAAAATTAGATTATTTTTGGATCATTATATTGACCTAAATGAAAAATTAACGGAATACAAATGTGTTATATAAGCCTAAATGTTTTCATATCGTGCAACTTAAAACCATTTTTATAGTGCTAAGAACTGAATAGCCTAATATTAGTTTACAATATTATTTAAAGATTTTCATACATCTGTGCAGTATTTTTGATTTGTAATAAAATTCTTAAGAATTTTAAAATGAATAATTCAGAAAAAAATGAAACAACTTTTCAAAATAATAATAATAATTTTTTTCACCTGTATTTATTTATACATTTGTTAAGAAACTACAAACAATATTCGTACATAGTTTTGATAGGTTGAAATTTAGCATTCCTACCGGTAATGTGATACGTTTCTTCATTTAGGAATCCTATGAAATAAAGAAGAGAAATCAATTAAAAAATACTAAATTAATTCAAAATATGCATTAAATACAGATAATTTTGCATGAGTTACACTAAAAACACACATGATAATTTATTTTGAAATATTTATATATAAAAAAAAGTAATGAGTTATTCACGCGCACACTTATTGATATGACATTCTTTCATCTTCAATATGTAAAAAAAAGAAAAAAAAAAACTTGGCCTAGAATACAGTTAAGAATTTTCATCTTAAATTTCACCTGAAACTGTTCGACAAGTGCTGAGATCACCTGGTTTATATGGCTGTTCTGCGAGATGAAAATATCTTGTGAGACAAAAAGGAAAGGTGAATGCTCAGACTTTCCTTCGTAAAATCAATAATACAAAAGGAAGTATCTAGTTTGAATCACACATCCCGTTTGCAGGTGAAAAAAAGTGTAACATTTTTAGGTCTGATGGGCACATAAAATTATGATAAAAAAAGTAAAAAATAACTTAAAGGATCTTTTCAAGGAATTCTTTAAAGGGATTTTAGAAAATAAATTTCTATTTATATGTACAAGGTGTTACCGAATTCGATCAACACATTCAGAGAGGTGATAGTAAGCAGCATGAGGACGACCAATCTCCGCAGAACATGAGGTTGTAAATCACGTTTAGTTAGCGTCTCATACACAAGCGATTTTAAGTGGCCACAGAAGAAGAAATCCAAGGGATTGAGGTCCGGGGAACGTGGAGGCCAAACAATAGGTCCGCTATATCCAATACATCTTCAATGATATTGGATATGGTGTATGTATCGTAAATGTGGTTACGCACCGCAATCGAA
This sequence comes from Trichonephila clavipes, assembly GCA_019973935.1. Lineage (NCBI taxonomy): Eukaryota > Metazoa > Arthropoda > Arachnida > Araneae > Nephilidae > Trichonephila > Trichonephila clavipes. The sequence goes on from BMAU01008026.1 coordinate 23,928, forward strand.
GCGAGGACTGGTGTACCATCGTGCCTCGTTCTGGTGCTCAGTGGCCGGTATTCTCTTCAACAACTTCGGGAGAAGTGGGAAATTTGCATACAAGCAGGTTTCATCAACCTTTTCACTACGCTCCAAAACCTCTCATTTGTTTGTCCACTCCCCTCTTTTGGCGTCTTGGCCTCCCGATGGCTACTACTATCACATTTTTTAACGTTTAAACATAGTTTGGGAACTCATATTATACGGTGATTTGTCGTCTCCATGATGATCCCATGGGGCATGCTCGGAATTTGTCGGTCGAGTTCAGCAACACCCTGTATAAAGGAGAAAAACGACTAGCTCATCACGATATCCCCGGAACTACTAGACCTAGACTTGAAATTTGGCAGGCATGTTTCTGTCATGGAGTAGAGATATGCTATGCTAAGAACGGGGTCTATGAAAATCGATCTCCAAGGGGGTTGCAAGGGGTAAAAAGGGTTACAGATAAATATTTCCCGCGTTTTTGAACTATTAGACATACAGACTTTAAATTTGGCAGACATGTTCCTTTTATAGAGTAAAGTCTTACAAAAATCAAACCCCAAGGGGGCTTACGAAGGGTTCAGGGGCAGGATTATAGATAAATGTTCTCGTCATTTCATAAAATAAAGAAAGTAAGTTTTTCAACAACAAAAAAAATTATAAAAAGCGAACTCATACGCTCTCCAAAGATTAAAAGGCATTTAAATTCTCCTTTCTGGCAATTTAAATATTTATACCCCATTTAAAAAAAAATTTTTTTTTGAAAATGATCTACGTATTTCTCTCTTTAATCTTCACAAAAACAAAATTAAAAAAATGTTTAGAAGTCAAATATATCTATCATTCAAAAATAATATAAGATGAAAAGAGGATTCTCTTAACCGAAATTGTTCAGATCAATGTATTCGATGTGTGTGGTGGGGAGTGGAAAGTACTTTGAATATTTTCTTTAAAAAGACCCGTCTTTTAAATGTCTTCAGATACTTAAAATGTGATTGGTTGTTCAACTAAAATCTTTATGTTGTTCATATACAGACTTATCCACAATCGCTACTTTAGAAAAGTGTTTGCTGCCACATGAGTTCTTGGTGGAAGTCAGAAGGATAATTTTTGGGGCGAATAATTCGCCCTTGTTGCAACTAAGGACGCTCCCTTCTTTTGAGTGATGACGATGGTAATAGGCCAGCCAAGTCCCCAAATCGATACAAAATCGAAGAACTTGTCGTCTGTAAGGTTAACCAGCGATAGATGATAGCATACCTTCCAGTGTAAAAACATGTGACTTTCTGGGATTTGACCGATAATGGTTTTTGATAAAAAATTAGCCCTCAAGCAAAATTGTAGCGGAAAGGAATTCTTGTGTTTATTAATGCTATATTTTTTTATATCTACCTTGTGGGAAAGGATTTCATCGAGGATAAAGATACGAAAAAACGAGATTTAAAGAAATATTTTTTTAAACATTTTTAGTAGAGATTTTAGAGGGAAAAAATGTCTATTCCGTGTAAATTAAAATTTGAATATCTAGAAACACAATATAAGCTAACATATAAATGATTTATGATTATACACAAGTAATATAAAAAAATTTAAGTCAATTCCTACTTTGAATGGATGAATGGAAAGTATTTTATTAACGATTGAAAATTTGAACAAGAAAGTAAATATAGAGAGAGAGAGAGAGAAAGAGAGAAAGAAAGTGAACTATAAAATAGTAGGAATTGAAAAAAGAGCATGATTTGTCTGCATTGTGTTGTAACAATACACATCCGGTTTAGCTGAAAAATCGGTTTTCAACGCCAACTTTTGTCATTTTTTAAACAGTTATATTGTTACAGCAATGAAGACGAATCTAAGTTGGCGTCGAAAATCAGTAATTAATTAAATTAATGAATAAATATTTGAAAAAAACCCCGTATTAACGTCAAGTGTCATCCATTGCAAGTTTAAAAAATGCATTTGAACTTGATTGAATGAATAGAAAGTATATTACTAACGATTGAAAATCTAAGCAGGATATATATATATATATATGTGTGTATATATAGAGAGTGAGCTAATAGTAGGAATTGAAAAATAAAATGAAAAAAATGTATGAATTATAAACATACACAAATGAAATGAAAATGAAAGATAATTTGTAATTAATTAATAAATTAATTATATTGTTACGTAGATCGGGGGGTTTGAGGATTTTATGCTATTGGTCTCAAAAAGCAAAACAGTTTTTTAGAATAATGAAAATTTATTGTGGAAAAAAAATCTTTAGAAATATAGGATACAGCAGCAAAATAAATCCCAAAAGGCCTTTACATCTTCTACGGTGTTCAGACATAACTATCAGTATCTAAATATACAAATATTTAATGATTAAGATTATGATAATGATTAGGATCACTCGATCGCGCGCGTTGCAACTAATCGCTAGTCGACTCTTCAACGGTCAAAACAATACCAACTCAGCTTCAGCGAGCGGCTCCTATTTATGGTCTACACCGTCAAATAAATTTGACTCGTGATTATTGGTAAAATAATAAAAAAAACTAATACTAACCACTCAAAACTCTTTATTTACTACGAAAAAATAACTTTTGTACTGAGTAGTTGTAAATGTTTTAGTTTACGTGAAATTCAAATTATAAAGTAACAGTAGTGTGACCCTGTTGTTGCAGATTGGATGACAAACAATTGAATTAATAAGGATTATAAGATATGTCGCTTTTAGTAGAATGCGTATGAATCGGTCATCTGCAAACTTCGGTTTCTATTAATTAATTATTTTTGATTTATCGTGCTGTCAATTTCTTGCATCTTTCTTTGAAATGGGGACATGCGCAGATGCCCTTCTTAAGAATGATATTCTTATTTAGTTTTTTTGCCATTTAAGTTGTCTTATGTAACCGCTTTATTTGCAAACAATAGCAGATATCGTCAATATTTTAAAATTTTCACTTTTTGATGGAACAAAACATAAACATATTAAATCGTAAGCCATTCTTGCCAGCTATTAGTCTCAAATAATCAAATAACGGTTCTATAATTTTCAAATAAAGCCAGGTAATTTTAGGTACTAAAATGTTTTATTTGCTGAGAATATGATCAAACAACAAAATGGTGCAATAAAAAGAACTGAAGAAATCGATTAGAGAAAAACTAAAGGTAATAGTTGCTTCGAATATGTACTTAAATCTCCTGAAACAAAACTCTCTCAGGGTAAAGTAAAAATACGGAAGCCCGCTTAAGGTATCCGCTACGTTCGGAACCGTTATTTTAAAAAGCGCATAAATGGATAATTTTCACGATATTTAGTGTCACTTAGATTAGAATGCATGTATAAAAGGGTTTTAAGAACATTATGAAAAAAACAATTATTTAAATACAATATTTTCGCAAAAACTAACTTAAAAATAATCTTTTTCAAAACGTTGTACTCCTTTATAAAAAATGCTTCTATAATAATTATATTTTACTTATATAAGCAAAAAGACTTCTCCAGAGAATCAGAACTAGGATTTTTGAAAAATTCACATTATTTTTAGAGTTACCACCACTGAAAACAATTATCGGCGTTTTTTTCTTAAAATTGCTCTGTGATCGTGTAAAATATGGATAAACCCACTTCTAAGTTATATGTTTCAAAACTCTAGTTGAGCCTCTGTACAGAGGTCTGAGCTATATACAGGCAAACTATTATTATAATAGAAATATTTTTTACAAAAGGAGAATATTTTGAAAATGGATCATTCTATGTTAATTTTTTTGTCAAAATATTGAACTTAATTAATTTTTTATGGTAAAAATATTCTTAAACAATTTTATATACATTTTCTAATCTAAGTGACACTAAATATCATAAATATTATCATCCATTTATGCGCTTTTCGCAAAATCACGGTTCCGGAACGTAGTCGAATACCTTAATTGTTTAATTTTTTTTATAAAGAGTAAATTAAAACTTGTGAGAACCCCCCTGGGTTCCACTCTGGACACTAAGATTGAATTGAGGCAAAGAATTACCAGACGCCATTTTTAGAATAACAAATTATATTTATTCGAATTGATTCAATTACGCAACCTTCTAAATACAAATATTAAACAATATGTCTACGTCAAAGGGGTACCTTTTAATATTACTTTAAAGGTCATAGCTGCTTTAATATTACTTTAAATCACTAAAAGTATGATAATATTAATCAATTACTAAGCTCAATATCGAACGAGTTTACCGGAATAGAGAGGACCGAGAAGTGCATACAGCAACTTGAATTACTAACATTCATTAACGTTTACACTAACTTTATTATATATTAACTCTTGTGGTCAGAGGAACTAAGTTATAAATATCACCTGGCCTATAATGTCGTTCTCTTCAGGTAGATCAATCCTTCCAATGGTATTTCGCTGACTAATATCAACAGTAAAGAGACTTAATCACGCAATCCACTTGAATCTTCTTAACTTCGTCACTACTTCTCTTGGCTCAATCGCCTTCTATCTGCTAACTTACAACGCTCTGCTTAAATACCTTAATTCATTTTCATATCCCATTTTTTCTTCTTTCAGAGCTGGTTGGAAATATACGCGAATTTACAATCCCCAAAGACGCCTAAGAGTATTAGTGATAAGGTGCCGTGAGATTCGTAACAACCTCTTATTCGAAGGTCTAAACTGACCTGAAATAAATTACGTACGATATTCTGAAAAATCTTAATTTTTAGTCTTTAAGAATTTAATATACCTAACTATCTGACACTTTAAAATGTTTCCTACGCTAAGGGAAAGAAAAAGAATGAAGTCCACAAGCCCGTTTTAAATTGCTTATTATTTTGACATAAACATTTACAGGCTGGCAAATTCTTCTCACAGAACACCCAACTCCGGCTATGGACCAAGGAAAGAAACCACAAGTGTGGAAAAACCTGGCCGTGTGCTTTACTTAACTTACTTGACCTCTACAGACGAATATCGTTGTTCATACGATGATCAGGGGTCAGCTACCCTGAAATGAGAACTCTTTAATAACATTTTCTAAGAAAAACATGAATATTATGCACAAATACATTTTCACATTTCACACATCATTTTATAATACATCAATTAATACATCTGGCTCCTTAAAAACTTCCATACTATGCGTGCTGCCCTTGTTAATGTTATTATTGTTAGTAACCAGTAGCTAACTACGCCGCGTCCAAGCCACCAGATGTGAATTAAAAATATATATACATATACATACAATTTACAATATATATAACAAACAATGCTAGATATTCAGAACGTTCAAGTCAAAATTGCAAACAAATGTACACAAACAATTGTTTCCATATTTTGAAAAAATTAATATATAAAAAGTTTCATTTTTTCTGACTTGAAAATGCACACATCTTAGTGTGCTCTTTGTATAGATAATATATATAAAAAATTTCCGACTTGGTAATGCAAAAACACTCTTGACTGCTTGTCAACAAGAAACGAAAAAGGACAATACAACCTGATTTTTTCTTACGTGCTCCTATCTGCCGGATTTCCATCTAAGGCTTCCATGCTGAGGCTCCTTCCTCCTGAGGCTACTTCCCTGTGGTAGACTGTCGATCCCTGCCCTCCCCTATGCTCCTCCTCTGTAGCTCTTAGGCTCCTTGAAGCGACTCTTAGGTAATACGGGCAAGGTGGTCTCACTGTTATTTCTTTTCAGACCGGACTAGTCTCCCCTCAGCTGCACTGTGTGTCCTTTGTTACCTGTTGTCCTGGTCTCTAGGGCTCTATCAGACTGCACTGTACCTTGCTTCTCGCCTGCTCTCGCTCTTTAGTTGACTGCACCTCCTCATCTGTCCTTCATTTAAGGGGACTCGGCACCTTTTTCAATTTTTTATTTTGTTGTTTTAGTAAATATTTTGTATATTATTAGTTACTACTAAACTAAGAAATTTCACCAGATGAAAAATTCAATTTAAAAAATTCTAAAATTTAAAGTTTTTAAAAATTTTACCGATTTTCAAATTCTTTTTCTTTACAATTATCATTATTTTGACACCAAAATTTTTTTGATTTAGACTATGAGTAATAACTTAGGGGATCGATTTTACAACAAACAAATTAGTTTTGGAAAAACAAAATGTAAAACATTGAATGGAAAAAAAAGCTAAAAAAAACATGACTTCTGCTACATTTTCTTTTATAAATTTTTTTATTCAAAATATTGAAAAATGGATCCCTAATTTAATTAAAGAAGCACATTGTGGGCCAAAAGATACACAATTGTCAAAATTCAAGTTGTTTGATAAATATCTGTAGAAGTTTTGTACTTTTAAAGACCATGATTTCACATGAAAAATCGAACTGAGAAAATGTATTTTTAAGAATACCAATCAGCAAATATATATCAAAACAATAATGTCTGGAATTTTGTAATAATTTTTCAATATGTTGTATAAATATATACCTTTAAAAATAAAACATAATACAATTCAATTTCAAAATATTAAACAAAAATATAAGCTTTTTAAAGTGCCTGGGTCTGTGAGCCCAAAATTACGAAAAATAGGAAATATCATTGTGACTTATTTTTTACAAGAAACATCTATGAAATATATTAAAAAAATAAATGAAATACATGAAATAAATGTAATAAAAAATACATGAAAATGTACAATAGAAAATTTAAAAAGCTTTTATAAAAATAATTTGCTACTTTAAATCAATATCTAAAATAAAATAAAGTAAAACAAATTTATGTTAAAATGTATTATTTTTTTTCAAAAACAGGTTTGTTTTAAAATTGGCCTGCGCCATAAGTCATTCCTTCTCTCCTCCTAGCTAATAAACTCTTTTTTTTTATGTATTGCTTTTTTAATATGTTTAAGAGTTTACTGGCATTTTGACGACGTTTTCTAAATTTTGTTTTATCGACAATCTAAGATAGTAGCAAGTTGTTTCGTTGAACCCTCCAGTAGCTACACCTAATGCTTTCTGTGTTTCTACAATGGTGCGTACTGTACCTTATTGTATTCTGCAGACAGCTTGTTACTGCCCGCTTAACACGTCTATTTTGTTTACGAAAATTTCTTTGGACACTTTGCCAAATATGCTATGCAAACTTTTCGTTTGCATTTTGTGTTCCACATCGAATGCATCTTTCTAACAATTCATTAGATGCAAGTCTTTGATAAATCGGTAGAATTTTTGTAAGAAACTTTTCATTTATTGGTGTTCCTAAGACACTTATGATTGTTAGGTTTTTCCCCATTAGTAATCGCAGATTGGTAGAAACACCAGAGTTTTCTCCCTGCAGGACACTTCGAATGTTGAGGTTTAAAGCATCTGTAGAAATGCTATGCAACAATAGCATATATTGCTGTTTCTTTCATAGCATTCACATCCCCTTTGTTTCTCAAAATAGACTTTTGGTAGTGGGGTAGTTAATTTTTTTAATCGTATTTCTTTCAAACTACCATGAGCTTTTACCACCTAAAGAAATACCTTGAGCACGACAGTCTTTTACAGTAGATCTCAAAGCTGTTCTCAACCACAATATTTTATGATTAATACATTCTCTTTTTACTTCTCCACAATGTCAGGTCCATACCTTTTTTTTCTCGCACAAGTAGTTAAACGTTTTACAATCACCATCGGATAATACCGTGAATATAACGGAATCCAAGTGATGTGGGATCTTTTCCACAAGGTTAATGCGGCAGCTTCCATTTCCATTGATGTAGATGAGCCCAAGTGATTTATATCACATTCGCTTTTATGTCCTTCATACCATATGCTGAATTCAGCACTTGACTGGCCTAGCTTATTTTTTGCCACAGAGCAATGACGACACCTTTACTCATCACTTCAAAGTCAACAACATATCCGGTGAGCATATCTATAACACATCCTACACCGATAAGTGAGGTGTGACCACGAGTTAGCCACGTTCCATCAAAACTAACACTTAAGTCTGTGATTTCAGCTCCATTCTCGTACACATTTTTAATTTCTCGGTGGATTTCCGCAAATATGTTTTCAGATGCCAGAGTATATGCATTATCCAGCCGTCTCGCACACTTCCCATATGTAGTTGATGAAAAGGATCTATATTCATCACCATACAAAATTTTTCTATAGCTGAATAACCTTTCCCAATATGTGAAAAGCTTGAGTTATTCTCAAATTCACATCATGGCTGGTCTGAACAGACGGTAGAGATGTGTTTATAACAGTTTTGTTTTCATCACAATTGCTACACAATAGTTTTAAATTGTATGAAAATCCCAACTTGGCTCCAAGCTCCAGTTTCAAAGTTTGTTTTTCACAATATTGGCACTTTGCACTTCGAAGAAGATTGTTAACTTGGTTAAAGTCCACCAATATATAATTTCAATAGCAGAGGTATTTTACCACAGTGTTCAATTTTTCCAGGCGTAAATTTGAAAAACTGAATTTGTTCACTTCACAATCAATTCGCTTTACACCATCGCTTTTCATTCATTTGCAAAGCACGTACTGAACGTTTTCTAAGAGGCATAATTGAGATAAGAAATAATAAAAATGAATGAATGTATGATTGAAGTAGCATTAAAAATTATAGATTGAAGTAGCATTAAAATGCTGTTTTAGGTTTCCTATGAAGTTAAAACTAATGAAACTAAAAAAATCACACAGCAAGCAAAAATGGCAAAGCTAATGTAAATAAACAACTTTGCTGATAGTTACAGTCACAGCTTAACGGATTCCTCTGCTTCTCTGTAGTTTTAATGTAAAATATGGATTTATTCCTCAAGTAAAAACAAACATTGAGGTGGGCGTGGCATTTAAACTGCTGACAGAGCTGTCAAAAATATTTAAAAATGCATTTTACTGCGTTTAAAATAATCAGATCGTTTCAAAACTTCCCTCAATTCGTACCAAAAGGTATCAAAACTACATTTTAAACTAAAATTGAAAAATCGATATTTTCATCGATTTTAGGTTTTTGAAAAGGTGCCAAGTCCCCTTAATGTTCCTGGAAGTATCTCAGGTCCCTGTGAAGGGTGTTTATTAGTGTTCTGCCTGATACGTTTATGAGTTCTAGAAGATATTGATGATGGAACCCCTTTCTTTAGCCCTGTGGTATTACAGGCGCTTTTCTTTATTAGTTTTCGCAGTCAGACCCTTGAAGCATATTTTGGGCCGCTTTCTATCGTACTTCTCTGATGTCCCAGTTGACATTACTGGTCTAGTGCGTTTAACTCCTCAGATCCTCCAATCCGGTATTTCCTTATTCGGATTTGGCATAACTCTATTCTCATTACCCGAGAGTTTTCTAGAACGTCTGGATTTTCCCTGAGTTCGACCTATTAGACCAATTACTAGATCCCTTTCTCTCATATAGTGTCTCATTAATACTATCAAAACTGTTTGTGTCCGAATGTCTTGATGATAAATCCGCTTTGGTCATCATTTACTATGACCCTTCTTCCTTTTCCAAATGATCCAATTGTTGTTCTGAACTTCAACACTCTGCAGGGCCTTCAAATTTAGGGCATAAATTTTCCTGCAACTCTTCTGCCCGCTGCACTCAATAAAATGAGTTTGTACAAGACTAAATCATTGACTTTGATGTTAACTGCTCTCCTTTTTCGATTATAATATTTTTCCCACGTCTTATGTTGTCTCTGCATATTCTGCCTCGCCTCATCGTAAATAATTTTTCAATATTGCCTCCCCACATATTCTGCATCATCCGTTACCAGTACTAATTTAATAAAAGGTATTACAATCTTTCTACCTAAGAATAACTCAGCCGGGAGTTTTATTTACTGTCGTATCTACCGTAGGCGCAGCGCGAAAGCTGAACCTGGCGAAGAAATCGGCCCCAGTTTTCGTGATTTTCTTCTACAAAACTAGCAATCATTTGCACTAAAGTGCGGTTTACTCTTTCCGTTAAATTAGCCTGCGGTCGATACGCTACAGTTTTAATATGTTTTATGTCCAACCTGTGACTTAAGTGTTTGAAGACATCGGATATAAATCGGGGACCATTATCACTAATCAAGGAAATAGGAGCTCCATATCGTGCAATATAATTTTCAAAAAGGGCCTTAGCTATGGCCTGGGCCGAAGCTTTTCGGGAAGATATAAGCTCACTCCACTTAGTGAAGTGGTCAGTTATTACCAAGACTATATCTTTCGGGTCGGGATGCTGGTTAGGGGCCTAGTAAGTCTAACGTCACTATTTCATTGGGGTAATTAGATAATATCGGACTTAATCGACCAGCTGGTAGCGCGATTTTATAATTAAATTTTTGACACCGGTCACACAGGTTAAAACATATTTAAATATATATTTCCTCATATACGGAAAATAACACGTATCACGTAATTTTAAATATGTCTTTTTCTTTCCTAAATGGCTGTTAATGGTTGATCGGGAAATTTGTTCATTATTGCTTTCGCGAAGAGATTGAGGAATGTATTTTCTGAGCTCCCCAAGAGTTGTATTTAAGTACTTTTCGCGTAAAAGAGTAAAACCATCAATTAACTTAAAATTCTGTGACCAACCCTCGCATACAGTTGCATTAACTGAACCATCGTCCGGATTTTCCAAATAACGATAGATGTGCCCTAACTCAGAATCTTTCTGTTGTTCTTGAATTAATTTTTCCCTGGAGTTCAAAGCTAAGGCTCTAAGAGCCGCGCACGAAATTTATGATCCTTCCACATTGTCCACCGGATTCCTAGATAGTACGTCCGCGACAACGTTCCGGTACCAGGCCAATGCTCCCATTCAATGTTGAAACCGATAGTTTAAGCGCCCATCTAATCATTCTACTAGATAACATTTTTCCCATTCGTGAGTTTTGTTAACGCCACGTGATCCGTTACGATCTTTACCGGCAGTACCCCAAAATAAGTACGAAATTTATTCAACGCCCATATCACCGTCAGACACTCACGTTCCATAACTGTGTAATTTCTTTCAGACTTGTTCAGGGTTCGAGACACGAATGCAATAGGTCTTTGATTTTGATTCAACACAGCGCAATTCCGACCCCACTAGCATCCGTAAATAAGTTAAATTGTTCCCTGAAAATTGCAGTTGTAAAAACTGGTGCCTCTTGTTAATGGTCGCTTAACTTTATTAAAAGAATCCTGTGCTTCCAAATGACCAATTAAATTTTTGCCCTTTTTCTTTAATCTATATAATGGTTCACATATATATCTGCATAATTTGGAATAATTTTTTGATACCAACCAGCCATCTCTAAAATTTCGACACTTCCTTATTGTTTTTAGGTGGCTTTATTTCCATGATCGCCTTGATCTTGTTATCATTGGTTTTAATTCCATCCTTACTAATTATTAGTCCTAAATATTTCAATTTGTCACGTGCAAAGTGACATTTGTTTTTTATTTAATGTTAGACCTGCGTCTCGCAACATTGTAAAGACCTGATTTAAAATGAATTACGTTTTCGTAAATGATGGAGACGTAATAATTACGTCATCCATATAACAACTAATAAAACGCCCTAGAACAGGTTTAAGAAGGTAATGTCAATGACCTTTGAAAATTTGGGCGCCGCCCTGAAAGGCCAAATGGCAGTCGGTCAAATGCAAAAGTGCCATTTCGTGTTATACACGCGGTTTTTTGATATCTCTAGGATTTATGGCCAATTGAAAGTAACTCGATTTAAATCGCGGTTGACATAATAGTCGTATAAGGGATGTTTGTGATCAGGTCATCTATCAACGGTAATGGATATCTCGGATACTTAGTTATCGCATTGAGCTTGCGATAATCAATCGCGAATCGATACGCCTCTGGAGAATCTGGCGGAAGGCCGTTATTTTTGCGTGTGTATACTACAGGCGACGCGTATGGTGATTGAAAAGCCCACTATACCTCCTGTAACATTATCTCAAGGTCTGTTATAGTTGTTTATTCCCTGATTGACTCTATCATAACAATAGAGTCTTGACACTACTGGCCCCTGGTCCCCAGTATCGATTTCATGATATAATACATGAGTTAACCCAGGTTGGTCTGAAAATAGACCCTTAAAACTATTAAATAAATTCTGTAATTTCTGTTTTTGTCTTTCACCCATCAGCCTTGTATTGTGTAGATCGATCTCGACCGGCTTTTCCACTATTGACAACGGTTTAATTTTGGTCATCTAGAATGACCAAAGATTTCTTATCGAAATCTAAAAAGTTAATCTGAATCTTTCTATAAAAATTGATTCCCAAAATGCATTGGTACTGGGTATATTATCAAGAATATGAAATGCACATGTTTTGCTGAAAATTTTGATCCGGATCTGCAATTCAACCCGACCTAAGTGACAAACACGGGGCTCCTTGGGCCATCACTACTCTGTCTTTTGTCTTTTGACGTGGTCAGATATGAAAAAGTATCTGCGGTACACCTCTTCGGATATAATGATTTTTCCACTCTGTAGTCCCACAGGACTGTGATGATCGTTTGTTCAAAAGAATGGGAACATAAGGAAGATCTACGGGTGTCATTCTTAATGAGGAAATCCTAATAGTACGTAGTTCTATATCCGAGGATTTTGCTGTACTGTGCGATCGATCACCCCAGACTCGTATCGATCGCTTAAAAGTTTAAATAACTGTTTTGACCATTCTGACTAAAAGCACCGTTTCTTTGAAACACCCTGTCGACCGCCGGGATTATTGAATCTGTGTTCAGATTTATCACTTCGGCGTCGATCTCCATCGAACCTGCGATTATCACTTCAACACCTTGACCTCCAAATCTGTTGATTCCCCTGCTTTCGACTAGTGTCATGATATCGGTTGTTAACTCTGTATCCCGCCAATTATCCTGTCTATTCCTGCTTGTGAATTTATTATTCCCCGCTATGAGTTGTGTTTGAAAATCATGACTTCGGACCCCTGCTGGCATTTTCTATTTAGAAACTCCTCTCCTCGTACTTATCAATTAACTGTAGAAGACTAGACGTAGTCTGCGGGTGTCGTACCTCCACATAATCTAAAAGTTGAGGTTTTAAGCGACTGATAATATGACCAAGAAGTTTTTCTTCCGCCATGTCTAGTTTTAATTGTTTGTGTATCTTTAATAATTCATACACAAAATCGGAAGGCTTCTGGTTGGGATTTTGGTAGCCGACGCATGTGGAAACGCGTTTTGAGCCCGACCCATTTCGGAACCACGGGAATCGCTCCGTCAAAGATTGTTTTGGGCGCGTAATCTGTCGCCTTTTTCCTCTGGGAACCTTACAACCAAAAACATCAAACCAATCTAGTGCCCGTCCCATGAGATATCAACCGCCCAACCAGTTGTGTGGTATCTTCGTAATATGTTAAACGCTGTTATCAATGTTTTCCAAAAAAGTCCGAAACATTTTCCGCTCTCGAGAAAAAAAATGCTCAGGGATTACTCGAAAACTAGATCCCACTCTCAACTCGGGATTACTATTACGTTGGGTGCCACTGTGAGAATCCCCTTGGTTTCCATCCTGACACTAAGATTGAATTGAGGCAAAGAATTACCAAACGCCATTTTAGAATAACAAATTACATTTATTTTATTGATTCAATTAGCAACCTTCTAAATACAAATATTAAACAATATGTCTACGTCAAAGGGATTTACCTTTAAAATTACTTTAAATCACAAAATAGGATATTAATCAACTACTCAATATCGAACGGTTTACCGGAATAAGAGGACCGAGAAATATTCACAACTTGAATTATTAACATTCATTAATTTTTCACTAACTTTATTTATATAATAATCCCCTTTGTGGTCAGAGAAAAACTAAGTTATAAATATCACCTGGCTATAATGTCGTTTCTTCAGGTAGATCAATCCTTCCAATGGTATTTCGCTGACTAATAACAGTAAGACTTTAATCACGCAATCCACTTGAATCTTCTTAACTTCGTCACTATTTGATCAGTCGCCTTCTATGTGCTAACTTACAACGCCTTTAAATACCTTAATTCATTTGCATATCCCATTTTCTTCTTTTAGAGCTGGTTGGAAATATACGCGAATTTACAATCTCCAAAGACGCCTAAGAGTATTAGTGATAAAGTGCCGCAGATTCGTCACAAACTAGTAAAAACTTACACCAATGCAGGATAAGCATACAATTAGCAAAAAAACTTTTGTTTTTTAAATTGTCATTCTTTTATAAAAAAAAAAAATCAAGAAACTTTTCCATCCGGGTTTCGATAATCTACAAATGACCTTTATGAGAAAATTTCAGGACTTATTATCCTAAAGTTCGTTTTGTAACTCACTCCCAAGTTTTTTCACAGTCCATTTTGCATCCATTTCTTCAGCAGAGGATTAAAAACGAGAAAACTCATAAACTTTGAGCAGTAAATACTATGCATGAGAATGTAGAATACTGAGTAACAGCGCAAATATTTTTAAAAATTTTTTCATCATAATTTGTATATTTATTCTAGAATACTTTCTCACAGACACATCTGCATGAAAGTAAAAACTATCGCAAAAATATATTTAAAAAGATAATTATTTGTACAGTCATGCTACCGGGAACTACAATGGACGCTAAAAAATTATACACTAGGCCAAAAATGTTAAGTTATCAACCCAAACATATGCACTCAGTAGATTCAATTAAAATCTCAGTATTAACTATAGTCCCCTTCTACTTTGAATTTAATTAGATTTTTAAAAGCTTATCTTACTGGCGCTTTATTAATAATCCTTACCTTTTCATTACTTCGTCCGACTGTTTTGTCGAATCAAACGAAGGAGCAGCGGAGATTCAACCCTGATTATGCACAATTAGTTTTTCTAGCACTGCCACCTTTTTTCTACTGATCCCAGAACAATCTTGATACTCAATTTAATAAACATAATCATGGAAAATATCTTTAAGTCTTGTTAATTTGATGTCTTATTTCTATGTTAAATAGAGTATAAATTATTCAAAAAAATTAAATAAACACAACTTGTTAATTAGGGATCTACCTTTAGTTAAATAAGTGTAGATTTATAGCAGCGAAATATTGATCAGTAGGGTTGATTTTTGTAAATGGTTGGTCGTGCTTGAATGTGATGAAGCTGTCAAAAACTTTGTTAGTATGACAAACCTCTAAAAATTACGTTTCTTGAGTATTTTTTGCAAGTACGTAACATGCATCTTACTACGTAAAATAAATGAGGATAATTAAAGTAAAGGGGATAATACAACCTATTATACTGCTTCTTGATGATTTTTTCAAAAACCTTACGTTGCATACCCAAGTAGACAGAAAAATCTATATTTGTGCGAAGTATTCATTAGCTAGCACCTCCCCTGTAGCAGAAATGACCTCTTTAACTCGTTTTGGTATTGATTCCACTAGTGCAGCAATATTTTCTAACTTCGTCACCCTGAAACCCCCTCATGTATAGCCCTTTGTATCATTTGTTCTGTTGTCTTGCAATTCATCTTTAGCTGAAGGATTCTTGAGAATATGTCATAAATTCTCAATAGGGATTTAAGTCTGATTAATTACCAGGCTTGTTAAACATTTTTATTTTATTTTATCACATAAAGTCTGGACCAATATCGAATTGTGACAAGAAGCCAAATCATGTTGAAATGTTCCATCAAATGTTTCCGTCGAGGGAAGAATTTTAATGAGTAATATTGTATGTATTTGGACATAATTCATCACGGCTTTAAGAGGAACTAAGCTTCCAGTGCCATTTGTTATGAAACCTCCCCCAAAAAATTCTGTTGAGAAGTGGTGTTTTGCAGTCTGTTGATAAGGATCTTGCAGTGTAAAGTTTCAGCTTCACTTCGTCTAACTGCACTTAATTTGTATTCCTGCACAAATAATGTGCATCTAATTACCGAAAATCACAATCTTCTAATCGTAAAACATTCCAGTATTGGTATTTTTGGCCAATAGTAAACGATTTTTTTATTGTTTTCTGAGTTAGAAATTGCTTTTCCACAGTCTTGATGCATGACGGCTAACTTCCAGTACCATTTTCGGTACAGTTGAGGTACTCCAACATAGTAATCCAATAAATCTTTTCGAAGGTCTGTGATTGTATTGCTTTGATTTATTTTGCTATTTATTATTAGAATTTTATCAGTTCTTGAAGTAATTTTCCATTTGAGCCCACATCTTCCTTTTCTTTTTTTGGTGATGATCCTCAGAAATTTTGAAATGTTCTTAAAATTCTTGTGAAAACGCCTGATTTGCCCACACCAACAATTCCATCTATATATCTCACAATCATAGAGGATGTGTTCATAAGAGTGATTATTTTAAACGCTTCTCGGAGCAATATCCATCTCCTGAACAAGCAAAAGAAACACGTATTACCTGGAACACAAAATTATAAACATCAGTTACCACACTGAAAGTCTCACAACTGAACTATCAATGTACTAAAACCAACAAAACAGGTAAATTGTACACAATGTGGATCCGTCCCTTTACTTTCAGCAGATTTTTCCGGTTTGAGGAGGTTCGGGATACACAACTGGTAATCATATACCGATTCAGACAAGAAAAAAAAATGTTTTGTCCCAATTAATTGAACAGAATAGTAGTATTTTGCTCTACATCCTTTACAATAAATAATAAAAAACAAAGTAGAATAATTTATTACACATAAAATGCATGTTTGTAGACATATAGTTTGTCATATTATAATATAAAATATTCATTAATATAAAAAATAAAAATGTCATATTATAATATAATATTATCATAACATATTATAAAATTTCATACAAAATTATAAATATTATAATAAAAAAAATAGTCATATTTTTTAATATAATATACTCATTATATATATAAAAAAATACAAATCCTTTTTTGTATTTTATACTGCTGAATTTTTTTTATTTTTGCAATAGACAGAAGTAAAATTTCTAACTTTTCCGTATACACAACAGACGCCAAACGAATGTCGCTGCAAATTTTGCATCACATTTTCAAAAAAAACAAGTCTTATCAGTAACTAAAATTTCCTTTTTCGTAATACTTCAAAAATAGATGAAAACCAATAATAATCAGCATTTATAGCATTTTCTTATTTGTTAATTGTGTATTGTAGTCATAAAAGCCTTCTTGGCGAGATTTGTGCCAGCGAAACGGAAAAGTACCAAAAATTTGAAACAAAACATTTTATTCTATTGATCTTGGTGTCCTAATCAAATGGACATTATTTTAAGATGGCATTGTGGTGCGCCCTTTGTGCTTTTCAGTGTGCCATTTTGCCGACTCTTTATTATCTGAATTCGAAAACTGATTCATTTTACTATTGATTGTTCATTTACATTGCATTTCGAAGGAACAGGCAGAATATTGGTAACAAACTTCATAATTTTGAGCTCCGGTCAAGCGACGAGGACGACATTGGAGTGACTTTGCGCCTTTCTTTTTAAAATATGACAGGTTATTATTTTTTACAACAACACACGTAATACAAAATTTTCAAGTTAAATGCTTGAACAACTATGAACGATTGCCAACCTATGGAACGTGGACCGTATTCAACGCAGCGAGCAAAGAATACACTTGAACCAATGAATCTGAAACCTATGTGTGAATGTACTTATATTTGTTCCCTGCCGATTTCCGTGCCATCACGGGACATGAACTCCATCGACTCAACCCAACAATCAACTCAAGAACCCAATCCCTTGAAAGCGCGGGTTGTGGGATGTCTCAACAGCCAATCCCGTGCTATCATGGGAAAAGCTTTCAACGACATTCATTCTCCCCTCCAGTCTCGGTGTGTGGGGAAAAATTCATTTCTACGGCTGGCATCGCAGTAATTGCTTTTTCCCCTTGCAAGGGCAGTGAACGTGTTAAGCGTTATCGTACGCTTCCAAATGAAAGTACATGTGTTGTCTACACGTTTATCGAATCATTTGCTTAAATAAAAACAGTCGCATCGATTATGATACGCCGATTCTCCAATCTAGCTGGCGTCGGTGTTCCATAAATATGTTTCTTTTAGAATGCGTATCTTAGGTCTTAGTAAAGGTGGTCAACCCAAAATGTCTTGGTGGTCTACCGGTCGATCGCGATCGACTTAAATCTATACCTGGTATAGAGTTTCATGATTCGATAGCAGTGAGTGAATGAGGGTGTTTATTTAAGTTCCACTCTAAGGCAACAAGGCGGCTATAGGCGGCGCGCGATCCCCGCCATTTTAAATAACAGTCAAGTTACAAGGACGCCACCTGTCCTTTTCCAACTACCACACTGCGCCAACGGGAGGATTCTGAGCCTCGACAGATTTAACGTGTACCCTCCTCTCTACGCAGTGGGTCTTCAGAGACATAGGATTCGAACTCATGACGCGCCGACTACAAGTAGTCAGGAATAAATTACATTCTCTTGCTTTATGAGTTCATTTCAGGTATTACATATTTCATAGCGTTTGTTTTAACAATTCAGATTGTGCTAAAAAAGCAGAAGAAATGTTTTGTAACGCTGGAAACTAAATAGTAATAATAACAACAACAATAATAATAAAACGCCGTTTGTAGAAAACGAGATTAACCATTTAGTGGTCCATTTTTTTTGTCCAAAATGTTGCAAAAAAGAGGCAAATTTCTTTATTGCATATAATTAAGCATAATAAATTACTTAACAGAATGCGAAAATTGAAGAACATTATTTTAAATTTAAATTTGAAAGTTTTCAAACCATTTTTTATTTTATAATCGTATGGAACAGAAACCCCCCTAAATGTTTGCTTTTTATAAGTACACTCTGCATGCTATGAAGAATATTTCATACATCTTGAAAGAATTTCTCTCCAAGCAATATAAAAAAAATTTTGAAGTCAATTCCTATACTTAGATCAACAAAGAAAATTTTATTACAACTACACTGCTGGACAATTGCTAAGGACGGATAACACTATCATCCATAGCAACCACAAAATGAAAGGAAGCAAAATGTGGAAAATTAGAATAAGTGCGGGATATTAGTAAGAAGAAGTATGAGTATGCAAATTTTTTTTCCACGTCTGTTCATCACGTGATAGCGTTCATAAGAGCTTTAAAGGTTTTGACGCGTGTGGACAGTTGTTGTTTCAAGTCAATGTTTTACAGGAAAGATTTAATAGACGAACTTAAAATTTTTGGCATGTCTTCCCGACATCACATAGATGATTTTATGCGTGGCCGAATTATTGGAAAGATCGAAGAAGGGCGAAAAATAACAGATGTTTGCCAGGGAGTTCGACATCGCTCACAGCGTTGTTTCACGGCTGTGGAAGTCATTTAAAACTACTGGAATGTGTGTAGTAGACGGCACGGGGAGGTCGTGTTAGAAGTACGACGCCTGCAGAAGACAGAATATATCGTCCTATCAGCAAAAAGGAACAGGCGCACCACAGCTCAGCGGGTGGCAAATCAGTTTCTTGCTGCCTCAGGAAAGCAGATCTCCCGAAAAACTGTTGCCAGACGTTTGAGGGGAGGATGACTATACGCACGCAGACCTGTTGTGTGTGTCCCATTGACCAGACAGCACCGTACTGCCCGTTTGCAATGGTGTCGTGAGCATCACAATTGGACTGAACAGGACTGGGCATGCGTACTATTCTCAGATGAGGAGTAGGTTCAGTCTGTCATCGGATTGTAGACGCCAACTGATCTGGCGCGAGAGTGGTACTGCTTATCGTCAGAAAATATCCAGGAAAAGGACCGATATCCGACATGCAGTATCATGGTGTGGGCCGGCATCATGATCAATGGCCGCACGCGCCTACATGTGGTTGCGAGATGGGACTATGACGGGCCAACGATACATTGATGAAGTTCTACTTCCTCATGTTCGTCTTTTCCGTGGTGCTGTCGGTGATAAATTTGTTTTTATGGACGACAACGCAACATGTCATCGAACACTCGCTGTTCAGGATTGTCTAGACAGCGAGGGTATTCAACGTCTCGTATGGCCAGCGCGTTCTCAGATCTAAACCCCATTGAAAATGTGTGGGATGCTTTGGGGAGGCAAGTTGCTGGTCGAAACTATCCTCCGACAAACAAGAACACCCTCATCCGTGCACTCACAGAGGAATGGGATAAATTGCCTCAACAGCTGCTGGATAATGTTGTGCAAAAGTATGGTACGACGTGTGGAATGTTGCATCACACTCCACGGTGGACATATCCGTACTGATACCTTTCTTTAAGGTGCCTGCTGACTTTTAGATGCATTGTTCCATTTCTCCGTACGCTAGATCAAATGAACATTTTTTTCCTTTCAGATGTTTCACAGCTTTTGTACTTTCCAGAACAATAAATATTCTTTATTCTAATGTCTGAACAGTGTGGCAACTATATTTTATCCTACTAGGCCTCATGTCTCGCTTAATGTTATGCTACATGGCAATTTGTGATCCGTCCTTAGCAATTGTCCAGCAGTGTACTTTTCATCAAATAAGTTACAATGGTTATAAATATGTACATGCATAGGACAGAATCACAACATTAAGTGGTCAATTAATTATTATTAATTACCATTAAAGTATCGTATTGTCATTCGCCAAAAGCAATCGATGTACATAAAATTCCAGTTCAACTGAATGCTTTAAAAAGTGTGAAAAAATCTTTTAAAGTTTTGACCCAAGTCACTAAAAATGAAACCAACACGTGGCTGTATCTCTTAATTCTATAAATAATTAGTTTGAGTAAATTAATTTTTATTATAATTAAAGTTATCGTATTTTTACCCAAAACAATAGTGTATAGAAAATTTCAGCTCAAATGAGCGCTTTAAAATGTGAGAAAAAAATATTTTCAAGTTTTGACACAAGTCGCCAAAGGATTGCTAAGTTATCAAATATAATGCCAGCAACGTGGCTGTACTTGTAAACCTTTGAATAGTTAGTTTAACCAGTTAATTTTTATTAATTATAATTAAATTATTATATTGCCATCCAAAATAATCATGTGTATAAAATTTCAGCTCAATTGAGCGCTTTTAAAATGTATTTTATTAACGATTGAAATTTCCATGAAGAT
>BMAU01008027.1:0-34861 GCA_019973935.1 Trichonephila clavipes
CTTTTGAAATAATCGTATGTAAGAAAATCGCGAATCTAACGATTGAACCGGTTTGCTGAAAGTGTAAAGAGATACTTTTTATCAACAGACGATAGTTGTGTTCCATCTTTTACGTTCAGCTGGCAAAATTAGCTTTGTTTACAAATACAACGAAAACAAGTCTTTTTATTTGTCGTGAAAAGGCAATAATCAGTATATTTCTAATTGCTTGAATACAAATGTTTGTATTAATGTTTAAATAATTGCAAAATAGAAAAAATGTATTAATTATACTGTATTTATGTGGCTTCTTTGATTTCATTACCTGCATGATTGTGCGGGGTTGTGAGTTACTGGAGTCACTGCCGCTGTAAAGGTAAGTACTTATCCTGCGAATTTGCTTTTCTGTTTCAATAATTTTGATGAAAGCCTACACGAAAATGAAATATATAGTTATATAATTAATACCAAATTTTCTTTGGGGTAGCCATGGATGAGTCCCATTTTTACTTTCTCCTCTCTCTTTTGCAATTAATTTTCTTTTCCATGCATTTATTGGGATGTATGGCATTTTTTTTCTCCACAGGTTATCTGAATCCATATCTGTTCCCCCCTCCAAAAGAAAGTCTAGGTTTTCCGGCGGTAGTGTGTTAGTATGGTGTGATTTAAATATATATTGTTACGTAGATCCGGGTTCGTGGATTTTATGCAAAACAATCACAAAGAAAATAAACAGTTCTTTAAGAGCGATGTGAATTTATTATCGAAATTCTCTCTCTAATCCTTTAAATACATTATTCAGCCACAGTATTCACAGGCTAAATATCCGAAGGTCTTCACAAATTCAACAGCAATCAAAACACAATCACCAGTGTTTAAAAATACCCGTAAGTAAAGATTATTCCCAATACAGCCGAGCTAATCGCTAGTCAAAACAATCCTCACTACTCGCTGGCTTAATCAAGACTCATCCCCGTATAGGCGAGCATCTACTTTTATAGGCGCGACAGAATCTTCCAGAAATATAACCGCTCGTGTCATTGAACGTAAAACTAGAGGAGTGATCTACGAGTTTCTAGAAGATTCCAGAGGGTTCCGAACGCTCCAACATGGTCACCAATGACGTCAAAATAGTCGCCAAATTGGTCGCCAACATGGTCTTCAAAAATGATGCCAACTTAGCTCTACCGCCAAGATTTCGCCACGTTCTTATTGAATTGCCATTATAACGTAAGGGGCGGCATTGCTTGTGAATAGTACAATTTTAAAATGAAATAAATATAACATAGAGTAATATAGATGCATTAAACACTCAAATACAAATTATTTACACTATTTACACAAAATTCGTAACAATATCAATTTGGCTCTTTGTTGTCGATGTTGTATGTGTGCGAATTGATATTTTTTTCTTATTAGTAATAATAGACAAGAGTGGAGTAGCGACCTTTTTATGAGTGGATGGAACTAATTTTTAACTATCTTTAGCATCTTGTAAGAGAAAAATAGTCGAAGAAAATAGGTTGTTTCAAGAGGATTGAGAAGCTGACTATTTTTTGATGAAAAACAAACATGGATCAGTAATTATTTGATTTGGCACAAAAGTGTTGTAATTGAAAAAATAAACAAACATGAATCGTTTAATGGCATTTTTCTTCGATCTCTTTCAAGGGGTAATAAATAGCCTTTCTTGAATAATCTTTACAACAGCAAAAAAGTGTTTTGTCGGTGGTAATGTCATAGTGGTAACAAAGGTACCTTATGAAAATTGTTATATTATTGGTAATCACATGAAACCGTTTAATAATGCAGAAATTGTGAAGGAGTGGTTCTTAAATGCTTCCAATTTAAAAAAAAAATCATTGACAAAAACAAAAAAAATATAAAAAATTGTAATTAAAAAAAAGCAAAATAGGATATATAATATTTTGATCAATTTTCCACATTTTAAATTTTCTATGTTACCTTGGTCTGAAAGCATTCCTCTCCCCTCCACTCTTCCATTAATCCTTATGTTGCGGCTCGCGTGAAACAGCTAACATATGAATGAATTTTAGCAATTCACCCCGAAATTTATTTAGTTTTAACACCTCTTATAACTAAAAATAATTATTTTAATTGATTTGAAATTTTTTAAAATGCAAACCTCAGTTTTTAGGATAGGAAATATTAAACAAAAAAAAATTTTTTTGTAATTTTTTTGAGTTTTTTTATTCGAAAAAAAAATTCTTGGTATTTCCATCTCTAGAAATTTGCTGGATACTCTTTTAAGTCATAACTATATTCGAAATTATCGATAGGAAAGCAGAGATTAAAACTTTTAATGTAAATATTAAGGAAGAAGGCGAAAAAAAAATTAAAAATCAGTTTTAAAATTGCTGTTTAGCGGTTAAAATTTACGTTTTCATAAACTAATTCCCTTACTTTATCTTTTTATTGGACGTAGGAGCTTCATTTTACTCCACAAAAGTGACCTAAATAATATAATAAAAAAAATACACAATGTAAGACAACTGAAGAAATGAATCACTGAGTTAACAATAATAATTACAATAAAATTCTAAAGAATTATCAAAACTGAGACCTTCATACATGTTTTATTTCGAGCCAATTCTTGTGAAAAACATACATTCATAAAATTTTGTTTCATCGATTGAGTTTTCAAAAATTTACTTAAAAATTCTGCTCGTTAAACATTTATTTGTTTTGCTTTTAAACGGATGCAAAATGTTAAACCTGTATATTGCATGAATGGTGTGTCATTTGCGTTCATAGATTTCAGTAGGATTTTATAATAAAAAAAGCAATCGCGAAAGTTGATGCTTTTCTGCGGTATTTTAAAAAATTCGCTAAAAATTGTTTTAGTACCACAAGTGGTTGAAACAAAATCCTTTTCTTACAAAAACAACAAGAACCAAAACTTGGAGGGATCTCATATAGAGGTGCTAGAATTGTAATCCTGCAGCGTTTTGTTCGAGATATAGGTGATAAAGCATACTAAAAATCAGCTTAACAATGAATTTAAAGGTATAAAATGTATTTCGAAAAAATAATCGCTCCTAGGCAGGGGCGACTTAAGGGATGGGCCAACTGTACCCAGACTCAGGGCCTCAACCTCGTGACCTGGATATTGACTCAGTCTGAAAAAGACTCTGATCCGGATAATTTTATTGGTAAAATATAATTCCTGTACATATTCTCTAAAAACAGAATTTAAAACTGCATGTCAACTGGCAAAATTTGCAAAATTGTATTATATGAGGATTATTATCCATGTCTAGGCCTAGGCCTAATAACAAAAACAATCATTCAATTCATTTAGTAAAAATGCGGTCATCGGTCGAGCATGGTTTGTGAGGTTGTGCACATTTATTTGTTTCGAGTTACTGTTCGTGCGAGTATTTGAAAATGCACGTTATATACTGCCTATTTTAAAAAAATCACAGGTAGGGCCTACTTTTGGATAGGGGACCAGCGCCTCAAAAAGTCTTAAGACATCCCTGCTTCTGAAGAAGCCCAATGGCTGAGTGGTAGTGGATTGCGCTTCCTCGCCTCACGTCCAAAGTCCGAATTCCGGCCTGGAGAAGGTCGACATAGCCTTTCATCCATTCAATGGGTTGATAAATGAATACCAAGCTTACTTGGGAACTGAACACTGGGGGGGTTTCACATCAAATGGACCACTTGACCGAAACATCTACACAAGCACCCCAGCGCCTAAGGTCACGTAAACTGAGATAGGCACAGTAGGTCTTGTCCCTCATGAGTTGTTGCACCACTGAGTTTAGTTCAGTCCCTGCTTCTGGGTGCATATCATCGTCAGCCATAGTTTTACACCAAATTCGTGAGTCTGTGCTTTTACATCTTTGCAACATTTTTCCACTTACACTTTTGTTTATATAGATAGATCATTAATTTCAACTACTAGAACAGTATACGTGAGCATAGCACCAGCAAAAGCGATAAGAGAGCTTCTTTTGTAGGACAGAACATCACACCCATTCAACACGAATTCTGGCTTGTCTAATAGTTCTCTTTTACACAAACATTCTTCTGAGCAGTCAATAAAAATGAACCTCAAATGGGCCTTCATGTAGAATGCTTTCTTTAGGTTGTGGAGTTGGATCGGCACTCTACCGGCAGTCCAAAAAACGGTGGCCACGCAGAAGAAACCAAAAATGCCATAACACAATTGTGCCATGTTAAGAATTACAGAGTAAATATTCCGACCGGATACCATCCGACATCCTAGTACGTTGCTACAAGACAAGAAACTTGAGAAAATAACGAAGAAAGAGGGAACTGAGAAAATATCCTGTATATTCTCTAGAAAGTCATCGATATTTATTTTTTCCCTGAGGACTACCATTTGTTCTGATGGACCAAAACTCTCCGGCGAACATTTATTCACTTTCCGGGTAAGATTACAGAGGGATGTAGAGCAGTGCCGACATAGAATGCAGTACAGGAAAACTATCATACAAGGAAAGGTTGGATACGCCAAGAAGTGGAGGAATTTTTTAACAACTACTGTTAATGTTAGCAGCGTATAACTTTTAAATTCGATTCCATAGGAGTGGAAAACCAAAATTTCTGTTATGTCGGGGTTGAGAAGAAAACCTGCTGTTAAAACAACTGGCAAGCACAAAATGAGAAATGTGATAAATTTCCATCTGTTCTCTTTCATGGGGAAATTAGTGCCATTCAGTTTGAGGAACAGCCATGACAGATATTTTGCTTTTCGCCGCATAGAACACCAGATTATTAAACTACAGATCATGGAGAATATAGATGCCAAATGTTCTCGCATCTGCAATGTTTTAAAACGCATAATAGATGTGACTGACAAATCCGCGATTCCCATCAGTAATACAAAAGGGAAGATACATTTTCCAATTTTAGTAGATTCTTGAACAAGACTCATCCGATGGAGAAGTGTAAAAGGAAAAGTTGATAGGTTAGCGTTCTTGCTATTTGAATTAGGGATTCCCCTTGCAGTACTTGTACTAAGTGGTGATTGGTTTCCTCCATGCCATCGAGTTTTGTTTCCGAAGTACAATTGCTTTCTCTTTTTGTTCATTCTTTGTGCAATTGAGATCTCTTTTGTCATGCTTGATTAAAGGACAAACAAAAATATTTCAAAGAAACTTCTTTGGAACAACATTCTTAAAAAATTAGTAGTGCCTTTTAAGAAATTTTATCTTTTTAGAAAAAAGCTTTCAGAAAACTTTTCAATCTAAAAAAATTACGAGCGGTTTCTCTTAATGCTTATGGCAAATTAGCTCTGAATGTCCGTCTTGAACTTGTTGCGTTTGTATTTTATTTCGAAACTTTAGACATAATAAGGTTCTGAAAAATTGTGTTATTTTTCGAAATCATATTTAACCTTAAAGTAGTAAAAAGTAGATTTATGAGAATATTTAAAAGAAAAACTAATATCAGTTGTACTTTGGGGGAACACACTCGAAATTGAATTCGATAATATAAGGAATAATTTTCTACTTTTTCCAGTAAGAAATCTCAATGAATTTTTAATGTATTTTATTAAAACTATATACTTACTCATTTTTTTCCTTCCGTATGTTTTTGTATTCAATTATAGAGCCAAATCAAAAATGTTTTCTTTCGAAATAACAAATAATTTGGAAAAAAATATAGTAAAAGGCGTATATATATATATATAATTTAGTTATTGATTCGCAATGCAGTAAGTCATAATGTGAACTTTCAGTTGCTAAGCTGCATCCAAATCATATCATGTGTAAGTCATGTAATTCAATTTTAATATATATGTGTGTTTGTTATGATTAAAGTGGATATTCGGTTATTGCTAATATTAACCAAGTAGTTCGGTTAAAGTGAATAATTTATCAAAAACATTTTTTAATAATTCCAATAATGTAATAATTTTTGACATTTTTGACAGAATTTCTTTACGTTTGTGAAGTAGTGTTAAGGCACCAATGCTGCTTATGCCGCTTCTAGTGCTTTGTAAATTTAAAATAAATCAACAAGGTTTTATATTATTGTTGAAAAGTTCAACAATGTCTTTATTTTAGTTAAAATGATAATTTCTGTTATAGATTTCTTAAAATGAAGAGAGTAAGAAAATTTTCTTATCGCCTCTCTCTTTTCAAAAAAGCTAAAACGAGATACTGAAATATAAACTATTTGAACATAATTTTATAAAGCCTTTTTATAAAACGTTAATTATAAACCTTAACTTTAAATTATCAATCTTAACCCATTTAGGATTCGAGTTGCGAAAACACAACATGAAAGTCTAAATTTTTTTAAAACATTGTTCTGGTTGTTTTTCAGTTAAACTAACATTTTAATTTTTTATTTTTCATATTTAAATTGTTCATTATAAATTAATTTTATTTTCAATTAGCAAGATTTTCCCACCTAGATCAAGGATATTATTTTCATGTTTTGAAGAAAAATAATTGAAACTTGTTCTTTAATGGGTTAGGTACAAAAAGAATTGCTCTTTCGCCAAACATTAAATGAAAGTTAAAGTTCATACATAATGACATTTTACGACACGATAATTGTATGCACGACACAATCGCGCAATGAATAAGAAAAATGTATAGCTATTTTTTTTAAAGTTGGCTACGAAGGCTGATAGGTTTTCTCTTATGTTACTTATGTATCGAGCTCTATTGTCTCATGTTACGATTATGCGTATTATTCTTTGTAGTAATCTTACCAATAAAAAAATAATTTTATTATAAATCTTGATCAGATTCAAAATACTACGTTGCTTTTCGTTCAAAATTAGAAGGAAAAAAAGGGGGTGGGTATTCTACTATATAGAAGGAGGGGAAAAAAGAACACAGTGTTATAGGCAAGAAAATAGTCAACAGCTTTATAATCTCTTACTAATTTGAAATTTATTTCAGTTTCGTAGAGTATGAAATTTTGGAAAAAATGTAGACTAATAATGCAAAACTCATTTCGATTATTTGATAAAAGAAATAAATAATATATTTAATTCAATGTTGCCTACTATCTCCCCTTTCTGTGCTGGACTTTCCGATTTAGCAATTCATTAGAATTTATTTCAAATACAGTGAAAATCATTTAACACGAAACTGAGAAACCGAGATATTTCTTTGTGTTAAATATAGTAAAAAAAAAAAAATACAAAAAAAACTCCTAAATATAACAAATTAAGTTAATTAGAGTACATTTTATTTTTCATAGATATGCGTATATGCATGTATTTAATAAAATGCGTTCAAAAATTTAAGCAATTTGCTTTCTTTTTTTAATTATTGTTGATAAGTAGAATAGCAATACCAAAATCTTAAAATATTTCCTTTTTCGTCTTCTGTTTTTGATCAAAAAATAGCCTTAAGAAGCTCCATCTTCATTTTAAGCGACATAGCAGTCTATTTTCTCCCTGAGCTTTTTGCCATTGTGTTTTCAAAAGAAATTTCTAAAATAAAAAAAATAATACGAACCAAACTCATTGATTTTCACTCAGACTGCAATGTATTCGTCACCGAATTTCAAAGCCAACTAATGAGAGATGGGATGTTTTTGTGTGACGTTTGTAGGGGTGAAGGGTGAAAGTAACTGACCTCTGTTTCATTTCACACCCCTTTTAAACCTCTGGTGTTTTCCGTATTTTGCTCATTTCCAGAAGGGAAATTCTTTTGGGTTAAGAGGAGTTGGAAACCTCTCTCTCCCTCTATACTGACAATATTAAATTGGCTGTTTTCGATGTACCTTTTCGCAAAATCTATTTTATGTGCATGCTTGAAATTTTTCATACTATTAAAGTACACTTCTCTCATTATACTAAAATGAGCTTTTAGCTAATTTTGAATTTTTTAATAAATTATGAAATATTTTATCAAACATTGTGAAATTTGACCCCTTTTTTAATTAAAAAATTTGAAAAAATTGAATTTTTGAGTTTTTTACAAAAAGCTCATTTTAGTATATATTAGACATCATTATAAATAATTCATAAAAAATTTACATACCTGTGAACAGTAGTTTCTCAGAAAAGGTACATCGCACATTCAAATTTACATTTTGAGATAAATTGATTTTAATGTATACAGTGAGAGACTTCTAATCGGTTAGGAAATAAAAAAATAAAAGGCTCAATTTCAAATAAAAGATACTTGTTTTGGTTTATATCAGTCGTTACACTTTTAAGCAAAAACAAAGTAATTTGTTTACAATTTTCACCATTAAAATGGGCGTTGCCCAAATTCAGCGATTATTTAAAATACGTTTTAAGGGCTTCTAAATACCCTAGAGGTTAAAGTATGGCATTTTTAGAAAGGTTAAAATCTATACAATAAGAAAATGTAAAAATCTCAAATTGTCCAAAAAAAATTCATGTTAAGAGAAAAAAAAATGCATGAAAATACGTAGTATTTTGACGGAACCGTTGTATTATTTAGTATTAACCGGTACTTCGTCAAGCGTTTTCGTGTTAAACGCATTTCATTGTATTATTTTTTAATATTAAAAATGCTAACTTCATTAATATACTTATAATTACGACTTTCCTACATTTACACTGATGCATGTATTCATCAGTAATGTATCAATTATATGTTTTATAACAAAATGCAAATTTTATCACTATACATTTAATACAGAAATAATGAAGGAAAGAAATGTTTTTTTTACAAAAATTAATGTTCTAAAATCATTCCATAAGTTAATATTCAGCATTTTAAGGCTTGGAAAAAAACTGCCAAGTAAATAAACAGAAATTAAGAAAATCTCATATTTCAGTAAATACGTATCTTCTAAATGTTTTGCTTGGCTCTTGGTAACAAGACTAAACACATATACATGAAGTGTAACTTTTTTTTTCTTTAAGGCCAAATCATTTCCATTAGTGTTTAAAATTTTCTTTGTAAAGACTATGAATTTATTTTGAAACTGCTTCTATCATGAGACATTCACACGCATATATTGTAATTAAGCATAAAATAAGCATTATTATTATAGTAATTTGTTCGTTAGGGTGTTTTTTAAATACAATAACATGTAAATTGCAAATAAATGTTCCATTTTAACTCATTTTTAATGAATAAAAACCATATATGTAATATGATAGCCATCTTAAAAGTTCAACAAGATTATAGCATTCATTTCCAATTATCAAAACAATCAAGGCTTTGTAGCCATTTTTAGTAGTAATGATTCGAAATGTAGTCCTTTCTATTCAGTATTTGCATTTGTTTAGGTAACCAAGCAATTGTCTGTTTCATTCAATGAGTTTTAGTAAAAAGAGACAGATGTTGGAGTGAACCACTTAAATTAATATTCTAAGTGAGTTAAATGTATGAGAGGATAACTTATATATATATATATGTATGCAATATCATCAGATTTTGCGAAAATAAACAAATTTGGAAGTTGGTTGAATTATTATAGCAAACCATGTTCTATAACTTACTACAGGAAAAAATTGTGACTACATGGAGTTTCATGTAACTTATCTATAAAACATCTGAGACTGTCAAAAATAACGAATTCACATTCACCTTTTTTTACTTAATTGCTGATTAAATGAATGGATCATTTAGTGAAGAGTTATTTATTAGTGCGATGTTTGATTTCAAGATTAGAGACAGAGTTCGTAAAAATCTGATTCCTAGAAATCATAAAATTACATATGTACGGATTACAAGTGCGTGTGTGAATTGCTCACAACTGTTTGAAGAAAGAAACTGAGTATGTTTGCGTGTGAGATAAAATAAATGTATATTGTAAAGCGCATCAGAATGGAGAGAACAAATATTTTACAAAGACCCAAAGGAAACATGCCTGGAAGAAGTAAAAAAGACCTAAAGTACATTAGCCAGGACTTGGTGAATGTTTCGTTCAAGCAGCAGACACGTAATCGTAGTATTTGCAAGTTTCCATCTATTCCTTATAAATTCCTTTGTTATACAGGACTTGTTGAACAATCGGATCAATATTTTTCGTACAAAATTGCAAAGTTCTTTATTATTCTTATGTTTATTGTTTGGTTTATTTTCATTTGGGGGTCACATATCAGGCGTGGTTACATTCGTGACTTCAAAATAAAGCTTGCAAAACTCATTAGTTGCATAACGCCTGTAATTATATACTATGCGATGTTGCGGAAAAGGAAATCATTAACTACAACATTGTCCAAATTGAATGGAATGCCTCCTTACGACAAGAAAATAAATTTATTCGCTCTCCTGCTGTGCTGTATGCCATTTATTTACACGGTTTGGGTAACAGTCACCTGCAATCAGGAGGAAGTTGCAAAAGATGCAGTATTTGGGTATGACGTGGAAAGTGTCCCAGTCCAGATTTTATTAGTGAGTGTCAAACATTTCCTTTCGGCTATTCTACATTCTGCGTTTTTGAATTTCGTGGTGCTGGTGTTTTGCATTCTTTGCCAACGTTGCTGTTCGTTGATCGAACTGCTCACGCAAGAAATACAGCGAGTTCCTCCAGAAACCTTCGGAATCTCTAGGCAAATTGAAGTAATAAGACAGGAAGCAAGAATGGAATACATTTTGGAGAATATTCAAGAAATTTTCTCTTTGCCGTCGTTTTTCATCGTTATTCAGAATTTCTTGTCATGCAGTGAAGTTATTAGATTTTACCTGTACACCAGCAGCAGCACCAGGAAATATGTCTTCCGCACGCTCGCTCAATCTTTTTTCTATCCTTTGAACAGCTCGGGGTGCCTTGTGCTCATGTGGGAGGAGTACCAATCCAAATTCGAAAAGTAAAAGAAGCCTTTCTCAAGAAAAGGCGTTTGAGATTGATTTATGCTTGCGCTCGAGAAGAGGCCCCCTTGCATGCAGAACATTCTGAAAATTCAGATTTTGTATTTACAGGATGTGACGTAATATCATTCAGAAGAAGCTTGATTCTAACTATTTTTGGAACTCTGCTCACCTACTCTGCACTCTTGATTAATTGGGTCAGAAAATAGAAGGTTGTCTTCTTAACTGCAGTCAGTGATTGCATTTCTATAGATATAGAGAGTCGTTTGCTTACACCTTTTAATGGACGAAGGTTTTTCTTGCGGATAGGATGCATACCTTAACTCTATTAAGTATGGTTTTGGAGAGTATTGAATCCGTTTTCTCGTAGGAATCGCTAAAACTGTTGTTGGGAATAAAAGATATTCTGTGGCAACCCACGTATTCCATTTTGAAGATGTCTGTGTCCTGATGGTAAAAATAAATCTCTTCGTATGAGTTCAATAAACTGTACTCTGTAAATATTTCTCAAGAAGAAACATGAGAGTAATAAGAGCGTGAGTTCACTTTAATGTTGATTATAATTGCCTGTTTTTTAACCGTACCTGTGTGAATGAAAAGGCAACTTATGTGTAACCTCCCACATAAAATCTCTTAAGATGCACCTTCTGGAGATTTCCTTTTTGAAGTGAAACTTTTTTACGCGTGAGAGTGAATCGGAAATTTGTCCTGTTTTGCGTTAGGGTGAAAAACCGAACGGAAGTCCCGCCCCATCCCCCCGAATCGTCACCATGGTGAGGAGATAGCGAGCCGAAGGAAAAGGGAGTGGAGGACATCATGAGACCTGTGTCATTTCCGTTAAAAAGTTGGACGATTGCCAAGGTGGTATTAAAAGTATTGCAGAGCGGGTACCCTTGCTATACTCGTAACGAACTCGCACGGCGTATTTTCGTAGTTTTTATACAATAAACGTGCCGTTTTCAACGAATAAACGCACTCAAAGTATTGCCATTATAGGGTTCTTCCCGTGTTTAAGGCATTGTACATATGTCACTAATGTTCGTGCCAGAATCACTACGTATAGCGTCTTTTTAACAAACCCAGTGACTTCTGTGAGTGATGCATTAAGTTTATATTGTTAATTTTTTCATTTCCATTGAATTATAATTAATTCTAGTCAGATTGCCTTGAACGAATGCAAAAAGAGGAAATTAGTTTCGTGAAAGAAAAAAAAAAAAGGAAAACTAGCAGAAAGTCCAGTCGAAAGTCTATATATCACCAGGTAGTCCTGTTGCAGCTATCACCTTCATCCATAAAGTTTTAGTACTGTACACACCAGAGGCTGCTGTAATCATTGGATACGGTGATGATAAAAAGTCGATTATTATCTGAACTGGAGACTTTGATGTTATTTGCTTTAGAAGCAGCAAAGCCACTCATTGAACTTTCGAAACGGACACTGAATTTGGCAATGAATACTGATGCTAGAGAGGAACAACAAGATACGGAACCACGATTGATGCAGTTTTCTCACGTTTTCTTGATTGACTACGATCGAGGAATTTTATATTCTACTTCAGTTACCACGTACCTATCATGTCCTTCTTGGAAAATGATGATGCAGAAAATTGAATAAAAATATTATTTTCATGCATTGAAGTTCGAATTTTATTTGTTAAAAGTAAGTTCCCCCTGCAGTTTAATATAATTAGATCGATTCCTGCATTTACGGCCAACGTCGCCATAGAAGTTTCGCTTCTATTGCGTGACTTTCCACGTTTTCTTTTTTTATAAAGCTTTTCTGTAGTCTATATATCCTATTTCGTCAAGATATCGCTGGAATGACTTTACGAAGGACCCTTACATAAAGTTGAGAATTGTCCTTAGTAATATTAGAAACACAAAGGAATGGTTCATGTATACAAGATTGTGTGTCCAGCTACAGAGAGAATCAAATTAAATCTGGAATATTAACTGACTAGTTCCAGAAAAGACAGAAATTTATCAATTTTAATGGTTGAGTGAAATTGACGTTATCTATTACCACATTGAAAAGAAATAAAGTATAATACGTAGGTGAGCTACGACTCAGCTGGATCTCACACGCGTAATTCCTTATATTCAAGAAATTTTTTTAAAGGAGATAAATTTACCGCATGCGAATGTGAAGAATACTTGATTTCTCATTTCTAAACCTGGAGATACCAGTGCATGTCGATAAGTTCTGTGATCGCAGATAACTCCTCATAACCAACAACTTTTATGTTGGATATCGACATAATTTAATATTAAACAACCAAAAAGTAATAAACTGAGTTCAAAGGGAAGTTTTGGAAGTACCAGAAACTGTTTTTGTATCAAACTAACAAATATGTGAAAGGAGAATTTTTAGTGTGAAGAAAAATAAAAGCAATATTTTGAACATTTCACTATGATTACATATTAGCGAGTATAAGTTATTTCAGTTTCTCTTTATCGATTTAGATATTATTATTTCATGAATTTCTGAGTTTTTGTAAAATCAATAGCAGAAAATATAAATAATTTATATAAAGACCACTTAACTTAAGTAATATTTCTTTTAAGAAACCGAATATCTTTTGTTTAAAAACTGATCCAATTTGCTATGATCGATTGTGGCAGTTATAAGTAAACTTTGTGTGATCAGGGTTGTAAAAAAACTGCCATCGCCTAGGACCTTATTTTTATGGTATAAGAATAAAGAAAAAGATTTATTCAGTTTTTCTCTGAACAAGGAAATCTAATTTTTCTAATAGTGTTCAAGGGATCATGAAATGTTCTGCAACAGAATATGATTGCTCTTGGATGTGCCTATTCGTTGATTCATTCAAAACTAGCCACAAGGTAGTCTTAATGCATTATGGAAATGTATTTGAATATCTTCTTATTCTTTGTATATGAATGATAACTAAAATGATTTGACTACGATTCTAGATAATATCAAATGCATCAGTAAATGGTTTGCCAAGACTTCAACATACTATTGATATTGCTGGCCAGCGGGCAGGTTATACAAATATTCTTGCTTGCTATGCTGGTGGAACACTAAAGCAAGAGAGGTGCAGTTGTTACGTTGTACACTTCCGCTATTGTCACGCCCCCTACAACTTCATTCATACCGAGTGCACGTACCATCCCAGTGGTCCAGTCGTACGAGTTTCTTGTCATATTAAATGCCTCTTTGTCTTAATGTACTTTAATTCTGAAATATATTGATAAATATCTGATACTGATTACCTATGTTGATCATTATAAATCTTTGTTTGTTTTGGATTAAAGTCTTTCTTACATCTCATTCGAACTCTATTGGCGTTAATTTTATTGCTGGCATCCCGCCGCATTTAGGCCTACTGCCTCCTATCTACAGCTACAATACAAAAACTGACTGGCCACAACGATACGCTTTAAAAACGGGCGAAAAAAACATAACCAATACGACCTTAGTTCCGCCAGGAAAAGTTTGATTTCTACCTTTAAATACTAAATCAGGGCTTATAAATCAGTTTATTAAAACACTCATAAACAATGGGAAATATTTCAAATATCTATGTTTCAACTTCCCAAAATTATCTGAAGTCCAGTTGAAAAAGATTTACTGGCCATAACATTACACAATTTATTATCTGATCCCCTGTTTTCTGAAAGAAGGGGGGAGGGAAAAAAAAGAAGTATGACACTCTTTCAAGTATGTAGTGTACAATTTTTGATGAATACTAATTATATCCTTACAAACCCATTAAACAACGCATGTTGGCTGCGTATAAAGCTTAAGGATGAAAGATGTGTATAAAAATTTGTTCCTTACACTCTCATATTGACTCTTTTCTTGAAAATTGAGGAGCTTTCAGTGAAGAGCTTGGTGAAAGATTGCACCAAGTTGTGTGTTACATCGAGAGACTCAAGGTATATGGAATGTCAAGATGCTGACCAATTACTGTTGGATAATAATTCAAGTACACAAAGTAGAAAAACGGAAGCGAGTTTGGAGAAGCACCAGAAAAAAGTTACATAAAATTGCAAGCATATATTAAGGAAAAATTGACTGACAATAAGAAATCATGTTTAGTTTATTGTAATACACTGCTATTTGTAAAAAATGCAACACCATGAAGGAATTATCAGGATTAAATGAACTTTGCAGCAAATATTAATTATAGGATGCTACGTAAAATAGTAAAGTTTCAGAGCCACCGCGCATTCGTGGCGTGTGCAGCGCCCTCTTAACTGATACTACAAGCGTATAAATAGAGGGCTGTAGCGGGACGTTGAAAATAGTTAATGATTATTTGTTAGTGGTGAACGTTTAGTGAGACCTAATAATGCCTCCACGACGAAATAAGGAGAAATCCCAACAACTTACGGAAGATGATCGGCCTTCGAGAAAGAGAATTGTCTTATAGCGCAATAGGAACTCGTCGGCAATGGAACAGTTCAACAGGGATGTGAGATTGGAAGCAGTGGACCGATGAACTCAGAACAATTCGAAAAACTGGCAGTGAGCGACGGAAGGTGACGTCAGCGTGTGACGATCGACACCTGCTCCGCATGGCGGTGAATGACCGTACAGCTTCCTCCAGACAGTTGGAAGCACGTTGGTCTACTGCTACAGGTGTACTAATGTCGGCTTCATCAATTCGTCGACGTCTGCTGCACTGTGAATTACATACAAGGGTGCGTTTATACAGGATCCCCCTCACGGCAAACCATCGGTGTCTGCATCTGCAATGGGATCATGAGCACAGAGCCTGGCAAGCTGATTGGCAACAAATTGTCTTTTCAGATGAATCCCGCTTCAATTTGTGGGACCATGATGGTTGCATTCGTGTTAGACGCTATGCCCGTGAACGCTGATTTGCAGAGTGCGTTATTGAACGACATAGTGGCCTAACACCCGGAGTTATGGTTTGGAGTGCGATTTTGTATCATGGACGATCCAATTTGCTACGAATTGAGAGTAATCTCAATAGCAACAGGCACGTCCGTGGAGTGCTACAGCCCGACATCGTTCCCTTCCTTCAAGGCATCACTGGAGCTATCTTTCAGCAGGATAATGCACGGTCACATGTTGCAAAGACTGTTAGAAACTTCTGTTGAGCAGAACACATGCAACTTCTTCCTTGGCCTGCTTATTCACCGGATATGTCACCTAATGAGCACGTGTGGGATTTGGTTGGTCGGTGTCTATCTCGTGATCCACGTCCTGCAGCTTCAAAAGACAAACTTTTGCCACGCATACAAGCAATATGGAATTCTCTTCCACAATCAGACATTCAAAATCTGTTTGACTCCATTCCACGTCCAATAGCATCACTTATTGCAGCGAGTGGTGGCCAAACAATGATTTCGGACACTTAATATTGTTTTTTTTTGCTTTGAAAATTTCGTAATTTATTTGTACATATACAAGCCGTTTGTGCATTAAATTTCATTTAATTCTGATGATTCCTTCATGATGTTGCATTTTTTTTACAAACAGCAGTTTAAAATAGTTTTTTTAAATTGATCTATATGTTTTCTTTTACCAAACTCTCTTATTTTGCAGATTAATGCAAGTGAGGGGGAGTAGGGAATAGGGATCATTTTTTGATTCGGAGTTCTTTTAATTTATATTATTCCGAAAAATACCCTATGCTGCAAGAAGAAAAAACTTTTTTTGCAGTCCTGCTTATTTAAAGCTCATTTGGTTCTCGATGCTCTATCATTTATCTTTAATATAATACTTCTGAACATAGCCATCAATCTCGTTCCTTCTCCCTCTTATTAAAGCACAACCAAAATAATATTAAAGTTCATTGAATTACTGGGAATGAAGAATTAATATAAACAGGACAGCGTTGATTATCACTAGAATCAGTTGAATAGAGCGAACCAATTATATGAATTTTAAAAAAATGCGAACATCAGTTATTAAATCATCATAAATTTTTAAAAAAGGAAAACAAAGAATTGATTTCACATACTCTTTCAATAAAGTAATTTGATTTTCAGTAATCAATTAAAGATAATATTTTGTAATTAAAATTTGAATTTCATCATCCTAACAGTTAATAGAGTAATTTAATGAAAATCTTTAACATTATTGAAAGAATGAACAGTTTTTTCCAAGACACACATTAGATTTGTTGCTAAATTTTTCCCGTTATACTCTTTGGAGACCGTGATGTTTATCGGGACGACGAGGAATTATGCATATTTTGTTACGAAAAATTTTTACTTTAAACTTTTGATTTGAGTTTTTATGCATTAAGTTTGGAATTAATATCTAATGCTTTCGATATCACGGCGGTGGCTACTAAAACTTGGAAAATGCAAAGTATCATAAAAAAAACAGCAAATTTTATATTTTTAAATATTTTTCAATTCCTACTATTAGAGCTCACACTCTCTATTCACATATTTATTTATGTATCTTGTTATAATTTTCAACCGTTTATAAAATACATTTTAAAGCGCGACATTGAGCTGAAACCTTATATACATGATTTTATTTTGGATGATAATAAAATAATTTACTTATAATTAATAAAAATTAATTGATTAAAATGAATTATTTAAAGAATTACAAATACAGCCACTTGGGATCCTTTTTGGCGACTTGTGTCAAAATTTGAAAAGGTTTTTTTTTCTCACGTTTTAAAGAATTCAGTTGAACTGAAATTTTATAGACGCGATTGTTTTGGATGACAATACGATACTTTAATAACAATTAATAGAAATTAATTACCACTTAATGTTGTGATTCTGTCCTATGTATATGCATATTTATATTAATTGTAACTATTTAATAAAAAGTAGCTAAAATAAAATTTTTCTTTGTTGATCTAAGTAGGAATTGACTTAAAAATTTTCTTTTATATTACTCTTGTTAAATATTTTTTCGCATAAATTTCTAATTTATCTTTAAACTCCTGAATTGTTATGTGTGCATAATATTAGCTCATTTGGTGGAGAATCGGGAGTTCTATTGATACAGGACGGTGGGCGAATGGACCACCTTTCAAAAGACATTTGGCCTCAGTAAGCCGCGACACTTGTCGCTCTGTTGATGTACACAGTTGCTGAGCAATGGCACTTGCTGAGTGGAATCGGGATTTTTCACCTGCATAACGATATATCGGTCATCCACTGCTGTTGTTTTCCTAGGGTGATCACCATCAACAAATATAACAGTTATACCTAAAGTTTGGAAGGCTTTCCAAGCGCATGAAACGGCACTTTTGTTGATTCCGAACTCTTCAGCGACACTGGTCAAACTGCGTGCCTTCTAAAGCTTTCCGATCATTCTTCCATGTGTGAAGTCATCCGGGGGATTTCTTCTAGCCATATTTCACGAATTATCCCACTTGTACTTGCTGCGAATGTCTTGCATTGCGCCTCCGTTTTTATTTTATTGTAATTTTGAGTTCCGGACGCATTTTGTGAACACTTACGTCGTCTATGATGTTTTGTTCCTGACATTTGCACACGCATTATCTTTTTACTGAGTTGCGAGTTCGTTGAAAAGATGGTAATAAAGCCCATTTTTGGTAATTTCATGGCTATCTGCTTAATATGTACATTATTGCTTAATCCTTTCGCGCCAGGTGAGTCATACCCCCCTAAAGGGGTGGTAGGCCATTCAATGCAACTTTCCGGGGGGGGGGGAGTGATCAGTCCTGGAATATAAAGTGATCAGTGCTCATCAACCTTTTTATCGCTGCGGACCGGTCAACGTTTGATAATTTTAACGTGGCCCGCTGAGGGTGGAACACGTTGATTGTTTATATTTTAGATTGTTTTCATTTAACAATTTTAATTTAGTTACATTTAAATATGCCTTCAGAATAAAATATAGTTACACCAAAAATGAATAAAAGTGATTTAAGGTATCCGACTACGTTCGGAACCGTGATTTTGATAAAGCTTATAAATGGATAATATTTATGATATTTAGTGTCACTTAGATTAGAAAATGTATATAAATTGTTTTAAGAATAATATTACAATAAAAAATTATTTAAGTACAATATTTTGTCAAAAAATGAACATAGAATGACACATTTTCAAAATATTCTCCTTTTGCGAAAAATAGTTCTATTATAATAATATTTTGCCTGTATATAGCTCAGACCTCTGTACAAGGGCTCAACTAGAATTTTTGAAATACATAACTTAGAAGTGGGTTTATCCATGTTTTACGACGAAAGAGGGGAGAAATTTTAAGAAAAAAAACACCGATAATTATTTTAATGGGTTGTAACTTTGAAAATAATGGGAATTTTTCAAAAATCATAGTTGAGCCTCTGTACAGAGGTCTGAGCTATATACAGGCAAAATATTATTATAATAGATGCATTTTTCACAAAAGGAGAACATTTTAAAAAAGGTTATTTTAAGTTAATTTTTTGCCGAAATATTGTTTTTACATAATTTTTTTTGTCAAAATGTACTTAAAACAATTTTATGCATGTATTCTAATCTAAGTGACACTAAATATCATGAAAATTATTCATTTATACGCTTTTTTAAAATAATGGTTCCGAACGTAGTCGGATATCTTAATGTGGAATATAAAGTGATTTTTCTGTGGAAAGTTGCTCAATTCCGAGAAAAATGCACCACTTCAAGGGGTCATATACCTTTTAAAATTCCCTGAAAATCGATTTTTTATTATTATTTTATTTTATAGAGTAAACCTTTCTGAGTGTTCTAAAAGAAACCGCATGCAGATATTCCCAATAGAACGGACGTTATTAAGAAAATAAAAAGAGTAGAAAAGGCGATTGACATATTGTTTACATTTTGGCTCCAGGGTGACAGCTGTCATGTCGCTGGTGACAGCTGCGTTTCTCTGTTTCTAATATTTTCATTCTAATTATTATCAAATGCTTGAATCTAAGCCTCAAATATTATTATTGTTGTTATGAATATTAACTACCACTTCTACTAACTTTATAAACTTCTACTTTGTTTTGATAAAGTGAATCTTGAATTTATACTCGCTCGTTTTTGATTTTCATACCGTATCTTATTCTAAGATAAGTTTTAGGAAAAGTATTATTTTTTTATAAACTTTTGAAGGATGAATTCGACTGAATCTGCTAAAAGACCATCTGGTAAACGTCCTAAGAAAAGGAAGTTTACTGGTAATATGCATACGAGATGCAAAGCTGTACACAGTGTGGATGAATCACTAAACAACAGTGCATCTGGAAAAAAGATTCGGCTGCAAGATGTTGATTCATCTTTTATTGAACATGATGACTGTTTTGATGGCTATAGAGTGTTTGATAAAACTATCATGTTTACAAACATTCAAAACTTTGTTTCTTGCAAAAAATGTGGTGGTGATATTAAACTTTCAGAAAATTGTGTTAGAGGTTTGTCTAGTGTTTTTCGATTGAATGCAAGAACTGTAAAGACTTGTGTTCGTTTAGAAATTCAAAAATGCTGGGTAAAAGAAAATTATTCCAGAAATAAACAGACGTTTTGTATACGCAATGAGGACAATTGGACAGGGTCATGCAGCAATGACAACTTTCTGTGGTGTCATGGACTTTCCTCTTCCAGTTGCTGAAAAATCCTATAATAACATTATATAAACAAACTACAATTGTGTAGTAAAGAAGTCGCAGAAGCTTCAATGCAAAGTGCAGCTTTGGAAGAGGTAACTTTGACAAATTCTTCCGATATAATAATTAGTGGAGATGGAACATGGAAAACCCGTGGCTATTCTTCGCGTGTTGGTGTGTGTGCTGTTATAGCGACAAAACAGGAAAGTGTATTGATGCGGAAGTGATGTCTTCTTTCTGTAAAGGATGTGATTCTTGGAAACGAAGAAAGGGGTCACCTACTTACAAAAAGTGGAAAATTCTTCACGTTAAAGAATGTTTGAAGAACCACAATGGTTCAGCTGGCATGATGGAGACTGTGGGAATGGTTCGTATATTTCAGCGTTCATTAAGTCATCGTTCTGTGAGATATACATCTTACATCGGGGATGGCGATTCCAAAACATTCTCATCTATTACTGCATCCAATCCGTATGGAGAAGATATCACAGTTTCAAAAATTGAATGTGTTGGACATGTTCAAAAAAGAATGGGAACTCGTTTACGAAAATTAAAACAAATGAGCTCCAAACTCAGTGATGGGAAGTCGATTGGGGGAAAGGGAAGGTTGACCGACAGAATGATCGACTTAATTACAACGTACTATGGAAATGTGCAATCCGACAAAATAAAACATGCCTGTCAGATATGCGAAAAGCTGTTTGGGCTGTATATTTCCATATACGTTCAAGCGACGAAGAACCATTGCACAGTTTTTGTCCCGTAGGTCCTAATTCTTGGTGTAAATATCAAAATCAAGTAGTAGAGGGAAGTGTGCAAACTTTTAGACGCAGTAACAAATTGCCAGTGGCAGTAATGTATGCCATAAAACCTGTGTTTAATGATCTATCACAATCTAAACTTCTACAAAAATGTCTAGGGGGTAAAACCCAAAATAATAATGAATCCATTAACTCATTAATATGGAAATTATGCCCAAAAACTTTAGGTTGTGGTAGAAAGATTGTTGATATATCTACAAATGAGGCAATTGTCATTTTTAATGATGGCAATCAAGGCAGACTAAAAATTATGCAATCGCTTGGTCTGACTGTTGGTCAATTTGCACATAAATTTGTTACACTTGTAGATATAAAAAGAATTCAGACTGCAGAAGTACATTTTAATCTCCGCACAAAAGAAGTACGACATGCTAAAAGAATGCAATTTAAAACTACTTGTAAGAAATTAACTGAAAAAGAGGGAACATCATATGCATTGGGCGAATTTTAGCATTTTAGAATCATAGTAATACACTGCATTCATATTACAAATTGTTTAATATTTATAATAAGTAGTTGTTAATTAAGGTATTGATTGTTTTTAAGTAATATTTATAAATTTTTAACTTTATTTTGGAGAATTGAATCACTTTGTTGCATTTTGATTATTTTGTAGCTTTTGATATCGTTTGGATGCTTGTACTGCATTGGTATAATATATGTTTTTAGTTATAATAATTTTAATAAATTGAAGTTTATTGACTAAAAAAACTTCACATTAGTTTTAATTTAAATTTAGTTGTTGTTTGAGTAACCAGAATAATATATATATAAAACTGTGGTAAATTTTACGTTTGATGTCAATTTTCTCAGAACGTCATTTTTACTCATTACGCGCATGATATTTTCAAAACCGTGCCATGGAAAATAAAATTTTTACTGTAGATTCTGATCATATCTGTACTTAAAATAACGAACCAGTTTGAATTTTTAATGAAAAAATTTAAAATTACAAATATAAAATAGCAAAAAATTTTTAAAAATTTTATAGTTAAATTTTAAATTGTTATAGTTTACTAAAAATTTTAAATCAGTGTTTCATGCTTCGTCATTTTAAAGATAACACACTTTCCAACACTGAGCAAAAATTTCATCAAAAAATATTGGTAACTTTTTTTATAAAGCTGCGCGTAATGCATATCACTTGCGAAAAGAAAACAAAAATTTCTTTTTGTAATTATCTAATTAAAAATTTATCCTAATTAGCAGTGTGTTTGTTGGTTATGTTTTAAGTAAAGTAATATCTATTTGTTTATTCCTCCAAAATTTACATTCCAGGAAACAATAATAAAAAAATTATAGAGCTTTAAAGAGTTCACTATTTTTAACCATTTTCAACTTTTTAAAAGGTATGTGACCCCTTAAATAAAATGGCAATAGTTTAATGTTGCACCAGTTGATCCCGGCACC
Organism: Trichonephila clavipes; assembly: GCA_019973935.1. Lineage (NCBI taxonomy): Eukaryota > Metazoa > Arthropoda > Arachnida > Araneae > Nephilidae > Trichonephila > Trichonephila clavipes. The sequence continues at coordinate 22,516 of BMAU01008027.1, forward strand.
AGTTGATCCACGGACCGGAACCGGTCCGCGGAACGGGGTTTGCGGAACACTGCTGTAGATCAAGTACGAAACGTAATTCACCGGTGCATCATCCGGCGGCCGGTGAGATCTAGGAGTGGATGCTAGGGTTTCTGATTTCCCGCGAATATCCGTGAAATCCCGGGAATATAATTGCTGTTCCCGAAATTCCCGAAAACGCATAAAAATTTCAAAAAATTTAAGAGAGAGAACAATTTATATTTAAATAAAATCAATAATAATTATATAAAAAATACATATATATTCCAAAATTAATACTTATTTATATAAAGAGCTAAAAAATACAAAAAATATATAATAAATAGATTATTTTTTTAAAAAAATTGGATTTCAGGAAGCAAAAGCAATTTATACTTTTATCACTCAGCCTAGTTCTAAGTTTTACCAAAAAACTATTCCAGCGTATTTTGGTATCCAAACAAACCATCTTTTCATGAAACCATTGATTCCGGGAATAAAAAGTAAGTTTCCGGGACAGTTCCCGGGACAGAAACCCTAGCGGATGCATATGTGACACACTCGTCTCTATTATGTTTTCCGTGGATCAGTACATAATCGCTAAAACGTTAAGTTTTGCACACAAGTGTAAATTTATACTTTCATGCACGACAACTGCGTCAGTAATTTAGTTTATATAAACATGTAAACAGCTCCGATGAATATTTTCAGTTGTAGTGAACAGGTGCCTTACCTTACCGGAACGTGTATTATTGGTAAAGCTGTATCACCTTAATTAACCACTGTTCCTAAGGAGCTCTAAGAACCCGACAAAATATTTTTTTTCTGTAATGGGGCTACTTATTGGTATTTCTACCTTTGCAGACATTCTCCAGGAGCTGGTATCACTTTTTAGTGTGGCACGATTTAGGCGATACCAATTACTGCAAGTAATTTTGACGCCAAGTTTCTTCCCCAGAGGGAGGCACATGAGCTCTGCTGACGCAAAATTTGTACTTAGGAATTTCATTTTGCCAAGATCAAGGGATCTTTTTCATGCCGTATAATCATACGACATGGCCGCTGTCGATTTTCTGCATCATGAAAATTCACGGACTTGGGCCGGGATCAAACCCGCAAGCTTGGGTACAGAAGGCCAGTGACAAACCAACTACGCCACCCAGCCGGCTGACAAAATCTACATAAAGGGAGAATTCTCGTTCAATGATATGAAAGGAATGAATCAGAAACTCGAAGACATAGACAATTCACTCAGACTATGGAATGAAACGTGTGTCAGAAGAGATGAAAAAAAGGAAATAATAATAAAAACTCGATTATATATATAAATTGAAATACACTCACATGTCCATAAACTGAGGATAATTTAGAATCACACAGAAATTGAATTATAAAATAAAAACTTCACCTGTAGAATTATCACACACATCTTGAAGAAGAAAATGCAAATTACAGGAAACCACCAGATGGCGCGGATAGTACGTCACAATGACGAGAGTGTAAGAGAGGGGTATATAAGGAATGGTGGTTCAAGCAATTCAAAACAAAATACTCCGCGTCATGACGAACGCACCTTGGTACGTCCGAAATGACGTGATACACAACGATCTACATATGGAGCCGATCACTAATTACATCACTAAACTCTCTAGAAATGTATTTAAATGAATTGAATCTCATGACAATCCAATTATCAAAGCACAAACACTGTTTACGTATCCTCATCCTAAAATCAAATGTGCCTACTCTTCAACGAAGTGGAGAAACACGCTCCGCCCCCCATAATACAACAAAAAACACTCTTTTCACACTCTTAACATGAACTAGCTGCATTGCACTGCATCTTTCACTCTGGGTTCTGAGGTGAATTTGTCACAGAATTGATTCACTGCTATTGGCCGTCCCATCTTCCTTCCTGCATTTCCTCCCCTCCCCCCGCCGGCGCTCTGCTTCGTTAGAACGCGCGTGCTTTGGGGTACGTCATCCCTCCCCGCTTTTTGTGGGAGTATTCGGTATTTGTATTTTAACTTCAGTCATACTTTCTCTTTTTCTCCCATCCTTCTGGGAATAGGCACCTACGGCGCCCGCAATCATCTAATTTTAGTTAGTTAGTAAAATTGTTCACAAGCGCTTTAAAAGCCTTTCAGTGCAATAACCGCATAGTTATGGCACAAAGGAAGCATTTGGATGATTTTTTCGTGGTAGAATTATTAGACGACTGGAATGTGGACGTACCCAGCTGTAAGTATCCGAGGAACTTGGAAACGCCCAGAGTGTCATCTCCAGGGTTTCGCAACGAATCCAAGATGATGGTAATGTGAGTAGATGTTACAGCACAGGTCTCCCCCGAGTTACAACGCCGAATGAGGACCGGTATATATATATATATTTGGCAGTTACTGCCAAAAGAAACAGACGGAGCACAGCATCAGACCTGTCTCGTCAGCTCTCTTCAGCTACCGGTACGACAGTTTCAAGGCAGACCGTGTACAGACGCTTAGGGCACATTGGTCTATATGCTCGTAGGCCTGTCAGATGTGTTCCACTTACCGCAACTCACTGTCGCCTGCGATTAACCTGGAGTAGAGAGCATGCATTGTGGACACCACAACAGTGGTCTTGTGTGATGTTTTCCGACGAGTCCAGGTTTAGTTTGCAGTCTGATTCTCGCCGGACTTTAATATAGAGAGCGCCAGGTACCCGTTACCACCAAGAGAACACCATTGAACGACACCATTACGGTGGTGCAGGATGGCTCGTTTAGGGAGGAATTATTCTTGGTTCCAGAACTGCCCTGCATGTTCAGAGTGTAACGATGACAGTCCACATCTATCGGGATGTCATTTTGGAACAACATGCACGTTTGTTTCGGGGCGCCATGGATGCTGAATTGCTGTTTATGAATGACAACGCCCATCCTCACCGTGCAAACATTGTAGACGAATGCCTTCAATCGGAGGATGTCACCCGTATGGATTGGTCAGCATACTCACCGGACTTGAATCCAATAGAGCATGTGTGGGATATGCTTGGCCGTCGAATTGCAGCTCGTCACCCCCTCCTACCAGTCTACCGGAACTTCGGAGGGCATTGCTTGATGAGTGGTGTAATATTCTCCAAGATCAGAATGATAATTTGATACTCGGCATGCCTAGGCGTTGTAAGGTCTGTATTGCATCGTCCGGGAGACATACTCCGTATTAACCATCATACTAACCATTTTATACTGTTTTTTGTAAATAGGTTCTTTTTTGAAATTTGCTCCAGGGAGTAAAAATCGCAATTTTTATTAATTATGTCAAACATATAGCATCTTTTTTGCTCTTTACCTTTTGTTTAATAAATAGACTTAACAAATAAGTGAAATTTGTTTTGCTTCTGTCACTTTCTTTGCCTGAACTTCATTATCCTTAATTTATGGACATGAGTGTAAAATGAAACAATTTCTATGAAACCAACTTTAGCTCTACGTTTTAAATGTCTAAATCTTTAGTATTGCTAATATGTTGAACAAAAATTAAATTGGTGGATTAATCAACATTTTCTCTTTCGATTGTTTAAATCGATCCCAATAACTGCTCGACTAATCGATTTCTTAAAATACTGGATAATTATTTGATACACAGTACATATAAATACATTAGTTTACTTAAAATTCCTTTAAATAGGCTATGAAAGGAATGTGGAATTGTGGAATTCATGCTTTTTTGTATATAACTTTTGAAAATAACATAAATAAACGAAATTACAGATGATTTTAAGTTTAACTTATATTATTGCATTGGAACTTTGTTAGAAATAAGGGATAGGTAAAGTAAATACTCTTTTTAGTTTTAGTATTGTTGTACAATAATGCACCAATTATTACAAAGGCAATCATTCTGCGAAAAAAAACGACATTGTTAATGCAACAATATAACTATCCCAACACTGAGCAGTATTTTTTATATTTGGCCACTTGAATTATTGTGTCTGAGAGCTAAGCGTCTTTTTGAAACTGCGTTTTATATATTATTTTTAATTTGCGATTTCTGCTAATTACATTTTTGGATTGAGAAGATGGGCTGCGGATTTTTGAAGAGGCTCATATACAACATGTAAGTAATACAATGACATTTTTTGTGCAATATTACAATTCATTACATCCGTTTTGATGTGATAAGTATTTTAATTATACGTTTCGTATAAGGGAATATGGCATTGTTTATATAAAAATTGTGCAAGCTTATTGATTTACTAAATGGATTTTAGAACTTTGCTGAACCAGAAGACAGCTAACTGTTTATAATTTATTTTCGAAAATTAGATGTGTCAATTTCCTGAAAGTAAAACAATTATGGTTGAATTTTGTAAGCATACGAGGAAACAGATAGATTTTGTAACCCTAAAGTAGTATAAAATCAAGTGAATGAAAAAACGTCTGAAATTTTTCAGAATCATTTAAAAAATCTGAAAAATAAAGTAAAATTGAGCACTGATATTAGATTATATACACTGCTGGACAATTGCTAAGGACGGATAACACTATCATCCATAACAACCACAAAATGAAAGGAAGCAAAATGTGGAAAATTAGAATAAGTGCGGGATATTAGTAAGAAGAAGTATGAGTATGCAAATTTTTTTTCCACTTCTGTTCATCACGTGATAGCGTTCATAAGAGCTTTAAAGGTTTTGACGGGTGTGGACAGTTGTTGTTTCAAGTCAAAGTTTTACAGGAAAGATTTAATAGACGAACTTAAAAATTTTGGCATGTCTTCCCGACATCACATAGATGATTTTATGCATGGCCGAATTATTGGAAAGATCGAAGAAGGGTGAAAAATAACAGATGTTGCCAGGGAGTTCTACATCGCTCACAACGTTGTTTCACGACTGTGGAAGTCATTTAAAACTACTGTAATGTGTAGTAGACGGCACGGGGGAGGTCGTGTTAGAAGTACGACGCCTGCAGAAGACAGATATATCGTCCTATCAGCAAAAAGGAACAGGCGCACCACAGCTCAGCAGGTGGTAAATCAGTTTCTTGCTGCCTCAGGAAAGCATATCTGCCGAAAAACTGTTGCCAGACGTTTGAGGGGAGGAGGACTATACGCACGCAGACCTGTTGTGTGTGTCCCATTGACCAGACAGCACCGTACCGCTCATTTGCAATGGTGTCGTGAGCATCACAATTGGACTGAACAGGACTGGGCATGTGTACTATTCTCAGATGAGAGTAGGTTCCGTCTGTCATCGGATTGTAGACGCCAACTGATCTGTAGCGAGAGTGGTCATCTTGCTACTTCTTTGAAAAGTTGAGTTCAGGATTTCTTGTAGGTAACTGTAAGCTACCTGTAGAACAAGTTTTAGATATTCAAAGGCTTGGGACTCATTAGCAGCGGGAGTAACAATATCATCGATATATGGGAGAACAATACTTTTCGAAATCAGTTGTCAGAAAATGGCATTTATGTACCGCATAAAGTTGGAAGGACAAGTACTCAGTCTAAAAGGCATTCGTCTAAATTGATACTGACCATTGCGAGTAACAAAACTAGTAAATTTACGGCTCCTTTCATTTACCGCGATATGGAAAAATCCATTGTTTAGATCTAGAGTAGTAAATATTTTAGAATTTTGGAGACAATCTAAAATATCGTCAATTAAAGTAAGAGGATAGTTATCTTTAATAAGTTTGCGATTTGAGCATCTATAAATAATGCTAACTCTTGATTTCCCGTCTTTTTTCTTTACTACCACAACGACTAGCGTAAGGGGATGAATACGGCTCAACAATTCCATTTTTAACCCATTCATCATTTTGAGCGTCTACTATATCTCGTTCAGCAAATGGCAAACGTCGGGTCTTATGAAATATCGGTTCGTCGTCGGTGAGAGCGATATCAAGCTCAATGTTTACAGTTTTTGTTTTTTAGGCGTGTATGTCGATAGCAGTTGTTCGACTTCAGCTCGATTATGTAGAGAAACATATATATTTGGACCGATATCAAATGTGGGTGAACCGTTAGAAATCGTCATGATAAAATTTTCATTTCCATTATCAGAAGGCCTTAAAATTTGTGCAAATTTTACGCCTGTAGGCGATATATTTAGATGTGCTTGTTTAATTACGTCACAACCGATTATAAGGTCATACTTTATACAAGAATTTGGTACAACAGAAATAGTAACAGGAAATATTTGATCATCGATAGTAATTTCAGAATCAAAAGTTCCTATCACATTAATTCGCGAAAACCCAAAACCTGTTAATAATGTGTTGGTTTGTTTCAGTGGCGGTGCATCTATTTTTATGTGAGTAGAATTTCTTAATAGTGTTAAATTGCTGCCTGTGTCTACTAACCCGTTAAGTTTCGCCCAAAAATTGTTGCGTCTTTACACATATTAATAGAAGACAATTTATGCACAGCATTTACACCAGAAGGTGGTGTAGAAGTGTTATTTAAATTAGCTCGTTCGCATTCAAATGATTTGTGACCATAAAGAATACAAGAGAGGCATCTGAGGCCATGTGAATGATTAGGACAAGATTTTGATAGATGACCTATATCATTACAATTAAAACAACTTTGGGGATTTTTAGCTGCGTCAGAAACGTTAAATCTTGTGGGTTTTCTTTGGAAGCTTTGTTGTTTAAAATCACGTCCTCGGCTTTCATATGAATGACGAAAATGCGGTGAATTAAGAGTTATGTATTCTCATGTTTTTAATGACAGTTTCATAGGTATGTAATTTCTGCTTAAATTCGGAAAATGAGGTTGCACCATAAAGGATTATTTTATTTGAACAAGGTCCATCAATTCCATTAATTACGTACTGGAAAATTGATGCTTCGTCAATTTTTGAATCACATCTATTTGCTAATTCACGCATGGAATTAAAATATTGCATTAAAGTCTCGGTTTTATACATTTTCCTTTTTTCTAATTCACGGTGAATTTCTATTGAAGTAATTGAATCCGAAAATTCTTCAATTAAAGCTTTTTTGTATTTAACTCGTATGTATTTAAATTTTTTTGTGAAAAAAGAAATGATTTAGCAGTTCCACATACTAGACGTTTCGCGAAAATTAATTTTTGAGAAGAACTGATAGCTGGGAATAAATCAAAATTTTCTTCAACATCGCGAAAGAAACTATTTACAGAATAAAAATCCTCCCCGGTAAATTTTCTACTAGTTGCCGAAATATCCAGCAATAAAGTCCAAAACTGTGTATTCATCTCTGTAAGGGAAGCATCGTTTGAATAGGGACGAAAAGTATTTTGTGTACAAAGAGATGAAACGTTTTGATGTGCCGGCATGAAAGAATAACCTTGAACGCTGGGTAGGGGAGAATTACTGACCAGATGTTGAAAAGGGGAGTGCTGGTCTGTCCCTTCCGATGAAAAATTCCTGTCTAACCTGATTCGTTTTTGAAACGTGGTTTTTGAAACTACGTTTTCGCCTTCAGAAAAGGATGCCTCCGAATTATTTAATGTTAGTTGGAATTCATCTAAGTTCGTCAAAGCTTTAAATATACTATTGCATAAATTTTGCTCATTTGTTTCTACGTCTAAATGCAATAAATTAGCGACTGACATAAAATCAGGCAATGAGAATTCGGTTAAAATTTTTCTTTGTGTTTTTCAACTCTAAACTCTTTAGGGAATGTAGAAAAATTTCTTGTTTCATTTCGCGAAGAACGGTCTAATTCGGTGAATCCTAATATAGAATTTAATGTTTTTACAGCACGAGTTGTACCACATTTCAACGAATTAGCAATTATAGGAATATAGCCTAATTTAATAATTTACAGGACATCTTAATATACAAAATTAATCACTTTGAAAATTTATAGACAGTGCAAGGTTGTAATCAAAACTTCCCTATCACACTCTGAGTTAAAAATACTAAATACAGTAATTTTAAAGCCTAAATAAACAAAAAAAATACGTTTAATTAAATTTTGCCTACCTGGGGTTGGGGAGCAGTTCGTACAATAAATCCAAAACCGGTTGAGGCACTAAATGAATCCAAGAAAAAGAAATTCCAACAGCAACACGTTTTTACGCTTTTTGCAATGTAGCGTCCACTGAAGAAAAATATTAACGCGTCTTAAAAATTTTCTCTCGTCTAGAGGAGATTTTCCTTAATATGCAAGAGAAAGGTCGATCCTCCAAAATATGGGAAAATGACTACAACCTAAGGAGGATGAATGCTTTATTTAACAAGATGAAATATCTAGATTATACTGAACAACAAAGGAGAACGTGTTTCTCCTACGTCTAAAGCTTAGCGTCCCTAACGTCCGTCTACATATTTTCCCGTGTGTCCTTTTAGTCGGACATTCCTGACGGGGTGTGACGTCAGTGTAGACTGCTCCACCCTAAGTACAGGGGAGGGGTTGTCCATTGCACATTTCAATCCTATATATATATATATATATATATATATATATATACATATATATACATATATATGTTTATATATATATATATACATATATATATATATACATATATATACATATATATGTTTATATATATATATATATATATATATTTATATATATATATATATATATATATATATATATATATACATATATACATACTAGCTGGAATATCCGTTCTTCGCACGGGTGAACTGAAAAATTGAACAACACAGATTGAAGGATAAAGAAGTTTTAATGAGTTAATTTTACGTGAATTGTCAATTAAACAAAAAAAGCTTTTTGCATATAAAAAAAACCCCTTTGTTAAGCTTTAAGTATGTAGATCTAATAGCTGATAAAAAAGATTTTTTTGTTTATAATTCCCCGTAACACTCTTGAGGGTCGATTTTTGAAAATAACTCCCTTAGCTGATCTTTTCTCAGCAAAAGTAACACATTGTTAAAAGTGTTGCGTAATGAACGCTTAAAATAGAGTAAATAATTTATATCTGAAAGTGTAATACACATTAATATTACTTTCTGTAGTATTTATTTTATGTTAAAATTGTAATATTCGCAAGCAACACCGTTTTTTAAATTATAATGACTATAATGGAGATTCAATGAAAAACAGCGAAATGATAATGATAGTCAAATTGGCAAATGTCTAGCTACTTTCATAGCTCGAGCTTTATTAGAGCTTTGTAAGACCCGCCGTGTAGGGGCGTGATGCACGTTAATGCTTTAACTACCGCATTAAGATTTACTGCAGTTTTTTTCATGCAATACTTTTTTTTGGATCACTACATTGAAAATTAAGGGATATACATAAACAAAGTACTCAACTTTGAGAAATTTAATCCGTTAGAGATAATAAATTAATTAAAGATATTCCACTGTAAAATTATATACACCGTTTACTTTCAAATCGTTTTCTAAAGTCTTCATTAACATACAAAAACATAAGACACTTAAATTTTGACATAAGCTATTTTTTCGGGACAAAAATAATAATCTTTGCAATCCGCTGAAAACGCCGTCAGCTGAAAACGCATATCTGCTGCAAAACTGTTCGCCTTCCAAGCTAAAATACTCATCCAAAGACCCGTGCTGCCATATATCTCGGAAGAGTGGATTTCAAAGAATATTCCTGCTAAGTATTGGTAGAATATTTCTACTAAGTTGGCGTGGTGTGGTAGTTAGGAGAATATGTGCCAGCTCAGGTGTCATCTATGTCACTTAACCATGGTTCAAAATTACGTGGTCCGTTGCCAAAAGCCCTCGTGTAACTAAACAGTGCGACCTTATTATTTACTCACTCCAAAAAATGCAGTACAGTAGTTATAATTATTTTTATACTTAAAAATACAATATTCACCTATTCATTTAAAATTATAGCGTTATAATTAACAACTAACCACAAACAAACTATGGAAATATTTCCAAATGATGTATTGTGAAAGACAAAATTTATCTACTGTAAGTACCAGAAGCAATAAAAGTATTTATTTTGAAAGATCAATTTCTTACTACCAAATGTGCATAATATAATCATTAAAAAACATTCAAATAAAGAGCGATTTATAACAATCTCTCCCTTCAAAACTTAGCTTTATTCTGAAATAAAAAAATAGTCATTATGCTGATCACAGGAATTGATTAGAAGCGAGCGCCTTGCGTAGCCAAAATAAACAGGGTTTTTCCCAAACAAAAGAAAGATATATGCTGTGGTGGGCTTTGTTGCAGTGCTGGCTAGAATTGCTTGCAGTTGCTGATTTTTTTCCTTCTTACTTGACAAACATCGTTATATTTTAGACACTTTTCACAAATCTTTTTAAATTATAGTCTATGCTATAAATTATAGCCTATGTGTTATTCTGATGTATAAGCTATATTACTGTAAAATTTCATTAAAATCCATTCATTGTTTTTGCGTGAAAGACTCCCAATCATCCTCACAAACTTTCGCATTTATAATATATATATGTATGTATCCGTAACAATGTTATGTAACTCTTGTTATAGATTTCTTGTATCTTCCCAGATCATTGTTGAAAATTGAATATTGTTGGGAACAATGCATTTTTGCAACAGAACTTTAGCAATTAAACCAATTTGCGTCACTTTTTTTTAAAACTTTATGCAATTTGGTGAATTTTTTTGCTGAATTTATCGTTTTAACAGCGTTCTTTGATATTTTCTGATTTTTCCATTTGGAAACTATTGTCTGAAAATGCCTTTCAAGTTGAAATCCTGGCTTAAAGCCAAATTGTGAGTATATTTCCCTTTTAAATAAAGCACACTTTTCGTATTAGATGCTAATCGTACATACAAATACAATACTCTATTGACACCCCAATAATAGAAATTATGAGAAAATTAATTAGAGTTGTACGTTACAATCCCTTAGAGTTTACATAAAAATACTACTTGTGTACATGGACTGTCCAGAAGAAAAGAAATTGCAAATAATTAAAATTTATTTTTTCGTGATTATACCATAGATGGACACTAATAACTATTTAAACAAAATCAAGATTTTGAATATACGTTCCTTATTTTTTTTAATCAATTGTTGTTGTGTTTTTCAATCAATTTTTGTGGTTTTTTTCATTGAGTTTCAACATATTTAAGTCAATACGCTTATTTAAAATTACAAATTTCTGTCGACTTGAAGCTATGTTTTAAAAATAAAAAGCTACCCTCCTGCAGTATGTTGCATATTATTGGATCGCTTTAATTTATACTACAACTAAGTTGGACTTATAGAATCAGGAAAGAATGTCTTTTTCCGTAAATTCTGATTTGTTTGTTCAGTGACATCATCAACATATATATATATATATATATCTATAAGTGTATAATTCGCAGTTAATGTTCCATAACCGATGTTGGCTATGTAAAATACATGAAAATTTAAAAACATACTGCCCATCCGATATAGTGGTTAGTGGCAATGACTGCTGTGCAGTAGGGCCTGGGTTCGAATCCTAGAGAAAGCATAACTTTTCGTAAATATATAGGATCTTTGTGGCATGGACTACTCTAAATAGTTGTAGGGGCCCTAAGTGTCCTCTCGTAAGGTTAGTGTAAGAGTAAGACGCTTCTGACAAAATTCAGGGTGTTCTCTCTCCAAATTGGGACGTAACCGAGCCAAATCGTATGGTTACCTGTATTGTTCTCAAAGCTACGGCTAAAGACAGACGTGTATCTAGTCTTTCTTTCTATTTCGTGGGCCTCTATCTGACATCGGCATACAGGTGGCAATAACAACAATGACAACAAAATATGAAATTTCCCAATCGATTTTCAATGAAACTGAAGTTGATAGCTATATTAACGTCACACTATATAGCTTCTCTAGGGCTAATTAGAACGAATCTCGGCCTTTTGCACCATTGTCAAGTGACAAGGACAACATCCTCGAGCTCTCCCCTCCCTTCTATTAAATTCAACTGGAGGACGTTTGAGCCTCGATGGATTTAACGTGTCTACACAGCGGATCTTCAGCAGTACAAGGCTCGAAATGATACATTAGCCACGAGTCCTTGACCATGACCACTATGATACCCCAGCCACCCCTAAAAATTAGAATGAAAAAAAAAGAATAGAAATATTATTACATCTTTTAAAATACTCTACAAAATGGAAAAGAAATTAAAAGCTGTGCCGATGTAATTATATATAGCATTTTAAATTTAACAAATGAAATACATTTGTGCAAGAGATGATCTCGTAGAAATGATAACGACAAAGTAGCTTTTTATCCATACAAAACTCTGACAAAAACAACTTATTTATTTTCAGGGGTTTTCGTCGTTCATCCATTCCCTACGAGGAATTCGAGGATGAACCTGGATACATTTCTGAGGAAGTCAAGGTGGAGCCCAAGATTACTGTAAGTAAACTCTTCAGAACTTTTTTTTATCAGATT
>BMAU01008028.1:0-70238 GCA_019973935.1 Trichonephila clavipes
AAGCAATGCCGCCCCTTACGTTATAATGGCGATTTAACGAGAACTTGGCGAAATCTTGGCGGTAGAGCCAAGTTGGCATCATTTTTGGCGACCATTTTGGCGTCATTGGCGACCATGTTGGCGAGTTCGGAACCCTCTGGAATCTTCTAGAAAGTAGTAGTTCTCTCCACTAGTGTCACGTTCAATGACACGAGGTGGCCGCGGTAGCCGAGTGGTATAGGTATCGGATCGTGGCTTGCCTGGTCACGAGTTCGATCCTAGTACCACTAAAGACCCGCCGTGTAGGGCAGCGATGCACGTTAAATCTGTCGAGAGCTGAAACGTCCTCCCGTTGGTGTGGTGTGGTAGTTAGGAGAGGGGGGTGTCGTCCACGTCACTTGACCATGGTTCAAAATTACGTGGTCCGTCGCCAAAAGCCCTCGTGTAGCTGAAAAGTGCGACGTTAATATTAAATCAATCAATCAATCAATGACACGAGCGGTTATATTTCTGGAAGTTTCGATCGCGCCTATAAAAACAATGCTCGCCGATACGGAGAGGAGTCTAGATTAAGCCAGCGAGTAGTGAGGATTGTTTGACTAGCGATTAGCTCGGCTGTGCTTGTGAATAATCTTCACTTACGTGTATTTTTAAGCACTGTTTATTGTGTTTGATTGCTGTTGAAGGTGTGAAGACCTTCGGATATTTATCCTGTGAATATTGCCGATGAATCCTGTATTGAAAGGATTGGATTTTCGATAATAAATTCGCATCGCTCTTAAAGAATTGATTATTTTTTCTTTGTGATTGTTTTTGCATAAAATCCTCGAATCCGGATCTACATAACAATATATTTGATTTCTTAACAAAGAATTTCCTATCAAAATTTTATAAACAAATGAATTCTTCAGAGTAATGGGCCATGACCGGGCCACTTAAAATAGCCTAGTGGACCGCAGATTGAGTATCGCTGCTCTATACTATAGTTGCAAACGATTTCGTTAATTTACTGTACTAATTTACAAAAAGGTGTGTGGTTCGTGATACCGTAAAGTAAGAAATGAACAAGAGTGGCCAAACCATGCCACTATCCTTTCCTTATGGCTGCCGGTTACCAGTCAGTAACATGACGCTTTCATAAACGGTGGATAATGGAAAGACTATCCAAACAAAAACAAAGAAAGGAAAAGAGTAAGAGCCAACAAGAACCAAAACTGGCAAGGTAGGAACTAAAGGAGGGGGATGCCCTAGAAATAGTGGTGCGTAACAATTTGAAGTGCCTAGGGCACCGGGAAGTTTAAAAACAGCCCTGATCAAGACTCCAGGACATAGTTTCCCTAAGCGATTCCTACAGACCCCTTGAAGCTTCCGAAGGGTTTCATGGCAAATTAAATTTAATTTATTGTGCGTGGACAGATTTGGGTGGACTAAGAAAAGTTTGATATAAAGCAAAATATTTATAACCTATTTTCCATTATTATGAAAGTTAAAATAAATTAATTAGTTATGAGGCTTAGTTAGGAATGGAATCATACTACTACATGAAATAATTTGTCTAAAGTATGACAGTAAGAAAGAGTCGAAATGAATGTGAAAAGAATGCAACCAGTGGCGTAACGGAGAATATTTGGGCCATTAGCCCAAATAAGCTCTTGGCGACAGTCAGGTTTTGGACCCCCTAGTATCTCTGCATTCCCCTCCCCGGCAATGCGGGGGTTGCTGGGGTGTACGTTACGCCACTAAATGCAACAAATTTTTCTTAGTTTCGAACCGAAAAAAGTTGTATTCTTTGTATTGTGAAGTTACGTTATACTTAAGTACTTTTGAATACAATTGATATCTTTTACATAAAATTATTAACCAAAGTGATTATTTTGTTAAAGCTTTGTCACGTTTATCAATATCATTTTCATTTGCCGCTTTTAACTTCTTCATGCTTGGTGATCTATATGTGTATCACCAATTCTTATTCATTTATTGTGTGGTGGTACATAAAACCGTACCACTTGTTTAAATGCCTCAGAAATTGATGGTATATTCTCTGAACCACAACAGAGGTCAACTCCTAGCAGTTACTCAAGTTTCCAACAGATGTCAAAAGCTAATTGTGTGCAATGGGTTTATGCTGCAGTTCGTTCTTTGATCAGCTGCGAATCTGATGAAAGGTATTTTTTGGAAGTGACCGTGTTATGAATTTTTAAGTGTAAATGAAAGTGATTCTTGTGATACTTAATAAAAATCAAGCACGTGCATTTATTATGTAACTAAATCAATATTACAATAACTAGTACCTCCCATGGGCGTTGCTAGCATGAAAGCATGACGCTATGGAAGGCCATCTTCTTTATAAATACAAATTTTTTCGCAATAATGAGCATGCTTAGTGTGCCAGATAGATTTGTTGTAAGTTACATTTTTTTAAAAAAAGTAATAATAATATTTATTAAGTAATAGTACATACACAAAATTATACAAATGTCCTGAATGAGTTATATAGTTCGTCTTAGGAAAAAATAAATAACACTAACACACTTATATATGTTGACTAAATAAAAAAAAACCAGGTAAAATAAAATGTATAGAATAAAATATTTAAAAATAAAACTAACATTAGGTAAATTAGGACTAAACTAAAATCAAGCTTACAATATTAGAATAGGAAAAACTGAAAATGTTTTATTATACAGGATGAATAACAGTATAAGATGAAGAAGTGTATTCATTTATTTTCCAACTCTAAAATAACTAGGCAAAGCTACCATTGTTCCTAGGGAGGAAAAAATCATGTCTCCAGAATTATCATGCTGCTTGAAGCGTGGCTGTATGAAATACGTAGCCCCTATTTTTTAAAACTTGGGACACCCTTTGTTTGAAAAAGTGTTTAATATTATTAATATGTACCAGATTTTGTTCACTAATATTAGTTTGTAGAGATCTATTTAAAATATTTGTAATTATTTTCCGCTAGTGTACTTTTTTTGTCAAAAATTCAGCGCATGAAAGAGTGAAAACATGAACGTTAGATTTGCAATTTTTCTGCTGTGCATTGAAATAGATTTATTTCACTTGGGAATTTATGGCCAAACTGTCGTAATAAAAAGATGCCCATAGGCAGGGGCGTCTTAAGAATTCTTAGGGTCCTGGGCCCAGAGACACCTTTTATGGCCCTGGTCCCTTATGTAAAAGTAGGCCCTACCTGTGACCCTAAAAGTTGATAGTATATAAAGAAGAGGTACTCAACCTTCCCCCCGCCGGGCCGCATACATATGGCAGATTTTTCAAGGGGCCGCAACATAAGGGTTGATGGAAAAAACACCATAAGATCAAGGCAATATTGAACACTTAAAATGTGAAAATTGATCCAAACATGAAAACTCCTTTTTTTTTTGGCTTTTAATACTATATTAATCTCCATCAAACACAAAATGTCACCGTTTTTATGCATTTTTTACTGAGTTATGGCGTAGTTTCGGTTCCCTTTTGCACATTCATGGCCTTACAAACAAAACATATAAACAAAACTTTCAAACCATTTGATAATTTGATTTTTTTTTCCTTTTGACATAGCTTCCCTTATTTTTATATCAAACATGAATTTATCAAATGCAGAATGGCAGCAAAGAGGAGTTTTGACTGAAATCAGTACTACAGGTATTTGTTAATAAATAAAAATGAGTTTCACCCCTAAAAGGATCACTACTCCAGTTCATTCCCTATTTCACTGTTATTTGTTATTACCAACTACTGTTATTACTACAGCTTCAAATAGAAAAAAAATCTTGCATTTCGTACCCGTACGATATCCACAGAGAAATGGGTTGATTTTATTGCTTGATTGTGAGGATTTCCCGCTAAATATTTAATACATTGTTCTTAAATAATTGAATTTTTTAGGGCAATGGGTCATGAGCGGGCCACTCAGAAAAGCCCGGTGGGCCGCAGTTGAGTATCGCTGGTATAAAGTATACAATATAAAACATTCGTACAAACGGTTAGCTGAAGTAAATAAACGTGCATTGACTCACAATCTCACAAACTTAGGCACAAATCGACTCTACTGATTGCCGCATTTCGATTAAATAATGATGGTTTATAGAGGTAGGTCTATGTCTAGACAGGGACAACAGTCATCACCTAATAATGCAGTCTTGCCACGGTTGTCAGTTGACTTGTAGTTGAAATTCCCAGTCATTCGAAGCATATGAAGTGGAAAAACATTTTACATTTAAAAGTATTCAAAGCATGATCTTATTGAGGCAGAGTCGGGAACACTACACGAGGCCCCCATCGAGACTGAGGCCCCTGGCTTTAAGACGTCTTTGTCCATATGTACACTAAGTTTGTGAACCACTGTTCCAGGAAAACATGGGCTTAGTCTTACTGCATTCGCAACAACAGTAGAATCAAGAAAAAACTTACTGCATCTTGGAATGATATCAGTTTTGTAAATATACAGACTCAAAAAAGTTTTCGAATCCTACATATTCTGAAATTCTTTTTTAATATAATTAACGTACCTGTTACTTTCACTATATGAAAGATCGACCTACCGTAGACTACCTATACACTTTAAGGAATGGCAGGAATGTTTATGCAAAACATATATAAAGTATGAGATCATATACTTCATACCTAGACATTTTTTTTCTTTTTATTTCTAATGGGCTGCGAATTGGTGTTTTACCATTGAAGACCTAGTACATTCGCCGGAAGCTGTTATCTTTTTTAGTGCGGCACCATATAGGCGGATACCAATCGCCGCATTTAATTTTGACGCTCAATTTCCTTCTTAGAAGGAGGCACGTGAGCTCTGACGATTCGAATCTGTACTAGCATTTAATTTTTCCGAGAGCACCCAAGTCAAGAATATACTTAAGGTATCTTTTACATGCCGTATAATCATACAACATGACCACTTTCGATTTTCTGCATCATGAAAATCCACCGACTTGAGCCGGGGTCGAACCTGCAACCTTAGGTGCAGAAAGCCAACGGCAAACCAACCAATCCACCCAGTCGGCGCTAGACATTTTATTGAATGACAAATTTTATTTAAGCAAATTTTGAAGGGGAAAAAAGTTGCTATAAGCCTGTTATTTAAAAACTGTTCATTCCTCAAAAATACAAACGTTATTTTGAAAAAATAATGAAAGAATACCCTTAAAAAACTTTAAGTACGAATACATATAAAAATTGCAGTTGTAGAAAACAAAATGTATGTCTTTCTCATAAAGAAAACAAAATATGAGCCTTATTTGTTGCAGAAAGAAAGTAAATATAATTAAGTATTGTTCAAATTAAATTATTTCTCATGAAAAGGCTCATTAAATGAGCCTCAAAAAAAATCCGAGATGCATTTCATTCATTGCAGGTTTGTCATGCCTAGGAAATGCATGAATATTGATAATTCCATGCGTTGTCGATCAGTTTTCGGTAATTCTATAAAAAGTTAGGTATTACATAGAATATCGAATTTCAAACTTCGTTGATAATGTGTCTAACTCGCAGGTAAAAAATTTGCAATTTTAATAAAATTACAATTTTTACTGCGAATAACGTTCTCCTCACGTAACAAAGTAGTCGCGGTGGCCCAGAGGTCATGGTCTCGAACTTGTAACCGACTTGTCAGGAATTAGAGCCTGAATACAACTGAAGACACACTGTGTAGAAAGGCTGATGCACATTACATGCTTAGTGACTCAAAATCCTCCCGTTGACAGGGTGTGGTAGTTTGGAATAACGGTACCAGCTCCATTTGAGCTTTGTGTAAAATTACGAGGTCCGTCGCAAATAAATGCCAGATTCGGGTTTCTGCTAAAAAATTCACAATTTGAATAAAATTACAGATTTGTTTAATTGAGCAATGTGTTGTAATTTTCTTGCTAAACGCTTTCGAAGGTCTCTCTCTCCCCTCCCCCAAAGTTTTAGCTTCTGATGTCTTCCTGCATATACGCCAAAATCCGTACCTCACACTCTTGTGAGATTCGTGAGCTCCCTTGTAGCACGTACCCTGGTGGCCGCAGGAGATCAAAAACTCGTGGTCGGCCTGCGTGTCGCGGACTCGAGCCTTAGTGCCGCTGAAGACTCGCTATGGCTGGTGCACTTTAAGTCTGTCGAGCTCAATGTCCTTCCGTTGGCATGATGTGGTAGTTTGGAGAGGTTCTGGTGTCATGCTCATCGCTAACAGACCTCATGTTGCTTTACAGTCTAAAGCAGCGCTTCTCAAACTGTGGGCGCGCCCCCTGGGGGACATGATAATCCTGGAAAGGGGGCGCGAGCGCATTGAAAAGTCGAAAACAAAAGATTATTTAAAAAATAATTTATTAATTGAAAGTAAACAAACAAAATACATCCTGCCATAAAAAAAACATATAATCACTGATACAATACACTAATAAATATACCAGTATAACGCAACGTATTTTATAGTAAGTTTAACAATACTAAATTAAGAACAAGTTTTATATAATTAGCAGTGACTCCACAGGCTTGTCATACAAAAAATTAACATCTTGATAATTTGAATGATTTATAATTCATCCCTCTACTGCCGATTCAAAATTATGCGATTCGCTTCTCAAGGCCACCGTTTTGCATGTACGCGTGCGAATGGGATGTATTAGGGGAGGAGAAAAGAAATAAATACGGAAATCCTCTGAAATAAAAGTAAATCCTTCGCAAACACTGCCAAGGTAATTTTATTGCATTTCAAAGCTTTCGGAATAATTTTATATAGATAGCAGTGAAGAGAAAAGATCGTATTTTGGAAAGACGTATATATACGTGACCGGGGCAATATACGCACTGTCTGAGCAAAAAGTTGATATACACTGGCGGCAATTGAAAGGTTGAAGTCGCATTGTAGTTGAAGCGTCAAATTTAATTTATTGTTATTGTATGGAGGGGGCCGCGAGGAAAATTATGATTGAATATTGGGTCGCAATGTTGAAAGTTTGAGTAGCACTGGTCTAAAGTTAATAAGCATTCACTTCCCGTATAAGAACCAGTTTGTATGCTAATTTTCTCCCCATCTTGAAATGCATTTTATTGCAATTTCAGCTCTCCTAAACACCAGTTTGTTCCCTGTAATTTTTCAGAAAACAGCTTATACTTCTGACTTGACTTCCAGCTTGACTTATTATTTAGGGTACACACTACGTATAAAGAACAATTTGAAACTACTCTAGAATGCCTTAGCCTACACTCAAATCTTAGATGCCTCTGTTGCAAACAGTACTCCATACGTCACCATGATCCCCGTGACAGTGAGGAACAGTTCCTTGTCCACTACGAACATTCCCCAACCTGTGAATCTCAACTCAATATTGGAGCACGAATTTAAGAGATTTACATGTTCAAGACCCCTTTTCCCTCTTTCTTTAACAAAGTTCTTCGTCGCCACCTCCTGGATCATGTTCTTGATGAAAGCTTCGTTCTTTTTGGCCTGAGTCCCACACATAGTCAGCACGATGAACCACACTATCGTCCAAATAAGAATAATATACAAATGCATAATATTCATAGTTTCTTCGTCAGACATGAAGTCCGTTACCACGGAACTGATTACTTGTATGATTTTTCCGAAAATGAGAACGTAAGAGAGGAAGGAGGCGAAAGACACGGTTTTCTCGATGTCCAGATGAATCCTTTTGGCTGCAGCGAAAACCATCAGGACTGTGGTCATTTCTTGTCGTGCAAAGTTCTCGATTAGACTGCGTCTCGTTTCGTCAAGATGTCTCTTGAATGTCATTGAGAAAGACAGGTACATGAAGCTGAGAAGAACCATTACCAGTCCCGGGAATAGGAAAACATGATTCGCGTACATAATTGTGTGTCCAATTACAAGGAGAACGTAGTGAACTCTCGAATTTTGTGCACTTTGGTCGAATAATTTAACTGAAGAATAGTATTTGTCAGCCTTTAAAAGAGCAAAACTAATACCACCTATTGCAAAAGCCAGAGGAAACAGAAGACATACTCCGCAGGCTAAGAAAGCATACCTTCGTAGAGAGGACAGATTCAAGTTTTGATGGCCATTTCCGAAGACGTAGAGCCTCGAGAGAGCTTTCAGTATTCTTGTTCTGTTCAGCAGAAGTAAAATTCTAAGAAGAAGCAGAATAGCATCATTAACGATTGTTGTCACCTTATATATTAGCTTTACTTTAAATCCAGAAAAGCTTTGTGAATAAATGGTGTTTATTGTTAATGCAACGAAAGTTATCTCTACCAATGACTTCAATACAAATTTTACTCTATCCCGTGCATTTGTTTTTCGTTTTCCGGTTACTTCGGTGATCGAAAAAATTATCCCTGTGAAGGAAAAGCTTTTCAAAATAATCTCAAACTCAGGAGGAATATTCATGATAACAGTTAATCTTTAACGTAAAATTTTCTACAGTAAATATTCAGATACAGAATGATGTGACTAAAAGTTACTTTTTTAGAATGTCAAGTCATAATGTGTGACAAATTAAAACGCGCATTCATAAACTATCATTAACAGAATCGTTCTCTTATAAAGTATAATTCCCTATTCACTACCAGCAAAAATAATATGCAATCGATTGAATAGTAGAAAATTCGTGTAACCATTACAACGCGTTGTGTTTGACTCATTTGTTTTGGGCTGCGGTAGCCCAGTGGTTAAGGTATCCAACCATGGCAGGCATGTCATGAGTTCGATCCCAGTACCACTAAAGACCCGCCGTGTAGGGCAGCGATGCACGTTAAATCTGTCGAGAGCTGAAACGTCCTCCCGTTGGTGTGGTGTGGTAGTTAGGAGAGGGAGGTGCCAGCTCAGGTGTCGTCCACGTCACTTGACCATGGTTCAAAATTACGTGGTCCGTCGCCAAAAGCCCTCGTGTAGCTGAACAGTGCGACGTTAATATTAACTCACTAACTCACTCACTTGACTCATTTGTTATACTGAGTCTATCTCTTTTGTGTTCAGTGATCACTTAATGAAGGAGAATCAAGTAATACGAAAATCATGTTCGTGGGGAACAACATATACCTAAGATCGAATTAGCAAATTATAAAATATTGATTGTGAGAACAAAAGATAAAAGCATTTATCGAATAGATATTTATGCAGATGGTCTTAAAAACATCAGGAAAAATAGTTAGGGAGAGAATTTAGCATTGTTAAACGCTGAACTTATTCTCAATTTCATTTTCTTCTGAAATTTCGATTTTTTAAAAAAATTACGTTTGAAGCATTAATCAATATTGTTACGTAGGCTACCCTATTAAGTACTGAAGCACTGCAGTCATCAGTATTTAGTGCTTATCGATAATTATTACAGTTTAAGAGAATTTACGTATTTTGTCGAATTTAATGAAAATATGTAAACAAAAATATAAAACTACTACTTCAAAACAGAAATGCATACCTTGTGCGTCGAATACGTAAGCGTGTGTGTGTGTGTGTGTGTGTGTGTGTGTGTGTGTGTGTGTGTGTGTGTGTGTGTGTGTGTGTGTGTGTGTGTGTGTGTGTGTGTGTGTGTGTGTGTGTGTGTGTGTGTGTGTGTGTGTGTGTGTGTGTGTGTGTGTGTGTGTGTGTGTGTGTGTGAGTAACAGGACTTCCGTTCCAAATTCCGTACTTCATGCACCAGCAGAGCTCGCCGAATTTCTTGGCGTTTTTAATTAAAATTCAAACAGTACGAATGAGTAACTACCAATATTTAGATGATGGAATGAGGTGGCGAATTGTGGGTAGGGTAGAAGCAGAGACAGGTCCCAAATTTAGATTTGTAATTAATCCAATTTAAAGCCCAGGGCCGTGTTCGACTTATGGAAACAATTTTAGGATACCGAGTTCATAGAGAGAAATCCTGGCAAGATAGTCCAAGAACCTCGACGGCCAGAGAAGATCGCCATTTTTGCATTATAGCGACATAACAGGGATGTTACAGATTCTCCGCTTTCTCGTGAGTTGTATGATGCCACAAGAATCCAAGTTTCAAAGGTGACTGTTCCCAGAAGACTATATGAGAAAGGGCTGTTTGTGTGTAAGAAGACATGTTGCTTGTGTATCCCTCTCAGTTCTGCGAATAATAGAGACCGTTTAAAGTTTTGCAGAAATCATGGAAATTGGAACATGGATGAATGGGGGTCGATTCTCTTGTATGATGAGTCCCGGTTGTTGATTCTTGCCTTACTTCCATACGTACAAAACCGAGGAGACGCTACCTGCCCTCCAATGTCTGAGAAATCTACTATTACGGCAGTAGAAGCTTGATGGTCTGGACAGGTATCGCGATGAATGGCCGCATACACCTCCATGTCTTCGAAAGAGGCACTGTGACTGCTGTGAGGCATTTGAATGAGATCTTGGAACTGTATATTCACCTTTTCACGAGTGCACGGTTGACTCTGATTTTATTTTAATAGATGACAACGCGAGATCACAAAGTCTGGTTCTGGTTGACGAGTTTCTGGAAAGTGAGGATATTCACCGGATGGATTGGCCAGCCAGATCTCCAGACTTCATTCATATAGAGAAGTGTTCAAACTTTTTCTTTTCACGGAATCCTTAGAACTAATAAGGGTTTTTCAGGGAACGTCATCCTACACTTAGAGGAATATACCTTAAAAATATTAATTAAAGAAGATCAACATATGTTATAGACAATTACTTTTATAAACAATTTTTTAATTACTTTATGTAAAGACAATTAAAAAAGTATTGTGTTAGTTATTAAAACAAATCACGTATATATTAATACTGATTTGTGATCCAAGTGTCACATATAAATATACTTGGTAATACTTATATTCACCTTATTAGTGATATCTGCATTGTATTTAGTAAGTGGATGTGTGGCTGTATTTTTTTACACAAACTGTCGAAGTCCAGGACTTTTGAAATTATCTACAGTAGTGTTTCACAATTTGTGATAAATTTGTTTTTATTACCACTCGCTTTAAGAAATATTTTTCATTTAAATACATTGTTCAGAATGGTATTAAAATGTTCTCAATCCAGGCCTCTCCACTTCAAGGCCCAAATACATTTCGATATGGGATGGAGGAACGCTTCGCATTCTATTTTCCAAGGATTTCAAGCTTTCTTGGGTATGCTTATAGTTGTGTGAGAAATTGTGTAATTTGTGCATGAATTTTGCAGCCTAAAATTTAGGAGTTGTTTAAATTTAGATTTTAACGTTGAATCTGTTGATATGTCAATATATAAATTGTTCCCTCTCCTTCATTAAAGACGTTTTTTTCCTACAAATGAAGAAATATGAATTTTCCAATAGAAAACTATTTAGCTTTTCAAAGCATTTTATTAATAAGTATAAAATTATTTTATGGAGCCCGGGATGGAAAACAATTCAAATATTCACAATCTAGTTGGTGATACATATAGAAAAAGCGATTTAATATTCTTGTACGTATTATAAGAATTTAAAAAGTGTTGAAAAAAATATAAAGTTATATATATAAATAAAATTTTCATTTTTTTTAATAACTGGAATGAGTTTATATTACTTGTGGTTATATAAACTTCCTAGAAAACGTAAATCCATTTTACATAAACATTTATTATTTTCTTTTCGATTTTTTACCGCAGGGTTGCTTGGAACACAGTTTGAAGACCACTGCTATAAAGTAATGCTTCCCAATCTTTTTATCACCGCGAACTGGTCAACGTTTCATAATTTTATCGCAGCCCGCTGAAAGAGAAGGAGGTTTATTGTTTATATTTTAGATTGCTTTGATTTAATAATTTTCATTTAATTGTATTTAAACATGCCTTCAAAATAAAATTCCGTTACACCAAAAATATAAAGCAATTTCCATAAAGATTCGCACAAACCCGAGAGAAATGCACCACAGCAAATAAAATGGAAATAATTTAATGTTCCTTCTGCGTCCCGGTACTATTTGATCCACGGACCGGGGGCCTGGGATCACTGCTGTAGAGCATGGCGAGGGGCATTCTGGGGGTGGGCATTGGCAACTCACAAACCCTCTCCGAAAAGCATCCGATGCCAGGAAGCAGAGTTGCTTTAAGAGGGAGATTAACTGCCATAGGAACTCATCAATATATCCAGCATAAAATCACGGTGCGAGACTTGTATATCTGTAAAGGACTTATCGCACAAGCCTGTCTCGACTAATTCGAGTCTTTACCGCCATCTTTTTTTATGACGTTGGGAGACGAAGAACCCCAATGGCTGGAATTTCGAGCAATTCTTTCAGTTCACTGGGAAAAAGTTGTTCGAAATCGTTTCTATGGCAACTGGGCAGAAATTGCTCCAAAGGGTTGCTTGAAAGGAAAATTGCTCCAAATCAGTAGCGCACACAGGAATCTTTCAAGGAAGGGGCGGGGGGTCCGGGGTCGAAAGTTCACCCTTCTTGTATCATGCTCCTTTTGATTTTGTCGATTTTCGGGAACAAAACACAGTAAAAAACTAATTTTTGAATAAATAATTAGCATTAATTAATAAAATTAATCATTAATAACAAGTAATTAATTGAATTTTACGTACTATATACTTAGAATTATAATCAATCGGAAAAAAAATCAAGGGCTTTGGGTGGGGTCCGGACCGCCAGCCCCCTTTTGTGCCACTGCTCCAAATACTTATACGTTTCATTAATACCGACTCCGATGAATGTTACGCCCGATCATGCATGTGTATTATAACTGTTACACCTTTTTAAATTTATTTGTTTAATATATAAAATTTTGAAATTTCCTATTTTTGGTCCTTTACACTGTAATTTTTTTTTTAAACTGGATGTATAAAAACCTTGAATTTTTTTTTTCTTAAGCTATTAATTCTGGCAGATAATTACAAAACATACAAATATAAATCTTTACTCAATTTTTAAATTTCTTCGTTCCATCAGACAGCAGCAAATGTTTTTAATATATTTTGCCAGTAAAATATTTGTAAAAACCTTAATATATGTTTAATTAGGAACCAACTGGAACCCATATGTATCCCCTGCACTTGCAAAGAGTGCAATGAACATCAACTAAAACTTGATTTTTAAAAAAAATATGTATCATTTTTTTCTAAGTATGTTTGAAAAATGTGTATATATTTGAAAGAATTAATAATAATTTATTTTTTTTTAGAAATTTGTATTACGTATCGGAAAATTATGATTTTTTTTTAATTTTATTTTTTAATTTTCTTAAGATAAATGACTATGTTCGAAACCATGATTTTGAAAAAGCGTATAAATGAATAATTTTTCGATATTTAACCCTCTAACCGGATAGCACGGAAAATTCCGTCAGTGTAAAGATGCTTCGAAAATGGACTGCACTGATTTTTCTGCCTTCAAGTAACGTTTTCAAAAGCGGATTAGCCGCACTTTTCTGAAATCCTTTCCCTTATGGCTCCCAGGAAACCCCGTGTTTTGACACTGGAGCAATCGTAAAAAATCGGGGTGAAATTTCTTTAGACCTCAGGAAGTGTTTACTTGTTACCTCGTATTTTAAAACTTTGAAAAGTCCTAACGCATAAGTAAAATATGTTACAATTCCCTTTTGGTTTCATATTAATTTGAAACTGTAACAAGTTGGGGCGTGTCAGTGCAATCTGCTATTTTATATAGTTAGACAAATTATCCTTTTTTAAGTATATTCTTTCGCTTCATTTTTCTTATTTTAATCAAAGCTTTCAGTTTTTGAAACATGATTATTTTATTATAAGATACCGAAAAAATTAATAAAACACCAAACTCTTTAAAATTTGAAACCTTTTCAATTTTCCAACCACTAAAAATGAATAAATTTAAACTTCATCAAATCATTTGAAACATTTTCTTACACTTTGATAAAAATAATAACGAAAAAAAAACTAATTAAGATTTATTAGTTTTTTTTTTTAGATTTCAAAGCCCAAGGGTTCAGGGAAGTTTAAGTACAGTGCCTAGTTACATATTGTTAAAATACACCGAATTATATTTGAATTTTAAGTGCTTGAACTTCAGTTTACATCAAAGACAACATGAATGAAGATTTTCACACATTTTTTTATAACTTGAATGTTTGAATAAATGGTAATCAAAAATATACGGAAACATTTAGAGTAGACATTTATGCATATAAATAAACATAAAAATCAATTTTAAATTCGAGCTATTCAAAAACATTCGAATTATTGTTCAAAAATATCTATTTATACAAAATACCTCAACATTTATCTTTTTTAAAGGCTAACTGAATAAGTAATTAAAATCTCGATATTTTTTGAAATCTCGACCGTATAAAGCTAGAAATTTTATGTTAGAAATTCCATTTGAAATTTCGAAAAAAAATGCATCGCGCAGTTAAAAATTATTTACCATAAGTTTTAGCAATTGTTTGAGTATAGTAAAAATTTCAAATTTTATTATATAGCTTCTTTGGTATCTTTTAATATTTTTCGAACATTTCATACAATTCAGTGGAAAACTGCATGCTAAGAGCAAAAAATATACTAAAAAAATTGATGAATATACAATTACAATAAATTCTTACATAGAAGCAAAACTGAGAAGCTGAAACGTAGGAATGAAAAATTTAAAGTATATCTGAAGCAGTTTTCGAAATATTTATTTTAAAGTTCAGAAAATTTGTGTGCGTTATGTTATACTTAATATTAATTAAATGGTTAAAATAATATGTTAATATTAGTCATGTAATCGTTTGATGACACATTCATATACTAATAAAAATTATCATGGTCATTGATGCGAATGTCAAGAATTTTATGTAATTTTAAATTCAGACATAAAGATATTGATGTAGAAAATATAAAACGACCATCTAAAATACATGAAAAATGCAGTCTGCTATAAAATGATCTTGACAAACAAAATCCGGCATTTTCACTTACAATGGCAGAGCCGGCTTAGTCAGGGACGATCTGGAAAAACAGAGAGAAAACCGCGGTTTTGATGGATGCCACTCTAGCTTTTAAAGTTCCCAGGAAAAATTATATATATATAAATTACAAATGCAAAAATAAATCTTGTAATTTTCCATACATTTTTATAACAACGAATTGTGGAATTGGCTTCCAATGCATTGTTGTGTTTGACAATATGTAAGGTAATCAACCCTACTTTAGATAGATTTGTACTACTTTTTCGTAACCGTATTCCTTTTAAAATTAATTCGTGCAGCCGAAATACACCTTTAAAAATTTATGTAAACTATAACGGTTAATTTTAATTTATGCAACTTGTGAAATGTTCATAATTAACCATTTCCGTCTAAACAGTTTACATGAAAAAAAAGTTTGGACTCCCTCATTCATTAGGGAATTGTATTAGATTCTAACATTAAATTTTATTTTTCACCGAATAGGATCGAGTGGTAGTGTATAGTGCTTCCCCACCACAGGTCTGGGGTTCTCTTAACAGGCTGCGCAAGGTCGACTCTGCCTTTCATCCCCGCTACATTAGGTCGATATATGAGTACCAAGCTTGCTTCGGGTCTTAAACACTGAAGGTCTCTGTTTAGACAGACCACCAAATCGGGACATCTGTTCATGCACCTCAGCGTCCAATGGTCACGTGTATTATGATGGGCACAGTAGTTCCTAGCCCTCATGAATTGTTGTTGTGCCACTGAGTTTGAGTCTTAAGTTTGAGGATTACCTTACTTTGGGGATACCCTTTAGATATATATATATATATATATATATATATATATAAACATGTATTTCCACTCATTTGCAATTAAACATTTTTCTTTCAATTACGTTTATTTCAGAAGGAATTTTTATTTTTCAAATGTATTTGCTTAATAACATGTATATTTGTGTATTATATTAAAAATTTGATCAATCCAAAATTACATGTTTTTAGCTCCTCTAAAAGCTTTTAGGATTTTACAACTGATCTTACAATCCATATACGTTTTATAGTAGTATATTTAAAAATGATAAGGACATTTTTACGACTGTGTGAGCTGTTATGCCTCGTTTATAAATATAAAAAATTGCATTCAGCTACAGTTTTTAAAATGTACAGAAATAAGTGGAGAAATAGGATACATACATATTATGAATATTTTTGACTGCAGTAAGATATATTTATATATATTTCAGTTTCTTTACAATTTGAATAGAAGTTGTAAGCCATTTTGCGAATAGTTTGATGTTGAGTATAAACCCATAGGCAGTTTAATATTGTAAAGTGTTTTTACTTTGATACCAGCACACATTAAAATAAGGCTCATTTGCAGTTATATGGTCAGCTTCAGTGATATTTAAATTTTCAAAAATAGTCTACACGTACGAAAACATTCTTTCACAACCGCACACCACATCTCTCTCATACTATATCTTCCTACAGCAGGAAATATTTGTGTATACTGAAAAATTTAATACAGGATACATTTCCAAGTGTTAAATTTGTTTTTAAAATTTGGTATGAATACATTGTGGAACTGTCGGTTAACTTCACTGAACAAAATTGTTTTAAGTGTACTGTTTTGAAAGACAAAATTAATTAGGGAGAACTTTTCTCTCACAATAGAATTTGTAATGACTGAATTGTGTGAAAATGTAGTTATCGATGTGTGACATTTTTCCTTGTAATAAAAGAAACAGAAAGATAAGAAATTTAACTTGAGTAGAAAATGGTTAGAAGTACTGTCATGCGCATTTGAAGAAGTATATCCCCCATTAAAATTAAAAATTATTGACTGAATGTGTGTTATGTCCATCACAAATGCCGATGTAGAAAAGATATTTTTATTTAATACAAGGAGTTCGAAAAGGAGAGCACTAGGAATGAAAATTTAGATTTTTTCCGAAAAATATTCAGTTAACATAAAAATATCATTTATATGATTTAAATTTAAATAAATTAAAAGTATATTGAAATCATTTTTTATGTTATTTTAAATTAAAAAAATATAATTGAATAGAGAAAGATCTGTTTTATTTCATAAATATGCACCATTTATTGTCTTATTGTTTAAAAAAGATAGGGCCTTTACTCTTTTTTACCTCATAACTTTTTTTTTTTTTAAAAAACAGGAAAGTGAGAGCGTTTTCTTACTCCCTCATATTCAAAAATGAATACAGGATGCTTTTTTCTAGTTCAAATCGCAATACCAAAATATATTTTTTTTAATTTTTAAAAAATGACAGAAAAATAAATTTTGTTTGAAGAAAATATAACTATTTTTCAACTTTTAACACGCCATTTATTTCATGTTTTTTTTACCCTGCATTTTGTTTTAATTTTACTGTGACTGAATCTATGGGGAAAACGACAGAGTGGAACTAAGGTTTTCATACAAGATTGCCCAAGGCAACTTAACAGCTAGCTGTAAACGATTGCTATTCTGGTTCTCACTGATTAAAGACACCGAACTAAGTCATAAAGTTGTCCCCTTTCGACCTCCCAAGTTTTAAAAGGGGGAAAGAATTGAAGTCTGTTGCATTTTTGAAGGGAATAGCAATATAAAAGTAAAACGCTTTCGGAATAACTTTTCAGGAGGAAGGTATCCAGTTAGAGGGTTAATGTCAGTTGAATCAGAATATACATATAAAATTGTTTTAAGAATTTTATGACAATTAAAAAAATTATTTTAATTTTTTGGAAAAAAATGAAGGAAGAATGATATATATATACTCTCTTTCAAAAGATTCTTCTATAATAATAAAATTTTGACTAGTTATAGCTGGGACTCATATACACAACCTTAACTAGAATTTTTTTAAAAAATCACATTATTTTCAGAATAAACTGAATTAATAATCGGTGTTTTTTAATAAAATTTCTCTACTCTGATGTAAAAAAATATGAATTAACTTCTAAATTATATATTTCAAAAATTCTAGTTCAAGGCCTGCACAGAAGCCTTATATATACAGAGACAAAATATTAGTATTATAGGAGCCTTTTTTTTATAAAAGTAGAAATGTTTTGAAAAAAAATCCGAAAAATTGAATTTAAATAATTTTTTCTTGTTATAATATTCTTAAAACAATTTTATATATAAATTCTAATTTAATTGACATTAAACCTTAAAAAAAATTATCCTCATACGCTTTTTCAAAATCATGATTCCAAACGTAGCTAGTCACTTTAGGGACTCCTTCCGAATTTCAAAAATCTGACCATTATCGCTTAAGCGCATCTCTTTGAGTTCTAAGTAAATTTCCTTAACATATACGGGGAAAAAATATCTTCATCCTTAAGCATATCCGGGCAAATTCATTCCACAGTGGAAAACCAAAACAAATTGGATTGAACTACGCATGTCCCCACAAATACTGCACTGGGGGTGAAGAAGAGTGGATAGGGAGAGGGGCTAATGCGCCTGCCCTGCGCAAGAGTCGCAGAGACAGTTTTACATTCCAAACACAGCAGAGAAACAAACAACCAGGTAAAGCAGCCAAAGACGTCATACGTTCCAGACGAAGAGAGTGGTAAGTGATGTTAATCTCAACATTTGAAATCCGTTTTAATCGGTAACGATTGTAGTTGTTGATTGAATTATTGTTATAAATTGAAAAGTTACCAGTATACACTAAAGTTTGCATTTTAAATTTTTTAATTATATATTATATTAAATGATAATTTAGTAGTTCAAAATAAAACAACACTCAACTGTATTTACTTTTAGCAATTGAATTTATTTCATAGATTTCTTGTTGCTTTTTCTGATTTTGATTTTAGTAAAGTATTCTTTCATACATAAAAGATTAGCTACCATTAGATTGATCATTATTTCGTAGTTAAATTTGGATACTTTGTTTGTCTTTTAGCTATATTTTTATCCATATTTTTCAGTACTCTATATTGACTATGTGAATTATTCTTTCTTTTAAGATAGTTTTACTTAAAACAATCTTTTGCATTAATATGTATCGGGATTCAATTTTTTCATTAAAAAAATGGCTACTTGTCATACATATAGAATAAAATTAGAAATATTTTCATACTAGAGGTCCTTCGAATAGTAATATTAATATTTCAAAGAATTAAAAAGTATTTATTCCACAAATTAAATTTTTTTCATCAATCACAATGACTTGATTTATTCCTTTACTTTAATAAACTATCTACTTTGAAAAATTATTTAATTTTAATAATTTTATTTTGTATAGAAGTTTGGAATAATGTGAGGAAAAAATTCACACAGCTTTTTAGAAGACATTGAGCGTGATCCAAGATATAATGGTTATAAAATTTTGTTTATAGTTAGTAGATTCATCCGTGATCGAACAGTATTTATGTAGGGAGAATTAGTGTATAGTTGAGTCTAAAAAACATTACACACACATGAAAAAAAACCCATTTAAAATAGGAAGAATATCAATAATTTAGACTTTTGAAGTAAATTTTGTTTCATTTACATCGTGAATTTTGTGTGATATCATATATTGAAACTTTTAAAATCGAGTTGAATTCAGTTGCTGAGTAGTTTTTATTGTAAAAATGCATTTTTGTTCGGGGCTTCGTGACTTCTGAACACGAACGATTTTCTACTAAACACGAAAGGTAAAATTGTGTGCTTTTTTCCAATTAAATAAGTTTCACCTCACCAAAGAGTCATCCATTGAGAGATAATATAGAAAGAAAATTAATCACGATCACACCATTTTATTTGAGTCTCTGATATGAAACACATTTTTAAAAAGTTTAATCCCCAAACCAGCTGCAAAGCACAAAAGCATTTATTAATAATTAAAAACTGGTACATATATTTTTATAAGAGGAAAACTCTTGGTACGGGATGAAAAAAAAATTAATTTTTCTCTATTTTAATAAAAAAAAAAAAGAAAAGAAGACGGGTATAGTTCACACACTTTGTTCGAAATAATTTAAAATTTTGTTGCATTGAATCCAATTATTGCAGTATATTTTTGTATATATTTGCCTCAATTGAATGGGTAAAGAAATTACAAAATTAACCATTTAGGATTTGTGTTAGGTTTCATGAAGTTAATATTACCTATAAGATATAAGTAATTAAAGATATTCATTGCTTGTTTATTTCTGTTTAGATATAATCATAACCTTTGAAGAACAGATATTGATGTATAAAAACTCCAGTAATCTTATAACGTTTCCATTCAAAATGCTGTAATATCAATCGTATACACTTGGATAAAATTGTAAGTATTTTAGTTTAATCAAATAATGCAGTACTAATGCACGAATATAATTCGATTCACTTAAAATTTAGAAAATTATTTTAAAAATTTTACAAATATATATTAATATTTTCAAACAAAAATTTTGTTTCAACTTGAGAGTATTTTAAAAACTCACCTGTAACAAAAGAACCATCCTACCTTTCGATATAATTATAAATTATTTAAAACGCTGATATTTTGCTTTAAAATAAGACATAATGGTGTCACATTTGAGAAATAACAATACCACGATACTTTCGAGTAGAATCTTATTCTGTTAAAAACCAAACATTTTCTTAAAAATAATTATTGCTTTGATTTTATAGTACTTTATTGATTTTGTTACATATATTTCATTTTAAAATCTTTCTTTTTATTTCCCAAATATTTTATTTAAAAAAAACACATTTAAAAATATCTGAATTGTTTGAATGTAATAGATGACTAAACCAAATCTATATTTTATCTGCAGATCTGAAAGATCGTTGAAAAAGGACTCCTGCAACAGTTCCAGAGAAAAAGCAAAGGATCTCGTGAAAGAAGACTAACCCCAACATAAAAGCGTCATCCAGATATTTTGTGTCCTTTTCAAACTGTTAAATTTCTTTGTGATTTACCTTTTTAATCTTCTCATATTTTGAAAAAAGGTACTTTTTTTTCTTGGAAAATAATTGAATAGTTATATATATCTTACCATGTTTCCAAAAAATATTCTGAATGCTACAGATGAAGAAAACCACTCTGTCGTTCTTCACCTTTCTTTAAAAAATAAACAAGGTGGCAATGGTTCCGATGAGGATCGAAAGTTAGAAGGGTACCGCTTGTTCGTTATTTCCATATCGTTTACCCTCGTTTTTGTATGGTCATGGTTCGTGCATTCTAAGCATTATCAAAGAGTTGAGTTGTGGTTCGCTATCCACAATTGGCTGACTATCAGCTTTATTACCGAAAAGCTCTGCGTCTTAACTAGATTTAACATCCTGTCTAATGGTGTGGTTAAAATTGGAGAATATGGGTCGGTGCAACACAGCAGGCGATATTTCCTGACCTTGAATGCGTATTTAGTGGTGGTTCTTGCTCTCTACTCGTACAATGTGGTTTTCAAAAATTTATTCAAATCCCCAGTCAAGGGTTTGAAGTGGTACCTACATTGGGCAGGGCTGTTTATCATAAGCTCTCTTCCAACCTTTTATTTCATGTGTGTCCACGGCTGGGTTGAAACGGATTATTCTGAGGAGGGCTACTTTACCCATACCTGGCAGTTCGCCCACTATCCTGGGGCAGGTGATATCGCAATTTTACTCCCCTTCTGTTACATTCTACCGGCGTTACTCGTCGTTTTTCTCATGGGACTAGTGATCTACGAACTGTTGAGAAGAGAAGAGTTCAATCTCTTCGGCAAGCAGAAAAAACCTACGTTGAGTATTGAAGATCGGATGTTCATTGCAGTATCGCTCTACGCGAGCTTCTCTTTTTGTATCGCTATTACCCCTTTCATCCAAACAACATTCGACAATTGTATTGAACCCAGTACATTTGTCAGAAATACGGCTGAAATGGCTGAAATTATCTCATTCTGCAACTTGTATTTGAATCCTTGTTTCGTTTTGGTGCTTTATGGGTATTATTGGTTCACACACCAGCACCGATTTGTTGACCCTAAAATCGAAAGGGCTTTGGCTGATAAAAAAGTAACCAATAGTTGCTGTGAGGCAACTATAAATGGATTTTTCAGAGGTAGCTCGGAAGAATCTGGCAACAAGTCTCCCCATGTCTAGGAAGTGACATGTGCATCTGAGAAATTGAAATAAAAAAATGAGACATTAAAAATAAAACATAACTGTGTCTGATCGTGAAAAAATCCTGATTAACACAAGCAAACATAGGTATTTTTTTCAAATAAAAATTTCATTTACAAAAAAAATTATTTAATGAAGATATTAATTATTTATATCAACTTATTTTTGAGTTTTTTTTTTTTTTGTTTTAAAAAGGAATTTTTACTTTCGGAAAATAGTCAGAATATCTCAAATCATTTCCTAATCATGTTAATATAAATGTGATTAATTCAGCTATCTTTCAGCTGAAGGTGCTCTACCAAGAATTTATATATACAGTATCTACTGCAACTAGAACTTATGTTTAATACACGATTTACATTAACTGATAAAACTGTCCTGTATAAAATGGTATTTTTTATCATTTTTATAAACATTTCAATAAACCTTTTAAAACTGTATCTTCGAAACAATATGCTCGACACTTTTAAAAAATTAAGTGATATCTTGTAATGATATAGATATTAAATTTTACAGACCCTCGTAAACAAAATGCATTGGCAGAAAAATGTTTAAATTTCCAGTATGTACTTAATTTGTAAAATATAATGGCAGTTTTAATTGTTAACTCGTAATAGATGCAATAAAATTTCTTGAAATAAATTATTTTCTGCACAATTAAAGATTTGTCTTAGACTAGTGTAATACAAATGCTATTTCAATAAAAAAAAATTTTTTTAAAAAAGGAAAGCAGTTTTAACATTTATTTTTAAAATTGCATTTAATTATGAAACGTTTTAATGCAGTTTTAAATCATCAAATCCTTTTAATATTTTATACATGTAGGGGGGAACCACTAAACACATTGAAGTATGAAAATCTGTTGAAAATAATTATTTAATAAAGAAGTTTATTATATTTCATGAAGAATAGCAGGAAAAAAAAACTTTTTAAAGTTGTAGCACCTGTTTCCTTGCTCCTATCTGTTGTGGCAAATTTTACAGGAGAAAAATCAGAAGACTTCTTCGACATTCCTTTTATTCAATTAGATAACAAATATTTTATTTACTTTTAAAACAGGGTTTTTCAAGCAATATTAATCTTTTGTAACACATCTTCATTTAAATAATAAAGTTTTCTTCTTATCTTTTGTTTATTTAAGTATAATGCTAATTTTATGCCCCATAACTTTAAAACTAGAAAATAAGTTACGTTTTTTGGAAGTGTGTCTATCATAAGACAAGGATGACAGCCACTTACCGAGGTACAAGACATGAATCATATCGATGCATTTTGTGGAATAAATAAAATATAATTAATTTTTAGCTAAAATTATCATAAGCAGATAATTTTTTTTCTCTCTCTTTCTTTCTGTAACACTATAAAATTCTTCTCTTAAATAGATGTCTATAATATGTGTGAGAATCAGATCTGATATGTGTTTTTGTTGTTGCAAAACATATCCCTTGCTGTCATTGTTAGATGCTTTCATTGTTCAATGTCATTATTGGTATTCATGCAAAATAAACTCCCAAGTTCTCATGCTTATACTTTTGAAATGTAAAGGTCACACATAAACACATGCATTACAAACATGTGCAAACAGCTGAATAAATGTTCCAAATGAACTTGAAAGAGAAACTAATATTGATGTATAACCAATAATTATTGTGTGAATGCATTTTATACATTATCATCAATACACTTTAATGAATGTTGTAATTTCTAACAAATTTTAATTTCAGCATTACAATGCATTATCGTTATTTTGAAACACAGTAAAGCTTTTTTCGCAAATAATGCACTTGAATTTTTCGATCATGTAATCTGTGGAGGTGCATATCCGGAGGACAGAACCTGCAACCTATGGAAAGGAAGCCATGTAACACAATTACTAGACAAAAGTTATCTCCTCTGTCTGGAGGCTGTTACTGGCTCATACAGATATCAGCTACAAATCTTTGTCCTTCTACAAATTCTAACAGAAAAATTTCTCTATTCACATATATGTATGATTGTTTATGTGCGGTCTATCTTGCTCAGATGTTGTCTGTGATTCTGTAGCAAAATGCTTTTATTTGGAATTAAATTGTTCCCGATTGACATTTGTGATGTGATTCAATGTTCTTTGTAATGCATAGATGACTCCTACCTTTGTGCCAAATTCATCATTGTGATATTTATATGACATGAGTAGTGAGATACAGGATTTGTGTCTGTTTTTATATAATTTCAGTATACAATTGTGGAATTTTGTAACATTAAAACCTATTTTTAACCTTTTACAGTATCTGATTTTGTTTTTCTTTTTTAATATTTGATATTTATTTATATATTTTCTTTAAAAAAATGTGATTCTTTTATTTTATAAAAACCTTTGTTAAATCAGTGAAATGAATGTTTTTTTTTGTTTTTTTTAAATTTTAAAAACATATATATTTACTTAATATTATCATATTTTCAACATTGTTGTATTGTGTATGTAGATATGTCAACAAAATATTATTGCTGTAAATAAAAAGCATGTTTAAAATATTTCTTAAGTTTCATTTTTGTTAATATTTACACTAAAACAGTTTATCATTTAATAGCATTTTATTACTTGTGGGCGTGTGCGTAAAAAACTTTATAAAATGTAAGGACAGGTCATACGATAATGCCACAAATATGTATGGACATTATGGTATGCAGCATAAATTTTTAAAAGTGAACTGTTAAGTCAGACTGCCTCCAGTTGCTGTTTATCAGTGGTCATTTTTTGCGTTAGTCCCAAAAAAATTTTCCCAGCTGTAATAAATGAATGTCAAATTTCCAAATGTCAATTGAAAATGTGTTGAAGTGCCTGTCGGTCAAAATAGGAAGCATGCACTAAAGCAAATGCAGCTATATTTTAAAGCCTTTAATAAAACTATAAATGCTATTTCAAAAACCAAAAGGAAGCAAGTAGATCATCCAACAAACTACAAGAATTCGAGTTCATGTTTATGTTAGTGATGAGGGATGAAACTGTAAGGAATTTCTAGAGCTAATAATCTATTGCAAAGACCTAATGTGGAGATAGAAACATGTCCAAATAACAGATAAATTATAGCATAAATTATAAAACAAAATAACAAAAAATAAAACAAAATGGAAATGGTAGTGAAATCTTTCTCTTTTATAAGAGCAACAGAGGTCTTTGCAATAGATTATTTCTAGAGCTAATAATCTATTGCAAAGACCTAATGCGGAGATAGAAACATGTCCAAATAATAGATAAATTATAACATAAATTATAAAACAAAATAACAAAAATAAAACAAAATGGAAAATGGTAGTGAAATCTTTCTCTTTTATAAGAGCAACAAATGTTATAACAAAAAAAGTTGGAATATGTAATTATTTTACATTGCAAACATACTTTAGATATCGAGAATACTTATCTTTACAAACAAAACTTTTATAGAAAATACAAGTAATCCCAATTTAAATTTATACAGAATTATTACTGATGTTTTGTAAGTACATAAGCAAAATTTTAAATTGGATATGAATGTATTTTTTAGCCATCAATTGTCCTACCTCAAAATGATACCCATTTCAATAAAATTCTTAAAAAAAAAAGTTGATTAGTAAAAAATAAATTTACAACTAAATGTTTCTTTTTATTGACAGGTTGACTACCAAAATTCTCTTACTAATATTAAAAAAATGTCTTATAACATCATTATTACAAGTAAAAAAAATATAGGTTGTTTATATTCAGAGTAAAAACACAATGGTAATTTCTTTTGCAACAAAATCAACAATTATATATGTTTAATGTTACATTTTAATCTACTTTAGAGATACAAAACCAAATATTTATTAATTGTAATGATGAGATTTATTAATATATTCAATCAAAGATGCAACTAATACCAAAAATAATTTCCTTGCATGATTTTTTGTAATTTTCTTAATAAGGCAGTTAAAAGTCACAGGTTCAGTATCAAATTATTTCAAAAGCAAGAAATTAATACAATAAGTTATATAAAAGTAAATTTTATTTTGAAACATTTGTACAATTGGTACCCTTTTTTTCAGATCTAAAGTTTTACAATAAGAAATGCTGAATAAATTTAATACAAAATAATTTTGGTGAAAAATTTTAAGCAAGAAAAAAGGTATCATATTAAGATAAATAAAAATGATATACATGGCTCATAAAAAGTTTGCCTTTGGAAACATAAAAAATTTCAAAATAAACTTTAGTAGTTAATTATTACAATACAATGATCTTGAAGGAAATTTTTAAGAATTTTACAATGTTGCTTTTTTATATGAGAAGCAAATGAAAACCATAAAAATGGAAACATTCTTCATTCAACTGTAACACATTTTGCTAAATTTCGAGGACAATCAACCTGAAACAAAAATTAAAATGTATTCTTCAAAGTAATGGGGAAGGGGACATTTTTACATTATGACACAAAAATTATCGATAATTTTTCAGAAAAATAGTTTTATTTCAACAGAAAAACAAATTAAGATCAATAGAACATAAAACTACTACATGAATATATTTGATTTTATATTTACTTATATGTTGTTGTTTTATTACCTATAACAACAATCATTGCATAGGTAAAAACATTTTATTTTTCAAATATTTACAAAAAGTTAATTTAGAAACTAAACTAATACACTAAATAGATTTTTTTTCAGTATTGCAAATGTTTAGCAATGAGTTTCAGAGTGATAATAACCACAGGTAAAAATGGCACAGAACCCTTATTCACCCCACCGTGCCGATTGTCATGCATATGTACCAGCAAGAAATGCACTCATTTCCAGCTGACAGAGAGCTGGCGTACCAGAGTGTTTTCTAGTTCATTCCAATCCATCACACGTTTGTGTCAGTGTTTTGGAACATTTTAAGATCTGAAACTTTTGGCACAAGATGGCGTTGTTTGTCCATAGAATTTGAGATGCATGTAGGTTTGCCCTTCTGCTCAAAGTTAGAGAAATATGACTCGCATTTATATGGTTATTTATTACATAAACATTAGGTAAAAGGTATATTTCTAAATGGCATGCTTTATGACAGCTCTTTAAATAAGCATGTAGTATTTGTTTATGATTAGGGAATTTTTATTTTCTCCAAAGAAATATACGTTTGGGTTTGCAGTACCAATTTTAATGGATAATTATATCTTGTAGACGAAATTTTTCAGTTTTTCCCATTACAATATTGAAGCACAGAAAATGTTTGACTGGCCTTGAAATAGCAAAAATTATGCAAAATATTTTAGATATTGATTCCAAAATAGACACCAAGAGTAGTGATATTGACACTATAATATATTATGATGTTCTATTCATAAAGAACCCCTAACAAATCTAATGACGAGGAGGAGGACATTTTGGACACCTGTATTCTAAGCACATAGAAAGCAAATATTCCATGGTCATCCGCAGTAGAAAATTTGTTATTTGTCCATATTCTCTCAAAAACACTACAAAATGGCAAATTAATTATTACAAATGCAAGAATTTTAACACTGTGTATAAATCCCTATTTTCAAAGCGTTCATACATACATCAGCTGCTCTAAGACCTAAACCTATGACTCAACAGAAATAACACTGACCAAAAGTTTGCAACTATGACCAGTCAACTACCATGGCCATTTCATCGCTGGGAATTTACATCAATAAACATACTTTATGTCTAATAATAAAGATAAATTCATATTCATAAAAAATCTTTAAACTTACATTACACCCCCTAAGGACAGCTATATGGTACGATAACAGCTGCAGAGGAATAACTGTAAGTATGCCTTGCAAACAGTCCACAGTATGAGGAACTTCGAGATGTCTGAATGCCTGTTTCTGGATCTCTACATCGCCTTTTTCACAGATGATTATGGGACGACCACCCCTGGCAGTCACCTGAAAATATTATGTAAAAATTAGAGAAAAAACAATAAATGACTAGATAAATTAGAAAGAGTCAGGAAGAGAGGAGAGGAATGTATGTGCAAGCATAAGAAACTAAACTCTGTCACAAAAAAATATAGGGACCCAGAAGGAAATGAGCTGGTGAGAGATCTGATGAGCTGGCAGGTCAAAGATATCATATCTTTCAAGACATTGTTGGGAGAGTCGCGTAATATATGGACAAGCGTTGCCTTGCAGATAAATGGCACTTGGGTGACTTGATAGTATAGGCAGTACAACTGGAATTAAAACTTTGTCCATGCAACTACATGCCATCAAAGTACATTGAAGGACGACCAGAGGTTGATCATGTGTCCCAATAAATCACTCCCCACAATGTCACACCTTATATAATTGCAGTACACCTCTCGACAATAAATATTGGATCAGACCAGTACCTGACTACCTCCACATGCCTATGCACTAGTCACCAGCACTGAGACTGAATCAGGATTTCTTGCTGAAGACCACGCATTTCCAGTTGGTCACACTCCAGCTTCGCTAAGGTTGGTGAAAATCCAATCGACACTGCCTAAGATGTGGGGCCAGTAGTGGACGTCTTAATCTTTGTCGAGTTCTTTTACCTGACATTCTGTGGTCAAGAGAAACTGGTTTCCCTTGATAAAACAGGATGCCTGGAAGATGGTAAATAGCATCGAATCGATTCTAGCGACATTGTTGGTAAGGACATGGTTGTTCTTATGATCGCACAATCACCTTGCATATTTGTGTTGCTGGGGGATGCCCTGATCTTCCACAATGGTAGATTACTCCTTCCATGATCCATTGTTGGCAACACTGAGCAACTAATATATTTTTCCGACTAAGATGGTGGCCGATACACCTGTTCTGTTCAACTGATCTGCTTCTCTGAGGCCTTTGATATGGCAATCATGCTTTTAAACTCTCCCAGCTACACATCTCACACATGCACTGCATGCTTACCCTTGTCTCATTGGAGTCAAAATTTTAATCATTTCTATATTGCTTACCAGACTACATTCCTGCTAAGTTTCAGTGTGTGAGTGTGTGTGTGTAATTCCCTCTAGCATCCTTTTAAGTAACTCTTTTAATAATATTTAAATAATCTTTTAATTATTTGGTTCGAAACTAACACCCTGATCTTATTCATAATCGACTAATACTATTACATCAGAAATCCCTGTCCCGCCCATTCTATCCAATCAGAACTACAATTACGTAGTCATCACACGCTCGCACTGTTGGTATAAAACCAAACTTCTATCATTTTTATTGTGTAATCCCGCTCTCTTCCTCTTTGCCGCCATCATGTAAGCATGCAAATAGCTGCTCTTTGTGTTGTGTCCTCTAAGATGT
Source organism: Trichonephila clavipes (assembly GCA_019973935.1). Taxonomy (NCBI): domain Eukaryota; kingdom Metazoa; phylum Arthropoda; class Arachnida; order Araneae; family Nephilidae; genus Trichonephila; species Trichonephila clavipes. The sequence continues at coordinate 29,170 of BMAU01008028.1, forward strand.
TGCTGTTGCGTGTCTCCTGTCCACTTTGCTTTAATATCGTTGCAAGTTTGTGTGTCTCGTCAACGTGAAAATGTACAGCAATTTTGTCCTAAGCTTTTGATGTGTGCTTCAAAATAAAGAAGATGAACATCCACTGAAGATGTGTTTAATGAAAACCTACTAACACTCAAAAAAATACTACACTAGGCCAATACTTCATATATATATATATATATATATATATATATATATATATTAGCTATATTTATTCAACAAAAACCAGATTAACAGACATGACACTTGAACTGATATGTTACTATGATAAGTTATTTGCATCATGATTTGATTTAGCCTATTCAAAATGATTATCCAGTATTCCATATGTGGTCTTTGATGAAATCAGGAGTAACTTAAGCTTTTCACCATGATACTCGTGAATTTTTATTAGGTTATACCAGACCCAATAATGTCACAAAAATTGCCTCAGTACTTTTTAGTTAATAAATCACTAAATGTGGCAATCAATCTTAATGAAATATCACCAACTGGTAAACTTCAGTAAAATTAGAAACAGTAAGTAGCTGGTACTTGTGCACAATATTTTGTGTATAGTCACCAAAAACAACCTTTTTTGTAAAATTTGCACCCAGCTAACCAAAACATACCAAGAAGCTTCACATTCTGAACAGAAAACTGAAATTATTATCCCAAAACTTTTTTTCAACAGTAATAAAATTTAACCTATTAAAAGATAGAATATTTTCAAGTGTGAAATACTTTTTTCCCATTTTAATACAAAGTCTAAATTAATCAATTTTTAATATTTTTCCTTTTATATTTTATTAAGTAAAAAAATGTTTTCACCCCTCAACCCCCTCAAACTCATGCTCTCTCTAATATATTTGCTACAATTTTTCTGAGGCAGTATTAATTTTAGAATTTCTTTGGAGGTTTTTTCAATAGGTTCCTTTGTTCCTACTACTTTGCTAACAATTTTGAAAAATAGTTTTCAATAGATAGAAATTAAATTAATAACAAATATGGTATTACTAAATTATATGTAAAACAGCTGCTTTAGGTAATTTTATACTAAACTAAGTTTGTTAAGAAATAAATTTAAGCATGTACAATCATCCACAGATGGATAAAGTGAAGGTATCAACTCTCTTCTGTGAAATTATCAACCATAAAACATAAGGCTTCAATTTAAGAGCTTTCATTGCAAATTATAAAAATCCAAAAGAATTACCTGTTGCAGTCCATTGATGCACTTAGTATAGACAGGATCTTTGGTGACAATCATGACAACAGGCATTGCGTCATCAATGAGAGCCAGGGGTCCATGCTTCAGCTCTCCAGCCAAAATTCCTTCAGAATGCATGTAAGTGAGTTCCTTAATTTTCTGAAATAGAAACATTCTAAAGAATATTTTTTACTTATTACACTTATTTTTTTATCAAAATTAAGAAATATGGAAATTTTAAATTAACCAAAGAAATATTTAAATCAAGATAAAGTTAAATCAGTTCAATTTAACCCCTTAACTGCAGATTAAAAGTTATGCAATTCACTCCACAGTGTCCCCCTTCTTCACATAGGTATGCATATGTGGTGTATTGGGAAGGAAAGAAAAGGCACAAATAAATAAATTTTTCTCTAAAATAAACAAATCCTTCACAAATACTGTCAAGGTCATTTTATTGAATTCTAAAGCTTTCAGAATAATTTTACTGATAACAGTGCAAAGAAAAGAATCACATTTCAGAAAGACATGTATACGTCCAGGACACTCAACACACTGGTTGAGTGAGACAGATATATATACACCAGTGGCAAGGGGTTAATACCATTTTATTTGCCAGAAGAAAAATATAAAATTTGAAGAATGTAAAAAATATTTCATAAATCAAATAGAAAATTCATACTGTTTACAATTATATTTATTATAGAATAGACTTTGTACAGAATATACCATTCAACATTTTAGTAGGAACTTCTATTAGTTCATAAAGATATATCACAATTAAATTAAAATGATTATTCTAGTAAAGACTTATGAGATTTTAAGAAAAAATTCCAAACAAAATATATGTTTCGATTAGCTTTATCCAATTCAAATAAATACAAAATGAAGCAAGAGATTCAAACGAAATAAAATGTTTAATAGTATTATATATAATTAAATATTATTATATATTATTAAAGACATTGTTAAATCCAAGTATTCTCATATCTATATAATTAATTACACATGCCAGTTTTAAAAACATAACAGATAGTAACAGTAAAGTAATAACAATTATAAAATACATTAAAGCAGAGAACTAATTTTATCAATAAGCAGATATCTAGTATAACATTCAGCTTTAAATTCAATTTTCCTTTCATTATTCCAACAGAAAAAATTTCCCATTTAAGAAATTTGACTGAGAAAAACTGCATAACAATAATTAAACCTTATAGAGGATTTATGGAAATTCACTAATAGAGGATATCAGACCAACATATTCTTGATTTTTAGAATTTAGATCCAAAACATATTCAGCATATCATTTAAAAAAGCTACAGAAAAGTACTTTTCAGAACTTTTCTAGTATAAAACATATTACTTTTCCATTAATATAAGTAATATGTTCTGAATTTTTAAAAAAATTTCAACTTAGCGATATTTTTTCCACACATTTTAATTCAAAATAAGCAGAATGTGTTCGAAATTTCTTCAAAAATTTCAAAAGATAACTTAATGTATTTTAAAAAACTAAAATATAATATTATAAATATATAAAAAAAATATACCAAAGCCCCTTCCATGCAAGTGGCATAATTGTATCCTCGTCCCATGACCAGCACAGATTTCTGCTGGTAGAGTTCTCTGGACAGATTGAGTACCTCGCTATCCAAACTGAGGACTTCTTTGATTTGTTCAGGAAGTATCTTAAGACCTCTGATGATTTCATTACGTCTTGGTTGCATCGAGATTCGGTCTTCAGACATCACTAAGGCAAACATTATTAGAGACAAAAACTGGCTTGTATAAGCCTAAGGACACATGTAAAATTTTTTTAAATAAGAATATGCTCCTATTTTAAAGTATAGTTAGTTTTACAAGTAATGATAGAATATAATATTAACAAAAACATTTAAAAAATGATCATATAATAAAAGAGAAGCAGTAATGCATCAAAATAATTAATATTTCCAATGAAAACTAGGTAATCCACAAATAGAGTTGGAGAGCAGTTGATTAACAAGATTAGAAAAAATAAATTTAGAAAGCATCCCAAAATTTGACCACAGAAATTTACAGCAGTTCATAAAATGTTTAAATGTCAAATTAGCTTTATTGATTAAATACTCAAATTATAAGGAATAGATGTTTGAGTTGGACATGGTGAATCTACAGCTTCCCTGAGTCTTATAATTCACTCTAGCTTTATGTAAGGCATTTAAGAACAATACAATGATGTAAATTGAATAGCTCTCAAAATATTATCTAATTTTGATTAAAAGATATTTTATTCAAAAATATTCTCGAAATAATTGGAGGTAAAAATAAGTAAAGAGAAAACTTCTGGAAACCTTTGTACTTGCAACTCCAATTTCAGGCCCAGCATTAATATGAATTCCACAATGGCTCTCTCTACAGATACCACTGCCAACAGTATTTGTCACTCCTACAATCAATGCACCTCGCTGCTTGCAGTACCGAAGAGCTATTAATGTATCAGCAGTCTCACCTGTAATACATTAAATAATTAAATAAACAAAACAAGGCTAAATACAACAGAAATTCACTAGAACTTTTATATTTTACACTTTTAAAATGATTTAATTCCATTACACTTCAGCCTTGAAATTGTACTTAAAGAATTAGCACTGACACTTGTAATATTTATTCTCTATGAGTCCACTTCAATTATGCCTATTCTACAGTAAAAGGTTTTTGGGTTTCAACTTCATTATTATTCATTTACTTGGCTTTAAGTATAAATTATCTTTCCTTTAGATATTATTAATATGTACTTGAGTATAGATATAACTGTTTTATTGCTTATAACATATAATTGAAGTTTCTAACACAAAATTACAAGAGTTAAACATCTTTATGGCTAAAATATGAAATTTTTGTTTCTAAAAATAAAAGCACTGCCATGCTTTTATAATTTCAAAGTTCATCATGTGAATTAATTGGTTTCAGCTTTTTTAAAAACTCTGAATGGGATTCCAGCTATTCTAATCAAGTTTTAATTTTATTTATAATATTTTCTTTCAATGTATTGCCACTAAGTATTTTGTAAACACAAAAAAATTAAAAAATCAAACTGTTATTGTAGGCACTTACCAGACTGAGATATGAAAAAACAGACATCATCTCGAAAAATGGGAGTGTTACGATCCAAAAAATCACTAGCTAATTCAACCATCACAGGCAATTCAGTCAGTTCTTCTAGAATTTGACGTGTCTAAAAATTTCAAAACAGTTTTATTACAGATTTTTCAAAACATTCTGAAATTGATAGGTGATAAAAATATAATAAACATAGGCTGTACTATCCAATCAAAGAGTTCAACTAATATACAAGATTCCATCTGAAGATTCCATTGATACATAGTATCAATATAGTTCTGTTTTTCAATTTATGTTTTTGAATGAAATATTTAGCAATTAATGTAGCAATACTGTTACAGTGAGAATGTTAATAACAGTAATCAAATTTATGTAACAAAAGCTGCAAGTTATAAATATTTTTATAACTATACATTATGTGAAAAAATATAATTTAAGTCTCACTAAATATATATATATATTGCTATATAAGAATTTTTCAATTATCTTATTAGAAAGATCTTATGTTGCTTTTATTGATCTTTCCAGGAGGTTTCTATTTCTATTAGATATTGAAAGCCTACAAGAATGTTTAAAAAACTATACGACTATTATATCATTTTGTAAATTAGCCATTTTTAAACAATTTCCAACAACAAAAATGAAGCTATATTAAATGCACATTAATTTAAAAACACTCCAATCCAAAATGTTATTAAATGAACAAATTAAATGCCCAAAGTTTAGATACTATGAAATGTCTAGGATTTTACAACTGATTTGAATACCCAGTATTGTAAAATTTTGAATCTGAATAAAGTTTCAATTAACAAAAGTTGGAAAATGATTAATTGTTTTCTTGCATTATACCAAATTATCACAATCACTCAAGTAAATACATTTTGTATGTAAAATAACCAAACTGTATGCAAAATAACCCACTTAATAATAACATACAACATCACTTTTATATTAAATTTTTAAAACATTTAGTTTAAAGTTTTAGCCAAATAGGTACTAAAATGTCAATGCTATTTAGTAAAATTACATTCAGAATTCAGAGGATTTTTTTATTTATAAGGACTAATCAATATTGTACATATTTAATACGTTAACAGTATAAAACATAATAAAATACTAACAGCAACAGCACTATGATAACTTGTACCACAACCTATGAGAAGCAATCGTCGACATCTTTTGATTTCAGGCAGATAGTCCTTGATGCCACCCAAGACAACAGTTCCTTTCTCCAAATTCACTCGTCCTCGCATAGTATTTATAACCGACTCAGGTTGTTCAAAGATCTCTTTTTGCATAAATGAACTATAACTTCCTAGCAAAACAAATAATATATTTGGAAAGTAAATAGAAATTGCAAAGATTTCAAAAAATTGCCAAAAGTTATTTTACTTTTATGGGAACTATAATATTTATTAATCCACAATTATTTTTATTTCAAATTTGAGTTAAAAACACATACACAATTCATCTTATCATTAAAATATATTTCAAGTTTCTTTAAATATAAATTTTGAAAATTTTTAAGCAACATTCATTTTAGGAAGGGAAAACTGAAAGGCACAAGTTTTAACTAACATGAGAACTAAAAAGAAATAACTGCCAAAACAATAATCAAGTTAAAACAAAAACAAGCTAATTTTATTTTATAAATGTATTATGAAAATTACAACAAAAAACTTTTGACAACGATCTAAAATCAATCTTTAAAAAGTTCAAGATGAACTTTATTCATGATCCATCAATAAAATTTTATTTTTCAGAACTAGCACTTGAAATACTTTGGTTGCTTTTACGTTGTATTTGAATTCAAATCAACTATTGAAAACTTTAAATCTACACATACAAAATAATAAATCTATTGTTGGGGACTGGTGCTAATTTATAATTTCTAAGCTGTGCTAATTTATAACTTCTTCCAGGACACTACACATACAACTATGAAATAAAAGCATGCTATTTTAAAATAACAATGCTAATATTAGATAATGATATTCTTAAACAATTGAATTTGTGACGTCTTACGCGTCTTTTCTTTAACAAGTCCTTTGGGCCAGAATTAATGGCAACTCTTTTCCAACCAAATCCAAGCGAGATGTGAAGAAGAGATGCGAATAAACGGACTTTAAATATAGGATCTTAGAGTAAGCAGAATGGCAATGTAAAGGAATGTTAGACAATTGAGGTGCGTTGTGGCAGTTGATGATTATTACAGTTCGTAGTTCAAGATTGATTAAGTTCAATGTGTCGTGGATAAAAAACATTGGTGTTCGACTAGAAGTTATTCGTCAAGCTGCATCCCATTGCAGATAAAGATTAAAGTTACTACGAGATAAAATAAGGTAGGATTGATTAATTTAATATTATAATCGAGGATTAGTCGGTTCGCTTATTGAGATTGCTCTGAATTGAGTTAGGTCTTATTATAAATATACATATATTGTGTGTTGCATATTACGTCATCGTAGATTCTCTCATATTAATTATTATAATTATATTTGTTAAAAGTTTAAGTTGAGTATCTTAATAAAGTCATATTAAGATAATGTTTGATCCGAGTTCTTTCGCTAATCCTACACCTCTAGCTCACGCTGATATTTCGAGGGATGTACTTCCAAGGGGAGGTACATCACAACTTTCCTGTTAACAGAAAAAAAATAACTTTAGAAAAAAGATAAACTTTTTACCTTTCATTATTTCTTGGATAGCCATTTTTAAAGTTATAATTTCTCGTGCAGTTGATTCATCTAGAGCACGTCTCAAACGATGAATTGTCAAATCTACAATAAGTGAACATATTAAAATAATAGCTCAATGTCAAAAAAAATATCTACTTACTATGCACTACTATAATAACATGAAACAAATTCCTCTGTTATCTTTCAAAGTGCACACACATGCACTCAGAATTAAAGCCCCTGCTAAATTGTAGGATATTCCATACTATACAATCATTATTTTCCTTTATTATAATATGCACAAGAGAGCAAAATTTAAAAAACAAATGCAATTTTCAACATAACCATGAAATTTTTTTAAAGGGTCTTCTGTAACCAATACAGTGAAAAGGCAGCTGAATAGAAAGGAAGTGTGTATGCAAATAGCAACACTATGACATCAGAGGGGATTTCATACCATGCAAACATTTGTGACTTCTTTATTATAGTAGTTTTATCAATTAAAGTAGTAGTTTTATCAAGTTGAACTACCAGTTTTAATAACTAGACCAAAATGCACAGTATATATGTTACTCTTATAGTGTATAATTCAGTTATTTCATAGAATAACTAGGTATTTCATAAAATAACTAGACAAGTCAGTTAAAGTATATAATAGATGAACAATTTCATACTTTAAATAATTCTATGAAATAACTAAGGATAGACAGTTAAAGTGTAAAATAAACAATTTCAAAAGTGTTTTATAAATTAAATGATCATAAAAATAGCTAAAATCTCTTAAAAAATACATTTTATCCCTTTTGCAGATGAACAATTGATAAATAATAAGAGAAAGTAGAAATGATATAACTTATTATATTGCTCATATTGCTATTAGTTAAATAGAAAAGAGGGGGGAGGAGAATAAGTGTGTGTGTGTTGCAAAAATAGATTATATTTAAATATTATCAACAAAAATACATGCTGGGAAGAAAAACTGTTGCATCATAGAAACATTGTGTAAACTTTTTAAAACAAAAATATAAGAGAAATAAATATAAAAAGTAAACAAATATAAGAGAGATATTAATTAAATTTTATGAGATATCTTTATTTTACTTTTCATTATTTATTTAAGCAAGGACTACTGTGATGACACTTTGGATTGAACTGCTTATCACTTTTGAAACAAGCACACTGTTTAGAATTACACATTTTTTTACACAAGCACTTTTTAAATTCTTGTCCAATACTGCAACTTTGAGTTGTTGTAACAGATCAAAGTGTTGCGTCAATATTTAGAACTTCTTCAATGTAAATTAATTCTTGCTGACATATACTGAACTGATATCCAGAGTACAATTGTTTTATTCCACCTAATCAGAAAAATTCTTCCCGAAGCAGCTAGAATCAGTTCCAAGAACTTTCAAGTATCGTATTTCATACTTTAACAGTCAATTATTGAATTCTACTGATCTAGTTATTTTATGAAATATCTAGTTATTCTATGTGAAATAATGGATTTCACACTTTAACTGTAACATATATATATGTCAAATAAAATTATAAAATATTTATTAACTTTGTTTCATAACAAACTTTAAATGCATCCAAAATTAACTACCATATTTTCCTGTATATAATCCGCAGCGGCGTATTATCTGCAAAGCCTTTTTTCGAGTAAAAAAAAACATTGTATAATCCGCAGCGGCGTATAATCCGCGGCAGTTTTTAGGCCGAATAATCCAAAATATAAACTGCCGATAATGAATGTCATATAAGACAAAAAATACACAATATAATTGAAAATAGAAGTAAGAAATTGTACAGAAAAAAAATTATTACGAAATGTCTTTTCAAATATGTATGATAATATTTTTTACGATAATATCAATAAAACAAAAAAATTCTTTGCTACTGCCATCTATGTTTTGAGTTGTTAAACAAAACATTCCATGCGGAAAAAAATCTTTCTTTTTTTTAATTTAGCAAGTTAACAGCAAAAAAATTAATATCGAGACTGCTTCCCCACTGTCTCTTTCTTTCAAAATCCTTTTATTTATTTTTTCCTCTAATTCTGGCCAGTGAGGTTTACCAAAATGATCGGCACTTTAACGTCAATCACAATTTTCGAAGTTTGTCTTGTTTTTTCTCCACAAACGAATATTCAATTCGTCAACGTTGAAAAACCTTGCAGCGTCCCGATTTTGGTAGCCTTTTAAGTTTGTAGTGTAACTTAACACTTTCGCTTCAACTTGATGAAAACTTTCGAAGGACTTACTAGCTCTAGTCAAGAGAGAGAAAATTGGAAATGGCGCCAGCGACTAATAACTATTTTTTCCTTCCGAGGAATCGAATTCGTTTTTGAATGTAATTAGACAAAAACTAGTTATAGCTGAAATACGTCATCCGAGTTATGAAAGCGCCATCTATTATTTATTTTATAAAACATAAACGGCATTTCTTCCAAAACTTTATTGTTCGCTTTTCTGATGGAGAATGTTTTTTCTCAGATAATCCGCGGTGGCGTATAATACGCACAACGAAATTTGAAACTTTTTTAACACATAATCCGCGGATTATATACAGGAAAATACGGTAAATGTATTTTTCTATTTACTTTCTCTTCAATAAAAAAATTCATCCAAAAAAGCTATGTTACTGTATTTGCTTGATTTTATTGAAGATAAAACATCTGCATAAAAAATGTCAAAAAAATTTTATTTATTTAACAGTGAAATAGCCTTTTTTGGAATAAATTAATTTGATCTTGGTTTACAGTAAAAAGGAAAATCCTTCAAATATTACATATATAGTATTTTGAAATGCATGCCAACCACTTGTATGGTTATTAGAAGTGTTTACAGATGGAATATGAGTTAATTCTTTATTTTAAAAATTTTTAGCCTTTTCATTAATAACATTTTCCAAAATATTAACTTCTGCAATTAGTTGAAAATACACAGTTTAGTCTTTAAGTATAACATAAATACAAGTTTCAAAGGGTATAATCATGAGCATCTAACATGTTAATTCATAATAAATTATTCCACTTTTTTTTTTTTTTGAAAACAATATTGAAGTTAAAAGAATTGTTCAAATATAAACTTTAACTCAAGAAGTTCTACTTAAAAATAGTGAAAATGCAAAATCACCTACTTCCATCTTTCACAGCTGCTACATCATCATCTTCAAGGAATATTACTCTGTTTGTATGTTCGATAACAGCACTTGCATCAGAGGCAAAGAAATATTCTACCTCTCTATCTTCACCAACAGGGTGGAATTCGGTGGTTGAATCAGATCTGTGTAATCCTGAAGGCTGCAGTGCACCAGCGGGCAAAGGAGATGTTTGCAAAGAACGAAGGTCTACAAATAAATTATATTTTTGGTAAATAATAGTTTTGGATAAAAATGGTAATGGTATTCTAATAAATGTGGTATATGAGTATGTGAAATGTAATAAAGAACTACGTATAAAATCAATTTTAATAACTGGATTTATATCTAAGTTCCTTCTTTCACACAAAAAAAATTTATTAAATAATGTAATTATAGTTTTAATTTAAGAATTATTTATAGAAATAAAGACATTCAAAGTTTCCCAAGAAATGAATAAAAAAATACATAATTATTTAATATATATATATATATATATATAATAAATGTATAATTATTTATAATATAATTTCAATTTTACAACATATAATTATTTTATTTTTATTTTTTAAAAATAAAAAAATCAAATCTCCAATAAAGCTTACTATATATATATATATATATATATATATATATATATATATATATATATATGTCTTCAACACAAACATTAAAGCAGTGGTTCTATATCATATCAAATATTTTGTTTTATTGGAAATTGATTTCAAAATTAGATCTAACTTATAATTCCACGGAATGAACTACATATGAATTTCCTAAGTTTTCAAAGTAGCCAAACTTACAGACCCCAAGAAAAAAAATATTGAGCAATATTAATTTCTAATTAATTTTGTTGCATTTGAGTGTGTGTGATACAGTGCAGTAAACTTAATTGTTTTGAAACATTCATGAGCAAAATTAATAACATCTCAACTGGCATCACATTTTTCAAAACTTCAAATATCATGCCAAACAACAACTTTAAAAAGACAAAAAATCTGAAATACTGTAGTTAAGCTAATACAAAAAAATTATAATGAATTGGCAGAAAGACAAATTAAACCCTTTCTTCTAAACTTGAGAGAATTTACAGCATAACAGAAATCAAAGTATGGAATTGTATTTCATTTTAGTTAATTCTTAGTTCAACAATCTAACAAGTATAAAATTTTATTTTGTCGTTGTACTACAAAGTTGCAGAAAATTTTAAGATTCTAATTAAAAAATACCATGCAAATACTCTAGATATACTAAAATGTACATACAGTGTTTGCTTCCTTATACAATCTAATCAAGCACTCAAAATTCTGAAGGGTCTAAAACTTAAAAAGTACAACTAATGATTAAACCTACATAACAAATATTAAATCAAGAACAAAGGACTTTTTTTAATCAAATAAAAGTTTTATTTTATAGTTAAGAGGGGGAAAGTCATGGAAGAAATTTATACCTTGTTTGCTCTGTTTTTCCAAATCTGAAGCCAAGTGCATAGTTGGAGGAAAAGGCATGCATGAAAAAACACAGATCACAAACAGAATTAAAAATGCACAAGAGAAGTGAAGAAGCATGAAAAAATACACAGGCTTTCATTTGTTCTGATAGAAAGCAATATGCCACAAATATCAATATAAACGGGAAGATTCAAAATGCTATATTAATTTTAAAACTGTAACACATAATTAACAAAAGAATTATGTTAGCATGTATATGTTAACAAATTATAATATTACATGCACATAAATTTAAATGTATAAGTCAAATATTAAAAAAAAATAATCTCATAAAAATGAAATGTAACAACATAAAAAACAATATGTTAATTATAAATACAAAGAAAGATGTATAAACACATAACCAATAACTATCTATTTAAATTTAGAAAGTTTTCGATAATTTATAAAGTATAAACATATATATAAAAATTATACTTACATAAAATATGCATAAAATAACATAAAATTCCTCTACACATTTCAGTACAGCTATAAGTTTTACAAAACCGTTTTGAAAAATGATATATCTTTTAACAGATTATCTCATATTAAAACTAGTCAAAGAGAAAGGGAATTTTCCTCAATGCTTATCATAGGTTCACTTCTTGAATGTCCCAATTCCTTGATGATTGGATCATATTTAAAATTTGATGTTTATACAACAAATGTCATCCTCATTTTGAATTGTTATAATATGATTTTAGATATGAGTATCTGCATTTAAAATACTGTTTTTATTGGACACTTTTCTGCACTAAAAAATATTTAAATACATTTTTAGTATTTTGTGTGTATTAATATTACATTTCAAATCAGTGTAAAAGCTATTAATAACAGACCTTACAATTTTGAACCCCAGTCAAGTGATGAGGATGACACCTGAGTTAGTTCTCATTTCTCCAAACTTTCACACCATGCCAACACAAAGACTTTCATAAGAGGATCTAAAGTACATCAGCCCCTCTACAAGGTGGTTCTTTGGCACCATGTCTCAAATCCATGATTCAAAAGAAACAATGGCAGCCACATAATCATGACCAAGATCACTCAGTATTAATGGCTATGCCATATAGAGACCATGTTTTTAAAAGGCAATTTTTTAATAAAAAAAAAAGTTTTTCATATAAGGGTTTTATAGATTACATTCTTAAACATCAACTCTTCTCCTATAACGACATGCTCTGCAGACATTACATCAGAAGGTTTTAAAGATTTTCTCTATCTCTCATCAAAAGATTCATTTTTATAATTTTACACACACCATAAGCTAACTATTTAAAGACGAAAAAAGAATTTAATTCAAAATAAAAATTTAAAATATGCAAACTTACCAGACATTAAATTAGAACAATAATAATCAAGTTAAAAGCTAACAATTCACAAATTAACAAATGCTACATGCATCAGCAATCTTACCCTTACAGCTGTAAAACACAGGAATGTAATCAGTAGCTAGAGTGGTTTTGCTTTTGATACCCACCAGAAGAGGGCTCCCTCGTCTAAAAAAATGTTCCAATAATATTCTTAAGCCATCATGAATTATTTTCAATAAACAACAACAAAAAAAACTTAGATATTTAAATGATGTGGCTTAAATTTCAGAAATATGTTAAAACACAAAACCACAAAAGCAATAGTATCTACATGTTTTTTCTGAGTAATGAAATTGGAAGACTGCAGGAGAGTAATTTGTTTTCAATAAGAAAATATACAAAAAGTACATATTTTTAAAAATATAACAATGAAGGGATAAAAAAGCATTTGCAAGTTTTAATAAAGTTTTTCAGACAGTTATAAAAAAAGTCATTGTTTCAATTCACATTAAACCATACAAATTGAGTTTCAAAATCAAACTTTTAACCTGTAATTCACTAACCTGATACTCTATCAAGAAAGTTATAACTGCATTAGAGATAACAAAAAAATAATATTTTTTAGAAGAAATAAAAACTGACCTAGTTGCAACACATTCATTTGGATACATCTTGCTTTTGAAGACTAAGGCAAATGCACCTTCCTAAAATGAAATTCAAAAATAGGGAATACAAATGAATTAAAGACAATAATAATAAAAAGACATGAAAATTATGTTAAAAACTTACTAGTTGCTGGATGACTTGTTCTACTAGTTCTCTAAAAGACAAATGAGGATTGTTGTTATGAAGATGTTTTATAAGTTTGGATATAACTTCAGTATCTGTTTGAGATTCAAATTCAAAACCATGATTCATCTAAAAAAAATTAAAAATATTTTCATATATAGCAGAAAACAAATTTTATTTCAATTTTTAAAAAAAACAAGTGAGTTTGGTTTAAAAAGTATTCAGTAAGTAGTAAAACTATCCAGTCTCCGTATTTTTGTTAATCCATCAAAATTTTTAACTATCCTTTCATTGGTCTATTACAAGCCAAAACTATTCAAGAAGTAGTAGAAATACATACACCATTATAAATCAATTTTTAAGAATAGTAAAACTACTAAAAGTATTTTCCCTAAAAATAAATTTTTGTAATTCCAACACAATAACACATGGGTCCAACAAATTTATGATTTTTACATATAATACAAAGTACCATAAAATCCGGCGTATAACATGCACTTTTAACACGAAAAATAACAGGTGTGCATTATATGCCGGGTATAAAAATGATAGCTTTAAAAATGATAAAAGAGATAAGCATTGAAAAAACTTAGACGTCTACTAAGATTGGTTATTTAAAAGAAATGTCATACCATATAAATTTAAAGGGTTGTTTTTCTAGAAATATACTATTTTTCAAAATTCTTGGATACTACCTCAAACAAATGACTTTAAAACATAGTAGAATTGATAACATACATTGTAAGTTATTATGTAAAAAAAGGAGGTTTATATGGTGAATATACTTCAAAATAAAAAAAAATGCAGCTAGAAAGTATAGTTGTACATTATGCGCGGATTTTACGATATCTTAATTTGTAAAATCTTAAATATTTTTTACAAATTCCTTGAGAAAAATTGCACCATGACTTTCAAGTTTAAATATTTATTTGCATACTTAAATATTAAAGTACACATCAACATCTCTTTTCTAAAAAAACTTTTAAATTTAGAAAAAAATGTGTATGTTACTCTAATATTGATACCAAAATTTATTTTCTTTTACATAACTTTTATGCACTTTAATCAAAACAATTTAGAATCAAAGTAAGAAAAAAGAATTGTAAAAAAGAATTTTACAGAAATGCACATTTTTATTTCACAATTCTGAAAATTCTTAATATCTTTAATTATATAACAAGCTCAATATTCACACAAAAAACTTCAGTAATTTCAATTTAGATTGTTGTACCAACTTATAAAAGTTTTAATGAGATCACTGTCTATTAGGAATTTTCTGAACTCCACAAATGAATCCGAAATGGGCTTTTTTGGAAAAATTTCATTATATGTGCATTTACCACAAAATGCAAATAAATATCTTATGATCTCGATGAATTTAATTTTCATCTTCGTGTAATCATCTTTTGTACAGTGTGTTTGTTAGTTTTTTTTAAAAATAAATCTTAGTTACACCTGTAAATATAGTTAAGAGAGAAATCTTTCATGACAGAATATCAGATAAGGATTAGGGTACTTTTCAAAATAATACTGGAGAATAAAAAGTAGAATACAGTTGAACCTGTTTTTGTGCAGTACATAAGGACTGCATAAAAATAAATGCACAAAAAGAAAATGCTTTTCAAGTTGTTGGAAAGATGGCTCCCTCTGTAAATTTTTATCCACTCTCAAAGAATCTGGTTCTTCTTGTCCATCTTCATAATCTATCAAATTATTCATAATGTCACTGTCATTGAAAATATCGTCTTCAATCACGCGCAGGCTGATGGAACGTTGAGAGAAAGCAACTGAATGTGCATTGTCAGGAGACTATTTATAACAAATGAACAGAGCATCTTGAAGTGTCTAGATTTCAGTGGTGCAACGTACACAGCTGCATCACAGGGAGGGGGAAGGACTCTAGGGGCCCAAGGCCTGGCTTACACTAAATATGCATTTACCCAATTTATAAAATATTAAAGGCGAAACCTGACTTTCAGAGGAGGAGGGGGTCGCAACGTCCTCCATTACGCCACTAGTAAATATATATAAAACATTACAATGGCGCCAAAGTCATTGAAATTCATACACCACATAAAAAAAGATCTTATATAAAAAATCCCATAAAAAAGACCGCATAAAAACAGGTTCTACTGTAATGTATTTGCATATCTTTAGTAGATTATATAATTTAATCCACACATTACCTAGCAATTAGATACTTGACCAACAGCTGTACATGAAAATAAAGTGTGTAACATTACCTAGCAATTAGATACTTGACCTACAACTGTACATGAAAATAAAGTGTGTAACAATGAATATTTTAAAGTTTAATGAGAAATACAAATAAGAATTCCTTTGTCGATTTAAGGACAAAAAACAAATTCTGATTAATTAAATGTAAAAACAAGAGCAAATTTTACCAAAAATTTCTTCACATCTTTGTAATTGGTTATGATCCCATTGTGTACAACAACAAAATCTACAGAAAAAATATATCGTCTCAAAAATACATTAAATAATTCACAATGCATTCATAGTTAAAAATTAGATTAAAAATCTGAAGAAAGTATAATATTTAATGTTTTTTCATTAGTTGAAATAAAATAAAATGCAACACTTCATTAACCAATGATTTTAAAAAATTAAGAAATTCTCTAACTTACAAAATTGATAAATAGAAAAATGAATTGAATAGCAGAATCATCTTGTGAGCAAAACTATCTTTGAAATATACTTGTACAACAAACTACTACAATTTTTTTCGTGAATTATTATTTTATTTTATTAAGGAATTGGACATTTCAAACTTCCATTTGGTTCATTTTCAAACCCAAAACAGCTTTATACATACCAACTAAAAGTCTCTTCTGCTTTTGTGGAAAAAACTATATTGTCATCTCATCACATACTATTTATTTTGTAAATTCAATCTCAGTAAGAAATCAGAAACAGAATAAATGAAAAAGAAATTCATAGAATGTGTGTATTGAATTTTGCTTTACATTATTATATCATTCCTATCTTTTATAAACAAAGGTATTTTAAAATACATACATTTGAATTTTAAAAAGTAATATGTTCATTTTAAATTTTATGCAACTTTCTGTGATGTGCATTTTCCAAATATTACTAGCATATTTTTATAAATTTCTTCCATTTGAAAAATATACTAATTTGGGAAATTTTTCAACACAGACAAAATTTAAAAACATCTCTAGTTTAATGAAGAAAAATCTAGAATCTGTATTTACCATTGGTAGGATCGGATCTTTGAGGGTGACTGTTGCAAGCACTTGGAGCTCCATGTGTGGCCCACCTAGTATGGCTGATGCCAATATGCATATCAAATGTCTGATCAAAATCAATATCTGTGGAATCTAATAAATAAGAAAAGTTTAAAAAGACTGAAATTTTACTTCACTGTCTAATGGAAAAAGTAGCAATTGATAAAGATATATATAGAGAGAATATGCTAAAACAGAAGGTTGCAAACAGTACAAGTGCATTAGCCCTCCCTCCCCCCCACACACACACACCTTTCTAAAAGAACCTTGCCATTGACCAATTTCTCAAATCAAGATAGTTTCAATTTCTTTTAGGTTTTAATCTGAATATTTAAACATATACACCTGCAGAAAAATATTTTTCAAGATTGAAAAAAACCGAAATAGTCAAGAAAATGTTTAGCCATTTTATCCATAGAATCTGATTTAGATGAAAAACTAAATTACATTAACCACAAATTTTCTGTAAAACATGTCAGAACATGAACCAAAAGTCACATATTGCTACTTTATTCTAGTAAGCTATAGACAAAACTGTCTTTTATAAATACATGAAGCAATTATTTTGTCATTAAATTTATTAACAGTTTTTGCACATTTCAAGTGCTAATAACATTATAATTTAATTATTAATCATTTTGACATACTCCTTAGTATATCAATTTATGCAATGTAATAAACAGCAAATAAATTATTTGGCTGTACAAAATTTGCTGCTAGGTCCAACCTTTATTAAACAGCAAAAGTTATGTTATGTGTAACCAGCAGGATTTATCTCAACAATAAGCACTGCATATGTAATAATCAACAATAATATTCACTTTATAAAATTTCCGAAATAAAGCAACAAATATGAGCCTTAATATTTTATTTTTAGAATTTAAATAACAGAAATCTTGCCACCAATGTGATGAAGTGGACAATTTTTTAATCACTGTTTTATATTGTAAGAATGCTTTTAAACCTTTTTGTGATGGATAAGTCATATATGCATTCACTACCAATGTCTCTCACGGCCAGGCAAGTCATATATGCATTCTCAACAAATGCCTCTGGCCACTTGACATGTCATACATGGCTTTTTAGATGGAATATTCAATTCGTATTTTTTCTTGATAATGGATGTAGTTCCATGTTAGTGATTAGCAGAATATTTTGAGGCTGGGGAATGTTAACCTGGATTTCAAATGTATCAGTTACATGAAACACATGCACATGCTCAGGAAGCTTCTGAAAACTTTTTTTTATACTATCATTCATTATTCTTAGTATTTAAGGATTTTATGTGTACTTCTCTTCCTATTTCAGAAAGCCTTGATTCCAGATTATTAAGGCAAGAAAAGGGTATTTATCAAAGGATGAATATATTTGCATGGCATAATTTAAAGTTTATGCAATAATCTAAAATGGTACCGAAAAATTAAGACACTAGAACTTAAAATTTATGATTCTTTTCCCCTCTAAAATTAGGTTTATATATATATATATATATATATATATATATATATATATATATATATATATATATATATATATATATATATATATAGTGGCTCTGTCCCAAGAGAGCATCACAAATATGATGGCATGTCATGAAAGGGTTAAGAAATTATTAATGGAGCTCAAAGCTGTAGATAAATTAATAACATTCTCCAGATCTTAAGCATCCTAGTATTTAGAGTTAAAACAAAATTTCAAAATCTGATGTCAATCAAACCATAAAAAAACATATGATCAATGAGTAAATATTTATAACAGCATAAAACTTTTGAATAGCTAGTAAAAATTTATAGTAATACAAAAATCCTAAAGAAATAAACTTTGACTGAATTAATGAATAACGCCAAATATTTCTAGATTAATACTGCAATATAGAAACAGGTTACAAAATTCCAGAAACATCAATTTTTTCATGTATAGGAGTCTTACTTAAAGTTAAGCTGGATATTTGCTGCACAGAATAAAAAATAGATATCCAACAAATGCTTTAGTGGTAAATTTGATGAGATAAGAAATAAATACTCAAAAGTGAATAAAAAAAAAGATATTGTGTCTCAAATATGTAAATTATATAAATAGAAATTTATCTCACCTTATAACTATTATTAAAATAAAATATAGTTGTAAAATAATTACTTAAAAATATGGATAAGTAAATGAAATCATTGAATTTTTTTTTATATATATAATATAAACATTTAAATTTCCAACTCTGTTGTTATTATTGTGCGATTGGGTCTCACTACACTTACCTTCAGTGTGTTTTAATTTAAAACACTTGAACTAGAATATTTTTAATAAATTATTTTAATAATTTTACTATACAATGATAATATAAATACTAAAAGTTTACAACAGTTGTGTATTTTTATTATATAAATTATTTCAAACAATGTAAAATGAATGTTACAAGGTCCATTAATGTATCTATGCTTCTTACTTTGAAAATGCACGTTTCAATCATATTTTTAAAGAGAAATAAACCTTAATTAAATTAGTACTAAACTAAATAACTTTTTGAAACCTTTTATGTTATAAAATGTAAATAAATAAAAGCCAATCAGCTTACTCCATATTTCATTTTCTAACATTTTCACTTTACCACTTCTTCGAATAATCTGAATGGAGCTTCCATCAGCATCTGCATCAAAAGCAACTCCTGGAGAGATTAAAATTGAAAAAAACTCTTGATTGAGAGATCCACATTTATGAGAGATTGAGAGTACAAAGAAATCAGTATGAAAAGAAATATTTTAATCTATTCAATATTCAACAAAAGTAATTGATGGTTTTAAAAAATACAAAAGTGAAAAATTATAAAAACTTTAAGAGATTTGATCATACATATACTTCCTTTGTTTACATTTAATTCATCTAATTTGATAGTAATTTCATAAACCAATAAAATAAATTATTTTGTTGCATATATTACCACTTGAACATTTAATCAAACTATTATCAGTGTGTTTGCTCTTAAAGTACATCACAATATATATACATTTAATAAAGAAATTGATAAAGTAGTTTTTACTCACTAGTTTTAAACACTTTGATCATTTTTATTTAATTATATCTTATCTTATACCTAATTTCATTATATATGTGTGTGTGTGTAATTCATTTTATCCACCATATACCGGGTGGGCAAAAAGTCCGTAAAAACTTTAAAAATTCATAAAATCCGGAGAAATGAACGAAAAAAAACTGTTTGCAGGATCAGCATTAGTATGTCACTGGATTTTTTTTAAGCTAGAAAAAAATAATTCGAAAATCTGGTAGGTGGCGCTGTTACAAGCGTCTGGTGTGGAAATATGCAAATTAGACGGCTATAAAAACCTTTGGTCTCAATGAATCCACATTCATTTCACCATTACAAACAGTGAATGTGAACAGGGATGCTCAGTGCGCCGGATAAAGCTTTGTTGGTGAAGTTATTTTACATGAACGAGGAATCAGCGATCATTGCCTTGCGTAAATTCCGAGTTCAGAAAAATGTAAAGAGTGGAAAAGGCCCTTTAACACCTTCAGGTCTCTTAAAGCTTGTTAAACGTTTTGAGGAAACTGGAAAGTTGGAGGATCGAGCACGAGCCGGACGACCATACTCGCAAGAAGCACGTGCACCCTGCATTGCTGTCGAAATGGAAGCGATTGCGTCCGAAGCAGCTTCAGGGACCAGCAGTGCTTGTGAAGCTGCCAGACGATTGGGCTTACCACCATCATCTGTCCGCAATATTCTTCGTCGAATCCTCCAGCTGTACCCATACAAATTGCAATCGTGCCATGAACTTTTGCCAGCAGATACTGCACAGAGGGAAGCATTTGCGAAGTGGGCCTTCTCTAAAATGGAACAGGATCCCACCTGGGTTTTTAACATCTTGTGGACAGATGAAGCTCCTTTCTCGCTACATGGTGACGTTAACAACCATAACTGTCGCATTTGGGCGACCTCTAATCCACGTGAGTACACACAGAAGCCATTGCATTCCCCAAAAATGACAGCATGGTGTGGTTTCACGGGTTCATTTATCATAGGACCCTTCTTCTTTGAAACGCAGTGCCAAGTAAATGGATGGATAATGGAAACGGTAAATGCCCAGCGTTATCTAATGCTTCTGCGGGAGACTGTTGTGCCATGTTTAATTCAACGAGGTCAGATTTCGAATGTCCCGTTCATGCAGGATGGAGCAACCAGTCACACTGCTAACCCGGTTAAGGCATTCCTGATACAGATGTTCGGGAAAGACAGAATCGTTAGCAGGCGCTGCAGGTACCCATGGACTCCTCCGTCTCCCGATTTAACACCGGCAAACTTCTGGTTGTGGGGATATTTGAAATCTCGCGTGTATCTATCCGGTCCATCAAGTCTGTCGGAACTGAAAGATGCGATCCGCAGAGAAGTATCCTCCATACATCCGGACATGTTGAACTCTAGCGTTGCTGGATTCATCACTCGTCTGGAATGTCTTCTCCCCTGTGGTGGTGGTGGTCATGTGGAACATATTCTGGTGTAATAAAGTTGTGAAAGTTTTCTGTTCATTATTTATGCATTGTTTCTTTCATTTGCGTACATCAGCGCCACCTACCGGATGATTTTCGAATTATTTTACTTTTCTAGCTTAAAAAAAATCCCGTGATATACTAATGCTGATCCTGCGAACAGTTTTTTCTTTTTTCGTTCATTTCTCCGGATTTTATGAATTTTTAAAATTTTTACGGACTTTTTGCCCACCCGGTATAAATAAATTTAGGGTAGCTTAAAAATCATACACTTAAACTTTTACTTGAAACTAAAACTTTCAATTAACAAACAATTTAAATACATTTTTCTATATATTTTTAATATATCTTATCTTACCCCTTTAAGAAACAGGCATAACCATGTAACCAAGCATAACCATAAAAATTAATGAACAATTCCTGATAAATATTTAAATGTTTACAAAAATGATTAAATTCTAGATCATTAGGAAATTTTTACCAGCAGAATCATATCCTCTATATTCCAGGCGTTGCAAACCTTTGATGAGATATTCTAGGATTTCTCGCCTTGTGCGAGGCTCCAGGTAATTTAAATAAGCAAAAATTCCTTAAAAGACAAAAACTTTAAGCATACATACAAAAAAAAAGTCTGAGTCATAATTTATATGTTCTAATTATAAAACAAATAACTTATAAAATAAAAATAACACAAAAATATATATTATTAATTTTGACTCTACCGCAATATTTTTATTGACAAACAAAAACATTTTTACTACTTTTAAAATCACAAAGGATTGCACTCTTAAAAGAAATTTTTAAATGCAATTATTTGAAAAAGCAAAAATTTCTTAAGACATAAAATATTGTGACATTCTAAATTTAGAAATCATTGATATAAGTGTGAATGAAAAATTTAAACCATCTATTAACTCGCATTTACCATAAGAAAACACCTAATATATATCTATACTTAACAAATATAATGTATATACAATGGACCACAAAAGTTTTTTTACACTTGCAATTTCCTATAAAATTTAATGTTTTCGACTAATAAAAATTAATATATTGGAATCATAATTTTTTAATGATATCTGCAATTTGTTCTTAATAGAATGACATAATCAATTTTTTTAAAAATAAAATAACTATTTTCTTAAAAAATTAACAATCAAAAAGCTACTAAAAAATTACACCACAAAAGTCTTTGTACACTTTAACAAAAATCTCAACAAAGCTTTAAAAATATTGCATTTCTTTCTTAATATAGTACTTAGGATATCTTTTAGTGTCCACAACAACTTTTAAATGTCTTTGTATAGATTTAATCAGTGTTTTTGTAAGTTTGGCATCAATTTTCCTTCATTCTTCTGTGACTATTGTTTTTACTTCACATTATGTGTTTATATGTTTATGTTTTCTTTATTTTGAATAAAAATCTCCCAAATATGTTCTACTGGGCTAAATAAAGTGATTGAGGAGGTGTTTTCAGAATTTAGGAACATTTATAGAGACACCAGGAGCGTACAAGGAGAGCAGTGCGCTTGGCGTAATTATCCTGTTAAAAAATGAAGTCATCTTCACTATCCAAATTTCGAGCAGATTATTTAAAATTTCTCTGTAAAATGTTAAAATAGATCTCATGATTCAGAATACCTTCAAAAAATACCAAATCACCTAATTCTGAGGCCAATTTTACACCCTCACACAAGAACACTTCCACCTCCATGGTTCATTGATCCAACTAGATTTTTGGGATTAAGTTTCGGAAAATTCAAAATTGACAGCAAATTAATTGGGATGACAGAAAATTCAACATTTTCGTTCCAACAGACTTATAATTGCTTGTTAATAAAAAAATGAGGAATTTAATCCTGTGAATTTATGTGGAACAAGAACACCTCCACATCCATGCATCAGCATGGAGGTAGATGTGTTCTTGCGTGGGGGTGTAAATCAGCATCAGAATTAGGTAATTTGGTATATTTTGAAGGTATTCAGAATCATGAGTTCTATTTAAATATTTTAAAGACCAATTTTAAATTATCTGCTCAAAATTTGGATAGTGGAGTCAACTTCATTATTTAACAGGATAATGGTGCCAAGTGCACTGCTCTCAATGTACGCCGCTGGTGTCTCTATAAATGTCCCAAAATTCTGAAAACATCTCCACACAATCACTTTATTTAGCCCAGTAGAATATATTTGGTGATATTTTGATTCAAAGTAAAGAAAGCATGACACATAAACACATAATGTGACGTAAAAACAATAATCACAGAAGATTGGAGGAAAATCAATGCAGAAATTACAAAAAAAAAACTGATTAAATCTATACCAAGACGTTTAAATATTGTTGTGGACATTGAATGATATCCTAGTAAGTACTAAATTAAGAAAGAAATACAATATTTAAAGCTATGCTGATATTTTTGTTAAGTGTACAAAGACTTTTGTGGCGTAATTTTTTAGTAGCTTTCTGATTATTAATTTCTTTAAAAAATAGTTATACTATTTTTAAAAAATTGATTAGTCATTCCATTAAGAACAAGTTGCAGACATCATGAAATAATTACAATTACAATACATTAATTTTTATTAGTCAAAAACATTAAATTTTACAGGAAATTGCAAGTGTACAAACACTTTTGTGGTCCACTGTATATATATATAAAATCTTAATCCCTACAATTTTAGTTCCTAAGGCTAAGAGTTTGCTATTTAATTCCTGGGGATATCTTATTTTTTAACTATATTGTTTAGTTATATTTCTTCTCTTATAGCTTTGTTTTATTAAACTTAAGGTAATTTAGTGTATTATTTAGTATCCTTATTTAATATTGTTATTGATTACATATATAATCAATAACAATAATTAATAATAATACTTTCTGTGTGTTATACATAAAGATTGAAAAGTTTCCAGGAACTCATTCTTCTTTTCCGAAAAGTTTGAGAAACTCTTACATTTTGAATTACACATTAAAATTTTTGCTCATAACTAAATAGAGAATCATACCCTGAAAATGTTAGTAGTTCCTTTAAAACACAATGGAAATAAAAATTATTTTGCAAATATAAACTTTGAAAAATTGCAAAGCATTCACAATTCCTAAAAAAACTTTCATACTATATTTTCGAAAAATTAGGAACTGAAAAAAAAATTCCTGATCATTAATTCTGTTCATATACAGGCACATCCATTCCCGTACATTTATTTCGTAATCTCATAAATAATGTATAACTGAAGAATGCAGTTTGTCACAAGTTCCGATCGAATTTTAAGAGAATATATATAATAAATTCTTATTAATTTTATAAATATTGCGTGAGTTGTATAAATATTTTATTAATAACAACTTACTTAAATATATATTGTTTTAAAAAGCCTCTTGTCATATTTCAAAGATTTGTTTTAAATTATACCGAAACAAAAAAAATTATATAATTTTCCAAAATATTAAAAATATATAACTCACCACACATTGTAACTACACGTTAAGAAAATGCTTCCTTGCAATTAATATGCAAGATTGTATTGAAGGTTTAGAGATTACCGGCTATTCGTTATTGGTTTGACATCCTCTAACACATAACAGAAAAAACAAATATGAAGAGTGACGGGTGTTAAGAAAACGAAACAATAATAAGCTACTTCTTCACTTCATATCATTTTCAAAACTCGAGACTACAAGAAATGGTGTTTAAAAATAAAATATTTCTAAACTTCAATTTTTAAAAACTTTTACCAGAATATTACTTTTTTTGAAGCGATTTTTAAGAAAATGCGAAACATCAATGTTCATCGTGATTCAGAAATTCCTTGGAGAATAATATAATTGTAGAAACTAAAGGTTCCAGCTTTGATGTCGTCCTGGTCACTTGACCACGGTTCAAAATTACGAGTCCATCGTTAAAAGCCCTCGAGTAGCTGAATAGTGGGGCGTTAATATTCACTCTACGTGTTTATTAGAATATAATACCCCCTCTCCCTATAAAAGTCTGCATACGCCACTATATTTCAGCTAACAGAAACTGCTTACAGTCTTCTTTAAAAAAATTCCCTATTTTTGGATGATTTTACGACCCTGCTATGCTCAGAAATATAGGATGGAGGAGGGGTTATTTTTATGTCTTCTCTATTTTTATAAAGTTCTAAATGAGGTCTCTTGTCGTAATGATTATTTGAAGCTAAATAGTGCGCAAGAATATTAGTCAGTATTCGAGGTTAACTAATAAATCTTTTTATAGTGCAGAATATAATGAAAGTTTTTATTTTAAGTTAATATGAGATCTGCTGTTTTTTTTCAAATATTAAAAGCTCTTGGAAGAGGTTTGATTGGATGATTCAATTTTCAGTTATAAAATGATTCTGCTCATTCAGTTTGCATTTAGTTTGTGTGCTTCATGTAAAAGAACATCTGCTTAAATGTGACTATTTTTAGAGTTAAATATTTAATGCAGATCAAAACTGTTGTGTAATACTTGTAAAATGAAGCATCACTCACATTGCAGTATTGTGAAAAAAAAAGAAGTAGCTTATCCTCCCCCTCCCGCCCCATTTCCCACCGAAGGCTTGGGTTCCGACTGTACAAGAGAAAAACAAATGTTTCTGTTAAGAAAACATTTTACTGCGGAAATTTAATAAACAAAAATACAATTATTCTATCAACTTGCATAATTTAGATTGAAAATATATACTGTTGGCCCATTAAAATTGCAAAACCATGAAGGAAAGCATGTTTATTGTACGCAAACAGTATGGCATAAAGACAGAATTATAAAATTTGTAAGCAATTTGGTGGTTTACAGGAGTGAAAAATTTGAAGAAACAGCTTCCATCTCTGGCAGCTAAAACAATCCTTACCCGGTTAGTTATGGAGTCCAACTGGGCTTGAATAACAGAAACCGGCAATTTAATTCCTGCTGCTTCAAGACTATGCCACACTTCAACAAAAGTATTAGCTGGAGAGGGGTGGCAGACAGTGGCATAGCTAGGTATCCAAAGTCTCTGGAGCTAAAAAAAAAAGATGAGGAGCCCTACTATGGTTGGATTTTATCAAGAAAAAAGTAAAAACATATGGATATTTTAAATATACAAAGCTACAACTTTTGTTTATTATCTTCTTTCTTGGCATTGTTCGCGCTTAAATGCACCCCTGGGTGTTTCTTTGTATCCCTAATTTCAATTTTATAATCTATGCATTACATTTCGTACTTATATACACTGACGTTAAAAGGCAGGAGAAACGAAATGCTACGCTACAAAACAACGTCGCTGGGGAATCCCTGGCTATTTATTTGGGAGGATGGAACTCACCCACCAGAGGGCATAGAGTAACAAAATGATCCACCGAGATTGACAGGAAATGATACAAAAAATATACATGAACAAGAAAATACAATATAATATTATTATGATGATTTTTTAAGAAACCCTCTGCAAATAGCAGAGGAGGGGGAACAAAGTTACATCAGTATATTGTAGATATGAGAAAATTGCGAAATATTGAAACAGGAAACTGGGGCTTACTATGAATCATATTGTTATTTAAAAAATAGAAGGTAACTAAGAAGGAATTGCCTCGTGTGTAGGTTTCTTAAGATATAATAATAAGTATGATAACATTTCTCATTGAACTTTCAAGTAACAGTTTATAAAAAAATGGAAAAAAATGAAAATAATATAAATTTTTTAATAAGTGAAATTCGTAACTCTAAACAAATAAGTGAAAGAATTTAGGGGAATTCCTTACAAGTTCAAAATTACTTTAAACGGAATTGCTATGGTTATAGTTATGTTGCAACCATTTATGTTAAAATTTTAACTTTGGGAGAAATTATCGCAAGTTCAACTTGCTTGGTAGTCAGGGTCCGAGGGCCCCGGTTCATGTTACCGCTTAACCCATTAGTAACTGCGCTACTGGTAGAAGGCCATTCTCTCAGCAAACCAAGAACGGATTTTTATAATGGGAGATAGATTTGGAAATCGTGCAGGCCAGGGTAGCAATTGAAAACTTTGTGTATAAATGAAGGTCAGAAAATGGGGCGTAAATGTGGTCTTGAATCATCTCATCGATAGAGGGCGCATGGCAATCCTCAACGATAGAGCACAACCACTGCACGTTATATGTCAGAAATGTACCAACCTGCGTTCAAATTTTCGTCGATCCGAACTAGAGATGTGCTTCTTTACCCAAACCATCACATTAGGTCAGCATTTCCCAAACTGTGGGGCGCAACTCTACAAGGGGGCGCGAGCATATTGAAAAGTTGAAAACAAAAAAGTTGTTAATTTATTGAAAGAATACAAACAAAATTCATTCTGACATAATAAAAAATAAAATGCACATTTACACTGATATGTTACACGTATAAATGTACCAGTGCTACTCAATGTATTTGATAATTAATTTAACAATAATAAGATAAGAACAAGTTTAATAATTACCAGTGGCCCCATGGTATTGTCAGATATTAAATTCTATACAAAAATTAACACTTATCTTGATAGTTTGTATGCTTTATAATTAATCCCTTAATTGCCGATTGAAAGTTTTGCGATTAGCTTCCTAATTCCAACCGTTTTCCACGTAGGCATGCGTATGTGATGTATTGGGGGCGGGAAGGAATAAAGAAGCAAATAATCTGAAATAAGTAAATCCTTCGCAAACATTGTCCAGATTCTTTTATTGTACTCGAAAGCGTTCGGAATAATTTTATGGATAGCACTGTACAGAAAAGATCGTACTTCGGAAAGACGTATATATACGTCCAGGCCAATTAACGTTTTGGCTGAGCGAGACGTTTATATACGCCGTTGGCACTTAAGAGGTTAAAATAGTATGGTAGTTCTAGCATCAAAGTATAGTGTTATTCAATTCAATACATTATTATTGTATGAGGAGGGGGTGCGATGAAAATTATAATTAAATATTGGGTCGCAAATGTTGAGAAACTTTGAGAAACACTGCATTAGGTTCAAGGCTCCTACGCCGATATAGAATGCGAGCAGGCGACGAGTCTCCAGACACGTTGTGACGAATCTACACGCGTCCTCTAACTATTCCTCTTGGTGAATCTTTGGGCTAGTATTCGTTTTTAATTCACAGCATTCCCTCTCAAGAAGAAACCATGATGTTCAGATTAGTTCGACTAAATAAAGTCAGAGTTTTGTAATTATTGTTTAAAGAGGTCGGAAGCGATTATATTCGCTACGCAGGTGAGATTGAATAACGTTTACTTTTGCACGTGAAGATTAAGAGTGGTGTTTTTGCCACTGGGTTGTATTAGTCGATTTAAGGTTAGTAATCCACGATATAGTAGGTTGAGTTAAATAAGTTACTTGTGCATATTTGCTTAATAGTCATTGCTTTCTCTGTTCTACTCCTTTGACATTCACTTTGAGAATAAGTTGTTGTTGGTTCGTGTGTTTGAGTAAATAAATAATTGTTTTTATGGAAGTCTCTGGTTCTGCTTTCATTCCTCCCGCCCCTTAGGTAGGCAAGACCGTGAAGGAGAAAATTCAGGAGTAAGTCGCTCACAACGTATACGGCCATCAGGAAACTGTAGGCAGAACCGGGATTCATCTGAAAAGACGGCATTCACCCGTTCCTGTACCCAGTTTTATCGTTTGGCGCATCAGAGTCGCCTCTATGCTACATTGTCAAATGAAGTCGAAGCAATGGCCACCGTGCTAACAGTCCTCGCTGCTGGAAATTTTACAGCCCCATACGAGCAGATACTGAGCAAGCTACAAACATGCCCATTTCCTGACTAGTGGACCGTGATGTTGTTGTACGGTTTTGTAGGGCTAACCTAACAATATGTCTGTCCTCTCGGGTGTTATTCATGGGAAGGCGTGGAGATCCAGTAGGCCCTAAGACGGATCTATACACGTTCCTTAAATTTATCCTCTTGGGAAATCTTTGGGCTATCAATTCGCGTTATTCACAGCCAACCGTTTGAAAGAAGAGAATCGTGATATTTAAATTAACTTACTATGTATAGTCGAAGTTTTCTAGCTTGAATAGAGAGTAGGAGCGGAGATATGCTCGAATCAGGTGAAATTATTAGAAAACTTCGACTATACATAGTAAATTAATTTAAAATATCACGATTCTCTTCTTCCGAAGGGTTGGCTGTGAATAACGCGAATTGATAGCCCAAAGATTTCCCAAGAGGATTAATTGAAGAAAAGCGTATAGATCCATCACAAACCTCAGCAACCCATTGATTTTTAATTCGTTTGTCAATGGTTGGATTTTGATCAGTGAGACAGTCGATATCAAGGAACGATAATTCCCACTCTCGATAGGCAACGATGCTGCTTTTATCGAATTTATAACACTTATTGGTAAAACTTTCCACCTCTTATTTAGCGTTTAAAACTATATTCTGAGCAAACTCCGACCTTACAAAGGGCTTTCCGAATGAGAAATCCGCTACAGAACTTTTCTTTTGTATAGTGCTTCAGATGTCATATATGTTTCCTGCTTCGTCTGAATGCGCTGAAATCTGCATATCCCAACCTCTACCTCCTTTCATGTGATTTTGACGATCCTCAGATGATTCCTTCCTGGTGTTGCAATTTTAATGGCCAGCAGTGCAGTAAACGGCTTTTTTAAATAGATATTAAGAGCAACTGTTATTTTTTTAGTTTTGTAAATAGGTAATAATTATCTTATTTTACACTTTTTGGTGCGAATCAAGCATATAGAAATAGGTATTAAAAGCAATTTCTATTTTTCATATTTTTCTCGTTTGAGAAAAGTCTCGCCGATACACAAATTTTCAGAAGGATTTCAGTCTAAAATAGAATTTAGTTTGATGCATGTCATGAGGTTCAGGTTCCATTAAATTTGTGTCACGCGCGTTTATAGTTTTACTGTGAAAATTTGTATTTTTTTATTTGTTTAATTATCGCGACAATTTATATCTACAAATTAAATCAAATGGCGAATAAAAAAAACTTGTTGTCCGTGGTTTTCAAAATACTCGGACGAATGAATTTAGATTCATACAATAAGAAGAGGGTGCTCTAAGAATGTTATGTCGCAAAAGCGCAGTAAACGAAACAGAAAATTAGCCTGCCTGAATTTTTAAGAATTAAATACGAAAACTGAACATTCTTTATTTCAATTTATTTCGTAATGTGTTTAAATGTTGGCGTGAATTGTATTTATGGGCAAGAATACAATCGAATAATTCGCTTGAAAATTCCATTAGAGGTTTCAACGATATATATCAGGGAAGGCGAATCAATGTCACGCGTGCCATTGATGGCACGCGACACGATTACTTGGGCACGTCTACGATCTGAACGATTAGCATTTTAGATCAAAATAACAAAGTTCACTATAATGTATTACGAATATACACGAGTGATCAGTCGCGTTTTTACAGACATATGCCAACATTTCAAAGAATTGAATATAAAGCCTCAAGACACAAATAAAAAATATTATCTTCAAGAGGGATCTCAATGCTTTTGACGCTAAATTGCATATTTTCAGAAACATTATTACAAGAAACTACTAGTACTTCCCGAACTTGAAAAAATCAGACGAAGAAAAAGTTATTCAAGAACTTATTTCCATAATTATTATGTACCCTGATGTGACTTCATTTGATAAATTGAACTTGTCCCAATTCGATTGGAAGAAATTGAAGAATTTGAAATGCAACTGTGCTTGATTTCCTGTCTAGTTCAATATGGATACAAAAATTTACTAAAACAAGAGAAATGTTGGAATTGATTGAAACAGAAAATTAACAAGCATTATATGTAAAAATGTAAACCAAATTTTGAATACATGGAATTCAATTCCAGAAACATTTAACTGTTTGAAGAAGCTAGCACAAGCTTTTTTAAACCTATTTTCATCTACCTATGCCCGAGAATCATTATTTTCAGAGATTAATAAGATTTAAGACTCACTTAGAAAAGCATTCGGCAGATGACTCTAATTCAGCATGTGTTCTGCTAAAAGCTTAACATCTTACATTCCTAATGTAAGCTATTTGTCATCTATAATCGGCAACAACAGAAGTCACACTACACGGAGAAAAAAGACTTACTCAAAAATGAGTACGTAAACATACTCATTTTGAAATGAGAATGTTTGCATCAGATTTGACCGCATGCCTTGATTGCATTTGATTCCTTATATGTACTCAAAATCCCCCAAAATGCTAATTAATGCTTTCAGAAAAATTAAAAAAGATATTCAGGATTGCAGAAACTCTTTTAATATATCGGCTACATATTTTGATAATTGGGGCTTAACAACAAATTTAATTCTCATAAATCTTCCGAACTATTTTTTGTATCTACCACGCTACCCGCGGAAGAACACATGAGTACAAGATTGTTTTGATTTTCGAGTTAAATGTACTCATTTGTATTTCTTAAGTAACTGCCTTTGAACGAAAAATTTAATGGGATAAATATTCACCTTATTTTGGCGGATTACTGTTATAAATGTAATATAATTTACTTGATTCATAATAAATCATTTTGTTTAAATTATTCAGGCAAATAATTGTGTTACTTTGGAATACTTTTAAGGTGACCAGATTTTTAAAATGAAAAGAACGAAAAATTTAAGAAAAAGTTTCAACGTAAATGTGTGAAACATTTTATTAATTCAAACAAAAATGCATTGTTTCGTTTCTCAATATATTTTATAATTTATCGGAAATTTCAGAGCAAAAAAATTACCTTTCATCTTTACTATAAGTGCTGCAACTAAAAAATATCAACATTCAATCTTGATTTCTGACTTGTCCATAAATTACGAACTGAAAAGACTCAACTGGTGCATTAGTTCCAGGGCAGCACAATGTAAATTAAAAAAGAATAACTAAATTTTCTTATGTGATGTGCTTATTTTTGAAATAAGAAAGCATGACACATAAACACATAATGTGACGTAAAAACAATAATCACAGAAGATTGGAGGAAAATCAATGCAGAAATTACAAAAAAAAAAAAAAAAAAAACTGATTAAATCTATACCAAGACGTTTAAATATTGTTGTGGACATTGAATGATATCCTAGTAAGTACTAAATTAAGAAAGAAATACAATATTTAAAGCTATGCTGATATTTTTGTTAAGTGTACAAAGACTTTTGTGGCGTAATTTTTAGTAGCTTTCTGATTATTAATTTCTTTAAAAATAGTTATACTATTTTTAAAAAATTGATTAGTCATTCCATTAAGAACAAGTTGCAGACATCATGAAATAATTACAATTACAATACATTAATTTTTATTAGTCAAAAACATTAAATTTTACAGGAAATTGCAAGTGTACAAACACTTTTGTGGTCCACTGTATATATATAAAAAATCTTAATCCCTACAATTTTAGTTCCTAAGGCTAAGAGTTTGCTATTTAATTCCTGGGGATATCTTATTTTTTAACTATATTGTTTAGTTATATTTCTTCTCTTATACCTTTGTTTTATTAAACTTAAGGTAATTTAGTGTATTATTTAGTATCCTTATTTAATATTGTTATTGATTATATATGTAATCAATAACAATAATTAATAATAATACTTTCTGTGTGTTATACATAAAGATTGAAAAAGTTTCCAGGAACTCATTCTTCTTTTCCGAAAAGTTTGAGAAACTCTTACATTTTGAATTACACATTAAAATTTTTGCTCATAACTAAATAGAGAATCATACCCTGAAAATGTTAGTAGTTCCTTTAAAACACAATGGAAATAAAAATTATTTTGCAAATATAAACTTTGAAAAATTGCAAAGCATTCACAATTCCTAAAAAAACTTTCATACTATATTTTCGAAAAATTAGGAACTGAAAAAAAAATTCCTGATCATTAATTCTGTTCATATACAGGCACATCCATTCCCGTACATTTATTTCGTAATCTCATAAATAATGTATAACTGAAGAATGCAGTTTGTCACAAGTTCCGATCCAATTTTAAGAGAATATATATAATAAATTCTTATTAATTTTATAAATATTGCGTGAGTTGTATAAATATTTTATTAATAACAACTTACTTAAATATATATTGTTTTAAAAAGCCTCTTGTCATATTTCAAAGATTTGTTTTAAATTATACCGAAACAAAAAAAATTATATAATTTTCCAAAATATTAAAAATATATAACTCACCACACATTGTAACTACACGTTAAGAAAATGCTTCCTTGCAATTAATATGCAAGATTGTATTGAAGGTTTAGAGATTACCGGCTATTCGTTATTGGTTTGACATCCTCTAACACATAACAGAAAAAACAAATATGAAGAGTGACGGGTGTTAAGAAAACGAAACAATAATAAGCTACTTCTTCACTTCATATCATTTTCAAAACTCGAGACTACAAGAAATGGTGTTTAAAAATAAAATATTTCTAAACTTCAATTTTTAAAAACTTTTACCAGAATATTACTTTTTTTTTTTTGAAGCGATTTTTAAGAAAATGCGAAACATCAATGTTCATCGTGATTCAGAAATTCCTTGGAGAATAATATAATTGTAGAAACTAAAGGTTCCAGCTTTGATGTCGTCCTGGTCACTTGACCACGGTTCAAAATTACGAGTCCATCGTTAAAAGCCCTCGAGTAGCTGAATAGTGGGGCGTTAATATTCACTCTACGTGTTTATTAGAATATAATACCCCCTCTCCCTATAAAAGTCTGCATACGCCACTATATTTCAGCTAACAGAAACTGCTTACAGTCTTCTTTAAAAAAATTCCCTATTTTTGGATGATTTTACGACCCTGCTATGCTCAGAAATATAGGATGGAGGAGGGGTTATTTTTATGTCTTCTCTATTTTTATAAAGTTCTAAATGAGGTCTCTTGTCGTAATGATTATTTGAAGCTAAATAGTGCGCAAGAATATTAGTCAGTATTCGAGGTTAACTAATAAATCTTTTTATAGTGCAGAATATAATGAAAGTTTTTATTTTAAGTTAATATGAGATCTGCTGTTTTTTTCAGATATTAAAAGCTCTTGGAAGAGGTTTGATTGGATGATTCAATTTTCAGTTATAAAATGATTCTGCTCATTCAGTTTGCATTTAGTTTGTGTGCTTCATGTAAAAGAACATCTGCTTAAATGTGACTATTTTTAGAGTTAAATATTTAATGCAGATCAAAACTGTTGTGTAATACTTGTAAAATGAAGCATCACTCACATTGCAGTATTGTGAAAAAAAAGAAGTAGCTTATCCTCCCCCTCCCGCCCCATTTCCCACCGAAGGCTTGGGTTCCGACTGTACAAGAGAAAAACAAATGTTTCTGTTAAGAAAACATTTTACTGCGGAAATTTAATAAACAAAAATACAATTATTCTATCAACTTGCATAATTTAGATTGAAAATATATACTGTTGGCCCATTAAAATTGCAAAACCATGAAGGAAAGCATGTTTATTGTACGCAAACAGTATGGCATAAAGACAGAATTATAAAATTTGTAAGCAATTTGGTGGTTTACAGGAGTGAAAAATTTGAAGAAACAGCTTCCATCTCTGGCAGCTAAAACAATCCTTACCCGGTTAGTTATGGAGTCCAACTGGGCTTGAATAACAGAAACCGGCAATTTAATTCCTGCTGCTTCAAGACTATGCCACACTTCAACAAAAGTATTAGCTGGAGAGGGGTGGCAGACAGTGGCATAGCTAGGTATCCAAAGTCTCTGGAGCTAAAAAAGATGAGGAGCCCTACTATGGTTGGATTTTATCAAGAAAAAAGTAAAAACATATGGATATTTTAAATATACAAAGCTACAACTTTTGTTTATTATCTTCTTTCTTGGCATTGTTCGCGCTTAAATGCACCCCTGGGTGTTTCTTTGTATCCCTAATTTCAATTTTATAATCTATGCATTACATTTCGTACTTATATACACTGACGTTAAAAGGCAGGAGAAACGAAATGCTACGCTACAAAACAACGTCGCTGGGGAATCCCTAGCTATTTATTTGGGAGGATCGAACTCACCCACCAGAGGGCATAGAGTAACAAAATGATCCACCGAGATTGACAGGAAATGATACAAAAAATATGCATGAACAAGAAAATACAATATAATATTATTATGATGATTTTTTAAGAAACCCTCTGCAAATAGCAGAGGAGGGGGAACAAAGTTACATCAGTATATTGTAGATATGAGAAAATTGCGAAATATTGAAACAGGAAACTGGGGCTTACTATGAATCATATTGTTATTTAAAAAATAGAAGGTAACTAAGAAGGAATTGCCTCGTGTGTAGGTTTCTTAAGATATAATAATAAGTATGATAACATTTCTCATTGAACTTTCAAGTAACAGTTTATAAAAAAATGGAAAAAAATGAAAATAATATAAATTTTTTAATAAGTGAAATTCGTAACTCTAAACAAATAAGTGAAAGAATTTAGGGGAATTCCTTACAAGTTCAAAATTACTTTAAACGGAATTGCTATGGTTATAGTTATGTTGCAACCATTTATGTTAAAATTTTAACTTTGGGAGAAATTATCGCAAGTTCAACTTGCTTGGTAGTCAGGGTCCGAGGGCCCCGGTTCATGTTACCGCTTAACCCATTAGTAACTGCGCTACTGGTAGAAGGCCATTCTCTCAGCAAACCAAGAACGGATTTTTATAATGGGAGATAGATTTGGAAA
This sequence comes from Trichonephila clavipes, assembly GCA_019973935.1. Lineage (NCBI taxonomy): Eukaryota > Metazoa > Arthropoda > Arachnida > Araneae > Nephilidae > Trichonephila > Trichonephila clavipes. The sequence continues at coordinate 65,331 of BMAU01008028.1, forward strand.
TCGTGCAGGCCAGGGTAGCAATTGAAAACTTTGTGTATAAATGAAGGTCAGAAAATGGGGCGTAAATGTGGTCTTGAATCATCTCATCGATAGAGGGCGCATGGCAATCCTCAACGATAGAGCACAACCACTGCACGTTATATGTCAGAAATGTACCAACCTGCGTTCAAATTTTCGTCGATCCGAACTAGAGATGTGCTTCTTTACCCAAACCATCACATTAGGTCAGCATTTCCCAAACTGTGGGGCGCAACTCTACAAGGGGGCGCGAGCATATTGAAAAGTTGAAAACAAAAAAGTTGTTAATTTATTGAAAGAATACAAACAAAATTCATTCTGACATAATAAAAAATAAAATGCACATTTACACTGATATGTTACACGTATAAATGTACCAGTGCTACTCAATGTATTTGATAATTAATTTAACAATAATAAGATAAGAACAAGTTTAATAATTACCAGTGGCCCCATGGTATTGTCAGATATTAAATTCTATACAAAAATTAACACTTATCTTGATAGTTTGTATGCTTTATAATTAATCCCTTAATTGCCGATTGAAAGTTTTGCGATTAGCTTCCTAATTCCAACCGTTTTCCACGTAGGCATGCGTATGTGATGTATTGGGGGCGGGAAGGAATAAAGAAGCAAATAATCTGAAATAAGTAAATCCTTCGCAAACATTGTCCAGATTCTTTTATTGTACTCGAAAGCGTTCGGAATAATTTTATGGATAGCACTGTACAGAAAAGATCGTACTTCGGAAAGACGTATATATACGTCCAGGCCAATTAACGTTTTGGCTGAGCGAGACGTTTATATACGCCGTTGGCACTTAAGAGGTTAAAATAGTATGGTAGTTCTAGCATCAAAGTATAGTGTTATTCAATTCAATACATTATTATTGTATGAGGAGGGGGTGCGATGAAAATTATAATTAAATATTGGGTCGCAAATGTTGAGAAACTTTGAGAAACACTGCATTAGGTTCAAGGCTCCTACGCCGATATAGAATGCGAGCAGGCGACGAGTCTCCAGACACGTTGTGACGAATCTACACGCGTCCTCTAACTATTCCTCTTGGTGAATCTTTGGGCTAGTATTCGTTTTTAATTCACAGCATTCCCTCTCAAGAAGAAACCATGATGTTCAGATTAGTTCGACTAAATAAAGTCAGAGTTTTGTAATTATTGTTTAAAGAGGTCGGAAGCGATTATATTCGCTACGCAGGTGAGATTGAATAACGTTTACTTTTGCACGTGAAGATTAAGAGTGGTGTTTTTGCCACTGGGTTGTATTAGTCGATTTAAGGTTAGTAATCCACGATATAGTAGGTTGAGTTAAATAAGTTACTTGTGCATATTTTCTTAATAGTCATTGCTTTCTCTGTTCTACTCCTTTGACATTCACTTTGAGAATAAGTTGTTGTTGGTTCGTGTGTTTGAGTAAATAAATAATTGTTTTTATGGAAATCTCTGGTTCTGCTTTCATTCCTCCCGCCCCTTAGGTAGGCAAGACCGTGAAGGAGAAAATTCAGGAGTAAGTCGCTCACAACGTATACGGCCATCAGGAAACTGTAGGCAGAACCGGGATTCATCTGAAAAGACGGCATTCACCCGTTCCTGTACCCAGTTTTATCGTTTGGCGCATCAGAGTCGCCTCTATGCTACATTGTCAAATGAAGTCGAAGCAATGGCCACCGTGCTAACAGTCCTCGCTGCTGGAAATTTTACAGCCCCATACGAGCAGATACTGAGCAAGCTACAAACATGCCCATTTCCTGACTAGTGGACCGTGATGTGGTTGTACGGTTTTGTAGGGCTAACCTAACAATATGTCTGTCCTCTCGGGTGTTATTCATGGGAAGGCGTGGAGATCCAGTAGGCCCTAAGACGGATCTATACACGTTCCTTAAATTTATCCTCTTGGGAAATCTTTGGGCTATCAATTCGCGTTATTCACAGCCAACCCTTCGGAAGAAGAGAATCGTGATATTTTAAATTAATTTACTATGTATAGTCGAAGTTTTCTAATAATTTCACCTGATTCGAGCATATCTCCGCTCCTACTCTCTATTCAAGCTAGAAAACTTCGACTATACATAGTAAGTTAATTTAAATATCACGATTCTCTTCTTTCAAACGGTTGGCTGTGAATAACGCGAATTGATAGCCCAAAGATTTCCCAAGAGGATTAATTGAAGAAAAGCGTATAGATCCATCACAAACCTCAGCAACCCATTGATTTTTAATTCGTTTGTCAATGGTTGGATTTTGATCAGTGAGACAGTCGATATCAAGGAACGATAATTCCCACTCTCGATAGGCAACGATGCTGCTTTTATCGAATTTATAACACTTATTGGTAAAACTTTCCACCTCTTATTTAGCGTTTAAAACTATATTCTGAGCAAACTCCGACCTTACAAAGGGCTTTCCGAATGAGAAATCCGCTACAGAACTTTTCTTTTGTATAGTGCTTCAGATGTCATATATGTTTCCTGCTTCGTCTGAATGCGCTGAAATCTGCATATCCCATCCTCTACCTCCTTTCATGTGATTTTGACGATCCTCAGATGATTCCTTCCTGGTGTTGCAATTTTAATGGCCAGCAGTGCAGTAAACGGCTTTTTTAAATAGATATTAAGAGCAACTGTTATTTTTTTAGTTTTGTAAATAGGTAATAATTATCTTATTTTACACTTTTGGTGCGAATCAAGCATATAGAAATAGGTATTAAAAGCAATTTCTATTTTTCATATTTTTCTCGTTTGAGAAAAGTCTCGCCGATACACAAATTTTCAGAAGGATTTCAGTCTAAAATAGAATTTAGTTTGATGCATGTCATGAGGTTCAGGTTCCATTAAATTTGTGTCACGCGCGTTTATAGTTTTACTGTGAAAATTTGTATTTTTTTATTTGTTTAATTATCGCGACAATTTATATCTACAAATTAAATCAAATGGCGAATAAAAAAAACTTGTTGTCCGTGGTTTTCAAAATACTCGGACGAATGAATTTAGATTCATACAATAAGAAGAGGGTGCTCTAAGAATGTTATGTCGCAAAAGCGCAGTAAACGAAACAGAAAATTAGCCTGCCTGAATTTTTAAGAATTAAATACGAAAACTGAACATTCTTTATTTCAATTTATTTCGTAATGTGTTTAAATGTTGGCGTGAATTGTATTTATGGGCAAGAATACAATCGAATAATTCGCTTGAAAATTCCATTAGAGGTTTCAACGATATATATCAGGGAAGGCGAATCAATGTCACGCGTGCCATTGATGGCACGCGACACGATTACTTGGGCACGTCTACGATCTGAACGATTAGCATTTTAGATCAAAATAACAAAGTTCACTATAATGTATTACGAATATACACGAGTGATCAGTCGCGTTTTTACAGACATATGCCAACATTTCAAAGAATTGAATATAAAGCCTCAAGACACAAATAAAAAATATTATCTTCAAGAGGGATCTCAATGCTTTTGACGCTAAATTGCATATTTTCAGAAACATTATTACAAGAAACTACTAGTACTTCCCGAACTTGAAAAAATCAGACGAAGAAAAAGTTATTCAAGAACTTATTTCCATAATTATTATGTACCCTGATGTGACTTCATTTGATAAATTGAACTTGTCCCAATTCGATTGGAAGAAATTGAAGAATTTGAAATGCAACTGTGCTTGATTTCCTGTCTAGTTCAATATGGATACAAAAATTTACTAAAACAAGAGAAATGTTGGAATTGATTGAAACAGAAAATTAACAAGCATTATATGTAAAAATGTCAGAAACCAAATTTTGAATACATGGAATTCAATTCCAGAAACATTTAACTGTTTGAAGAAGCTAGCACAAGCTTTTTTAAACCTATTTTCATCTACCTATGCCCGAGAATCATTATTTTCAGAGATTAATAAGATTTAAGACTCACTTAGAAAAGCATTCGGCAGATGACTCTAATTCAGCATGTGTTCTGCTAAAAGCTTAACATCTTACATTCCTAATGTAAGCTATTTGTCATCTATAATCGGCAACAACAGAAGTCACACTACACGGAGAAAAAAGACTTACTCAAAAATGAGTACGTAAACATACTCATTTTGAAATGAGAATGTTTGCATCAGATTTGACCGCATGCCTTGATTGCATTTGATTCCTTATATGTACTCAAAATCCCCCAAAATGCTAATTAATGCTTTCAGAAAAATTAAAAAAGATATTCAGGATTGCAGAAACTCTTTTAATATATCGGCTACATATTTTGATAATTGGGGCTTAACAACAAATTTAATTCTCATAAATCTTCCGAACTATTTTTTGTATCTACCACGCTACCCGCGGAAGAACACATGAGTACAAGATTGTTTTGATTTTCGAGTTAAATGTACTCATTTGTATTTCTTAAGTAACTGCCTTTGAACGAAAAATTTAATGGGATAAATATTCACCTTATTTTGGCGGATTACTGTTATAAATGTAATATAATTTACTTGATTCATAATAAGTCATTTTGTTTAAATTATTCAGGCAAATAATTGTGTTACTTTGGAATACTTTTAAGGTGACCAGATTTTTAAAATGAAAAGAACGAAAATTTAAGAAAAAGTTTCAACGTAAATGTGTGAAACATTTTATTAATTCAAACAAAAATGCATTGTTTCGTTTCTCAATATATTTTATAATTTATCGGAAATTTCGAGAGCAAAAAATTACCTTTCATCTTTACTATAAGTACTGCAACTAAAAATATCAACATTCAATCTTGATTTCTGACTTGTCCATAAATTACGAACTGAAAAGACTCAACTGGTGCATTAGTTCCAGGGCAGCACAATGTAAATTAAAAAAGAATAACTAAATTTTCTTATGTGATGTGCTTATTTTTG
>BMAU01008029.1:1810000-2135459 GCA_019973935.1 Trichonephila clavipes
AAGCGGCGCATATCCATAGGACAGAACCCGCAACCTATGTGTCTGAATAAAAGTAACACAACCACTAGACAAAAATTATCACCTCTGTACTGAGGCTGTTACTGGCTTATGCAGGTGATACCGCATATACATTTATGAGACAACCCCTTTACAAATGCTTCGACTGGGAAATGTACACATGAGAACCTGTGGAATATTGTAATACTAATGGAATCCAATTTGAATTGCTTCGTTCTAAAATTCAACCCCTTGAAGTAGGATTTAGTTCGTAACAGCCGTCTATAAATGTATTCAACTTGAAAAAAGCTAATTAAAGAGAATTTTTCTTCAAGTGACAGAAAAAGGTGGGCCATTTCTGGCAGCACAAAATTTCGACTACAGGTTTAGAGAGAGAGAAGTCGAACGTTTTTTATAGAAATTCCAACTGCTGTTATCTTCATAGACGTTCTGTCAGTCTTATCATTCGTCTGCTCATGACATTTAATCAATGTACTAGACCAGTGTTTCTCAAACTGTGAGGTGGGTCCCCTTGGGGGAGTAACCACTCTACGAGGGGTCTCTTAATAATTTTCAGTGCCCCCCCTATGGGATTGCCATATATAAATTATATACAAAAATGAACAATTATCCTGAGAATCGGAACGGCTTATAATTAATCCATTAACTGCCGATTAAAATATAAGAGATTCGTTTTCCACGTAGGATAGCATATGTAAAGAAGGATAAAGAAGAGCAATTAATCTGAAATAAGTAAATCCTTCGCAAACATTGTCAATGTCCTTTTATTGAGTTCTAAAGCCTTCGGAATAATTATATGGATAGCACTGCAGATAATAGATCGTACTTCGGAAAGACGTATATATACGTCCGACGAAATTAACGCTTTGACTGAGCGAGACGTTTATATACGCCGGTGGAATTTAAGAGGTTAAGGTCATGTTGTAGTTTTAGCGTCGAAGTATAGTATTATTGGACTCATTACATTGTTATTGTTTGAGGGGACGCGATGAAAATTATGATTGAATATTGGGTCGCAAATATTGAAACTTTGAGAAGTACTGTACTAGACTGAATTGAATTTTCGATTGACGCTAGGTTTTGTGCTTTAAAAGACTTTAATACAACCCTCATCTCGCCGTTGGCGATGAAACGGATCTTCTACTTCCTCAATGATATGGATACAAGTGCTTGGGAAGTGTAAATATTCGCGTATAAAGGGCATGTTAGAAATTTAATCGTCATGCGCACCCACCATTCGTAATGCTACTACTTCTCTGTGTCTGGAGTGTAAGAAACTTGCTTTCTTAAACTCATTTGTATGGCCTAACTTTTAGAATTACTAGACAATTTAATTTAATAATTCTTTTTATACGTTTCATACGGTTATAATGTTGACGCAATTCTGCTCTTGGCTGAAACAAAACAGTTCACACATTGGCAACTGAACCAGACAATATGCATTTTCTTTTCTTTTTTATATGTAACTTGAGGTTTGAAAATAATAATAATCTCTTAAAATTTTTCAATTTCTCATTAATGTATTTCAATTCAATGAAGGTATAATATTAGAATTATTCTGATTTTAGTCTTATTAGGAGGAAACCTTAAAGTGACGATTGTTCACTAAGATTGTATTGATATTAGATTAAATCGGATGATATGTTGGATCCTTTATTAAGGTAAAGACCAAGTTTGATAGTCTCCTATTCGTTTGCGTTTTACCGTCGTTGTTCCACTTTCGCCGTTGACACTGAGACATTATCTTTCTATTATTAGTTGAAATTGTGTTTGCTCTTTGTGTAGTAAATAAATAGATTAATTGGATCTTGTCGAGTGTTCCTTACCTAACCCCCCTACACACATATAGGCACCCGAGAGAAAGATCCGAGCCTCTCACATTATTATCAGAGGTTGATCCTTTCACTATCTAAGCACAGCTTCCACTCTTAAATAACAAATAAAAACTTTATTTGGAAATTACTAAATCTAAACTACCTCACTCTCATAACGTCCGCACAAACTTATCTTTTCGACTCTCACGTACACTCCTCTCTCTTTCGGCATATTCATAACTCCCTTGCACTTTGGGGGTTCAATTGTATAACACCACGGTTTAAACAGTGCCATCTATTTCTTAAGCAAAATTATGTAGTTCTATGTAATAACTTCGTTTAGAACGGGAATACTTGTAAATCCAGTATTCAAAAGAGTTATTATAAAAATAAAAGTTCAGAGTAAACTGAACAAATATTGTGATTTCATATCAAATTTTGGAACTAGTTTGATAACACGGGGCACGCGCCAATTTGTTTCTTATGTTCGCCAAGATGCGCGATTACATTATAACGTGGTTAAATTGATATTTTTGCAGTTTGTGGAATGTTGCAAGTTTCCAATACTTTTTAATTGATATTCATTATTAAGGTTAATATAGGGTGTTTTTTAGAGGTATAGAACTTTAAATTGCAATAAAACAAATGTATTATTCAATTATTTTTTATCGAAAGATAATCTTGTATTACATTTTAAATATGATCATGCAATATTCGTTATTTTTGTTAATAAGCGAATTTTTTTAATGAATATATTTGGTTGAATTATAAATATTACGTTTTGAACCATATTGGCCTCCAAGATGTTAATTATTTTCTGTGGGGCTTTATAATTATTACGTTGCATGAAGTATTGTTATTGAATACGGCCACAAATGTTTTATATTACACTATATTCGAGATGATTTGAATCATATTTATAATTGCCACTCGAATTAAATTGTATCGTATAATACATCGTTGTTTTTATTGTATTATATACCAAAACACCCTTTATATATTATTAATGAAAGAATATGAATACAATTATTATCATATGTATAAATCATGCAATATTCGTTATTTGTAATAATTGTTTTTAATATATATTTCTTTATAAATATTATTTCATATTATGTTAATTATTTATAATTATTACGTTGCATGAGTATTGTTATGAATAATTTTATATTACAATACGATGATTTTAATCTTTTTATAATTACTATTAAATTGTATTTTATTATTAGTATTATATACAATAACTATTATTAAATCATACCATATGAATATTATATATAATTACTATTAAATTATATTATAAGATTATTATTATATACTGCATAATAATGTTAGTAATAAAACATTTTACTATATTATTATACTGTTATTCATTATTTATTGATTGATTTTGGTTATTCTCAATCTCTTCCTATATTCTTCTTTTGAAATATATTTCAATGTATTTCAAAACCAGTTTTTAAAATTATCTTACTGACGATTTGATACCGCTAGGCCGCCATCTTCGATGCCATTCCAGCGACAACAAGCGATGCTTGGCGTGATTTCTTTATCGTCCCAAGCAGCGCTTGGCGTCATGCCCCGTGATATCAAAGGAGCACCCTATTTTTTTAAAGTAGCTTCTTTTGAAAATTATCTTAGATTAAACGAAAATTCCCGACTGAAATCCTTTTTTCTATATGGATTTTGCTTTTCAGAAACTTTAAATGTTTACAGTAAACTATTTATCAATGTTTATGCATATTACGTTAAAAAGGGGATCATGATATTTCCTTGTAAGTTAAAATCAATTAGAATTCCTTTTATTATATATAGAACTTTTCTCACAAACTACTTCTAATAAATGAAAGAGCGAAAGAAAGCTTGACTTTTTCAAATAAAAAATCTGTGAGAATTTTATTAATAAAAAATGAATATAAATAATTAATTAGGTTCAGTGTGAGAGAGAGAGAGAGAGATTTACTCCAATTAAGCTTTCAAAGATGTATAGAAGTATATTTTTTGAAAAAAATCGAATTCTTTAGAAATAAATTACGCATTTTAAATAATTGGTAAGTTGGCAAAAAACATAAATACGCGAAGGTTTTTTTTCAAATTCAATTAGTTTCAATTTTAAAGCTCTGAAAACAACTTTAATATGCAGTTTCTAAGAATCAGTCTTATTAGGGAAAAAATTACATGAGTAAATAAATTTTTATCTAGTACTATTCATTTATCACGAAAATTCTATTTATAATTATTCGTCAGAAAGTAAAAAAATATTCCGATTCATCTTTTGAGGTCAAATTCATGTCTGTTCTTTTTGTATGATCTTGTTCGTGGAAGTTTCCAATATTTCATTTTTAGAATTCTTTGTAGCTCCTTTTCAACATTCTTTTCTTTTCTGTCCTGATTATTTATCTTTTAAAGGTTTTTATCTGCTTCAAAACAGTAGAGCTGTAACAAGATAACTGAATTTATTTTTTTTATGTTTAAAACTCGAGAAACTTAGTTCTGATTTAAATTTCTTCGGAAGTCCCTTATGGATTTATGAGCAATTATTGCGTTTTTTTACATCACCGAATTTCACGATTGAGATTTTGACAGGCTATTTTTCAGCCGATATGCTTAGTGCTCTTTCGAAATTTCGTAGACGCTTCTTAAATTTTTTGGAGTGGTAAGATGAACAGTGGGGATTCCTTTGAGGAACAAACACACAAACAATTAATAATATTTATATACAGCATAGAACCTTCATGGTTAAAATTTATCTAATAACAAATTTTTAAAATTGTATGAGTCCTTTTTTATTTGAATATTTTTTTAAAAAACTCATTTAAAAAACATTTTTTGAAGAAATACGTATGGATTTCGATTTTTAATTTAGTGATATATTAAAACATATACAAGATGTTGCAGAATTCGACCGACAAAGTCAGAAGGATGATAGTAGGCAATATGGGAACAACAAAATACATTAGACCATGGGGTTACAAATCACGTTTAGTCAGATACTTTTGCAAAAATAGTTATGAAGGGTGTGATGCTAAATGGAATGAAAAGTGTCAATAAGAGGTCAGAAATACATTTATTAGATGAAAAGCATATTTACGGTACGAGCAATGCAACACAACTCGACGTCAGAGATGCTACGACAAGTGATGGGCACATGAATCGTTAGAAGTTGCAACCACTTATGTCATAGCACAACCAGCACCGACTAAAGACTGTCGTACGCGTTCAAACAAATAGGGTCTGCTGGCAATAACATCTGAAGAGACGACGTTCTGTGCCGTTAGATGAGGTCCAGGGAGCGCAGATTCCAAACAACAGGTCCTCCGTGTCCAATCCACTTTTTATATGGGAAACATTCGAGCTTGACCACTTATTTCATGGCACAGCCGACAAACTGTCGGACGCGTTTCAGGTGGCAGCATCTGAAGAGACGAGGTTCCTTGCCATTAGTAATCTAAGGGATTGAGGTCCAGGGAGCGCATATTCTAAGCAATAGGTTCTCCGTGTCCAATCCGCTTCCCTTTATATGGGTAACATTCCACATGAATCTTTTAAAGGGGATTCCGCAGGAATCATTCGAAGTTGCGACCACTTATGTCCTAGCCCAGCCGACACCGACTGACCAAGGATTGTCGGACGCGTTCAGACAAATAGGGTCTGCTGGCAATGACAATTGAAGAGATGCCGTTAGATCCTTCACTATAACCAAAGAGGGTGCATGCACAAGAGATTTCAGGTGGCACCAGAAGAAATATTCCAAGGGATTGAGGTCCAGGAAGCGCAGATTCAAGCAACAAATCCTCCGTGTCCAAATTTTGTTTCCTTTATATGGAGCACGGGGGTGGTTAAGCAACGCTATCGAAAAATGTGCTGGTGTGCCATCGTGGATGAAACACACGTTCTAGTGCGTAATGGATGGTACTTTTTGCAATAACTACTGAGGTCATGTTGGAAGAAAACACGGTATTTTTTGCACCATTGAGGTCTTTGGGCAGTTTATGTGTATCCCAGTATTTGTTTGGCCACGCTACTCGCCTGGTCCATCGCCCTCCAGACGGTCACTATTAAAGCTCTTTTCACCCATTAAACAGGGTTGTGATCCCATGTTCTAAAGTAATTTGTCTTTGTGCTGCCTAATATCAGACATCTTAATCTGTCGGTTGAATTAGACAACACCCTGTTTAATATTCATGTTATCTGTAAATGTTAAATTTATAAATGCGCATAACGCATAAATAAAATAATCTTGTTCAGAGGATTTTTTCAACGTGTTTTCAAATAAAAACTCGAAATAATTAATGTTCCTGATTTTATTTTTCATGGTTTCGAAATACAGTTAAACTCATTTCTCTCTTCATTATATAAATGATATGTTTATGTATGGATTTGTACATGGTTTTGTTAAGTATACCTACTGTATAAAAAATTTAAATTTACTCATCATTTTTTTGAAAAGAAGGATCAATAAAACAAACACTATAATGATGTCGGAAAAAAATTATTAATCAAAAAGATTGGATATACAACAATGTTCTTTATCTTTGTTTGTAAATTTTTGAAAAGAAGTTTTTTAAAAATATATATTTATTTAGAGTATGTAAATGCTGCAAAAATGTGAAATTTCAATGAAAACTCGAAAATAAATTTTTTTCAATAATAATTTTGTTATTACCACACACACACATTTTTAATTATTAAAATACCAAATAATATTAGTAAAGATAGGTTTACAAAGATTCATTTTTCTGTTTATATGTATGATTTATAAACTTAAAAGAATTCGTCTCATATACGAGGACAATTTTTTACAAAATCAAATGGTAACATCTCAATAAATGAAAAATATATAGATTTAAATGAATTATAAATAAAGAAATTAAAAATGATACACATCAATGTGCAAAAAAATTAAACGAATGTTGATATCTAAAATATTTCGGGTGCCTATATATGTATCGTATGTAAATGATTATCAGAGATCTTTACGACCAAACTAAAATTACAGTATTGCTACTTTTTAAAGTTATCTTAGTTCTTAATTAAGAATTCATTGGAACGCTAATTTAATTCTTAAAATCATAATAGACTCTCATTAAAATTAAAAACTTATTTTAATTCCTAAGAAATATGGCGTTTATGAAATTTCATCGCAACAATTTAAAAATGTTTTCCTGGAAAACATCTAAAATGGAGAACGAATATTTTTCGCCTGATATTCATTATCACAAAGCTAGTAAATGCTCGCCTTGTGAAATATATCGAATGTCCATAACTATATCGAAGTGAGAAATTCATGTTTTTAAAATAAATTTTCACTGTTTTTCATTTACCGTTTTAAAATGCATATTTTGATCGAGAAGAAGGAATTATTTATCCGGCATATTTCTTTAGTTTGATGAGTTATGAAATTTGATCATGTGGGTATTCTAGTAAACAATTTGAAACTATATTAAATGATCCGAAGAATTCTAAGAATTCCCCGCCGTTTTTAAAAATCGTAACACATTTCTTTTAAATAGGATTTCATATTAATCGAGATAGAATAAAAAAAAACTTCTCTCTTGAATTTGTGCAAAATTTATGAAAGTATTGCTTTACGCTTAGAATAAATGGTTAATTATTTATTAGAAAGGATTAGGATACTAGCACTATATAGAAATATTTACTAAAACGCATTAAAATGCTATGTATAAGCTGTAAAATTACATAAATTTTGGATTTATTTCACAGTTTTCCACAATGTAATATAAAACAAACCTTGTTTTGCGCCTAAACCATGGAATTCTCTTTTACGTAGTTTTAATGTTTTTTACAAGTATTAATAATAAAAAAAATGTCTTGTTTGAAATAAATTTCCATTAAATTAATTTGATGACCTACATACTTTTTATAAGAATACCCACAAGCTCAAAACATTTGAGATCCATCGAGTCAAAAACAAATGACAATATATTTTTTTTGAAGTTGGAATGATCGAGCAGTTGACCTGAACGAATTTTGCATGGATAAATCTTTCCATCAAGTCTACCACGATCCATTCATACGTCATGGACGAGAGAAATTCAATCACGTTTCTCATCATTTTTATGTATGTATAGGTGAGAGAAAGTGACCAAACCGATGGGGGCGATGTCCATACTAAATTCTTTAATCCTGGAGATATTCCAAAAACAAAATATATATATATATATATATATATATATATATATATATAAAGTCAATTCCTACTTAGATCAACAAAGAAAAATTTTATTTATCTACTTTTTATTAAATAGTTACAGTTAATATGTTGCTGTTTCTAATGCCACCTGCCTGACGTATTCAGATCGAGGCCCATGAAATTCCTCGTGGCAATGGGCTAGAAGAAAGCCTGTCGTTGACTTTGACCTTGATCACCATGCAGGTGACGGTATGAATTAGCTCGGGGAAATTCCCTGAAGGGATGATAGATGGCGACACCACCTATCCCCACCTCTGCAATTTAGGCATGAAACTGAAGGGGGAGGGAAACGATTCTCCAGTACCCTTCACTCGTGGTTCTGCCCACAAGACTTTCGGACCCCCTGATGTTACGAGCACGTACTCCATGTGTACTCGGAGGGTATTTGGTGGCATCGGGCATCGAACCAAGGCTTTCCTGTCTGGAGTTCTATGCTCTAACCACTAGGCTACCCCACACATGACAGAATCACAACATTAAGTGGTAATTAATTTTTATAAATTATCATTAAAGTATCGTATTGTCATCCAAAACAATCGTGTGTATAAAATTTCAGTTCAACTGAATGCTTTAAAACGTGAGAAAAATCCTTTTCAAGATTTGACACAAGTCGCCAAAATCGTCGCTAAGTCAAAAAAAAAATGATACCAACGTGGCTGTATCCGTATTTTTTTGAATAATTAGTTTTAATCAATTAATTTTTATTAATTATAATTAAATTATTGTATTGTCTTTCAAAATAATCATGTATATCAAATTTCAGCTCAATTGAGCGCTTTAAAACGTATTTTATTAACGATTGAAAATTCCACGAAGATAAATAAATAAATATATAGAGAGTGTGAGCTAATAGTATGAATTGAATAAAACAAGCAGCCAGAGAGAGTTTTTATATAAATCAAGGGGATAGTGGCAACAGACCTCGTAGTTTGGAGCCTCGGTCAAGTGAAGATCACGACCCCTTAGCTGGCAACCCCATCTCCTAATTACTGTACCACTATGACTTTTGAGTACTGGAAATCGAATGGAACAAGAAAGAATCGTAATAGTGACAATCTGGCTACGAGTTCAAAATCATAACCATTGGGCTACCGCGGCCCTTGGAGTAGGAATTAGTAGGCATTTAAAAGAAAATTAGGATCTGATTATACTGCCTTGTTGTTATGATTGTTGACGCAGGGATGGCATTGAAATGGTTTATTTCTAGGACCATTACCAAGAACTTCCTTTAAATAAAATATTACGACAGTGGTAGCCTAGTGTTTATGGTCACGAATTTGTGACCGGCATGTCATGTGCTTGAAACCAAGTGCCAGTGATGTACCGCCGTGTAGAAGTACTGATGCACGATTAATCTGAGAGGTATGATAGTTTGGAGTCAAAAAATGAAATCCACTTTGATTTTTCTGACTTTCATTTTGTTTTCACATTCATAAGCCAATAGCTTGAGTTTTTTTTTTAAAAAAATCATATTTTGGAAGAACCAAGATTATAAAAATTCAATAAAAGGAACTATTATAAAACCTATATTGACAAATATGATTTTTTCCCTGAAAGATACGCCTGCTTATAATTTTCGATCCAAAATGTTTCGATGAATTTTCAAAAATAAACCCATTGTTATTACAAAGTACTTAGTATATGGAACTACATAAAATAGGCATTAATATATCTCAAGGGCTCATAGGATTGCAGCAGATTCCGGCGCCCTGATACGTGACTGAGCGCGCTTCACATGAATACTGGCTGAGATCCATAGAGATAGAACGGACGGAGAGATAGATAACGAGAGAAGAGGGACAATCACATACCAAAGAAACGACGAATACCTAAAAGTCGAAATGTTGCCACTTGGCAACGACGCGCGTTTGATTGTTCTAATTTAGTATTTATGTAGTCCCGTTTTCCTTGTTATTTTTTAAATAAATAGTCTTGTTTGTTAGCTCTTAGTCTTTACTAGCTAACGAAAAGTACCAGAACAAAACCTATGTATAAAGTATAGCAAGTATCTTCGGTCAGGGTATCAGCTATATTTAATTAGAACAGATAAATGTAAGAACTAGGGAAGAACATATTTTTAAATTGATGAGAATTTTCGTTTTATAGTTAATGCTGTGATTTTAAATTTTTTAAAATGGGACTTTAACATTGAAATTAAAATCTAAAGAAATAAAACTCGATAGGTTAGCAAAATAAGTATTTAAAAATGTAACCAAATTATATTCACTACTTTTTATTAGAAACCGAGAATATTGCATTCGCATTATTTTATCCCTTAGCACATAAATTTTTGTCAATCACATGAACGATACTCAATTTATAAAAGAATCCTTATTTGTTTTTATTGTTTAACATTTCTAGAGGAACATATTTGTTTCTCAAAGGTGTCTCTTGAATTTATGTATTAAGAAATATTTTAAGCAAAACTGGATGCCATGAACATGTTGATACGTACGCTTTTCAATAAGTAATAAGACTAATTTTACTTCCACGAAACCACTCGTCGTAACGTTAATTTATGAGCCATAATAAAAGTCTGTTGCCTGTATTAACAAAAGCAACTGATAGATGGCGTTAAAGACTCAGGTTCTTGAGTATCAAGTGCTCGATTGATTGATTGATTGAATATTAACGTCGCACTGTTCAGCTACACGACGGCTTTTGGCGACGGACCACGTATTTTGAACATGGTCAAGTGACGTGGACGACACCTGAGCTGAGACCCCCTCTCCTAACTACCACACCACACCAACGGGAACAGACTCGACAGATTTAACGTGCATCGCTGCCCTACACGGCGGGTCTTTAGTGGTATTGGGCTCGAAACTCGTGACAAACTGAACCACTCGGTACCGCAGCCACATTTGAACTGAAGCGTGTTTGCGTCTACGAGCCGCGGCCTGTTGTTGAAATGGAAGCAAAAATCTGCAAAAATCAGCATCGGAGACCTTTTGATATGATATGATATGATATGATATGATATGATATGATATGATATGATATGATTAAAGACTGAAACAAGAAGGAGACAATATCTTAAAACGCTTCATCATAGCAGACAAAGCTTGATTGTATCACTGATTCAACCATAAAATAACAAAGCAATGAACGAAAACATCCGACTTCCCCTACTCCCAAGAAAGCGAAAACTGTGAAATTAGCTGGTAAAGTTATGACCATAACTTTTTTTTTGATTATGACGGTAACGCTTTCGAACCCGGTAATACAGTAAACGTATGGTACTACGCGAATGCCCTGCGAGCAATGATACAGCACGTTAAAAGGAAACGTCCATTGCTCTGAAATGGCTTCCTATTGCACCGTGACAACGCACGACCACATTTTGCTCGTTGCGTACTGGATGTTTCACAGCAGAACAACGTAGATATTTTACAACACCCTCCATACAGTCCTGATAAAACTCCATGCTATTTCTGGCTGTTTCCTCAACTTAAGAAACCATTACAAGGCAAACGTTTTGCAAGCAACAAATCATGTGTACAGACTGCTGAGGTGATTTTGATAAAGCTCTCCCAAAACGGACTTTTACATGTTTTTAAGAAGTGGACAGAACGTTAGAATAAATGTATTACGTGCTATGAAAGTTATTTTGAAAAAGACAATGTAAATGATGACGATTAAAGGGATTACTTTTTTTATAATTTTAGCCTTTTTGCTTATTGAACAGCCCTCGTATATTCATACAATGAGTATGTGTAGAGATGACCATTGAAGTCGAGCAAAACACCTGTATGCTTTGTTATTTATACGATGTGGAATTGAGAAATAATCCACAATGTTTACATAAATGTAAGCTTCCTTGCTAGTGTGCTGGTTCGTGATGACCGAATAGCTATCTTCTCATTAAGATTGCATTTTAACGTTGAAAATGGGATTCAATTATTTTCATAAATGTTTCCAGAATTACTTTGAGTCTTGTTGTTTTTTCCTTGTTTCTTCGTGACGTTTTAATATATAAGTAACGCATGTGTTATTAAATCCCTTATGGCTATCTCTTAATTCCTCAACACGTACAAGCAACTCATTGAAAGCATAAACTGTAGATAAACTGTTTTATTCTTGTAAATTGTTTTGCAAGTGAACGCATTTCAAAGTAAAAATATTTGAACTTAAGAAGTTGATGCAATATTTTAAACTTGTAGGCGTCTTAAATATTTCGCATGCTAAAAATAATACATTCCATATACGCTGTTAAAATGTCCGAGCGTTGTAAATTGGATCCAAAATGTTTTTCTCCAATGAAAAAAAAAATTAACTCTTTTGTTATACCCCTTTTCTTAAGTTCCTGATGATGACCAAAAGAAAAATACAGTTCTTGAATTACGGAGAGAAATTTTAGACAAAAGGTATTCCATGCAAGTATTTTGCAATCATATATTTATTAATTGTAATTGGACATATAATTCTACCAACACGTGTCTGAGAAACTGAATAATAGTTTTCTTACTTAAATAATTCCATTTTCGGTACTTTTCCGTTTCACCGGTGCAGGTGATAAAATCTTCAAAATGGTACTAGTGACGCCAAATGGAATATTCCCGCTGTGGTAACTTTTTACCACTTAATTTTCAAAACAAGTTGTGTTATTTTCTTATCAGTATAACTTCTTTTACAGACCACATCAAATATGGATGAAAGTCCACTGAAAACTAACATTTCTTAAAATTTTTTTGTCTATATAGTGTGTTGTCGCCAATAAAGCCTGCTTGGTGAGTTTTGCGCCGTTGAAATGGAAAAGTATCCTCTTTTCTTTAATAAACGAGAGCAAATTTTTTAGGAGAAAATTAAAAATAAAAAGTGATACATTCTACATCGGGACAGTAAACTCTCTATTGAATATCTCTCAAAATATATTATTTAATACTAAATTTAAATGATGTAAGGATACAAAATACTATAAAAATAATAACGCTGTTCCATTTTTTTGAAAATATGTGAATAATTCTTTTTTTTTTTAACTAAATTTCTTATGAATCGGTACTTTTCAGTTTCAGAGGCACACATTTCGCGAAATTGACGTTAATTGGCGACAATATAAACATAAAAAAGATTCATAAATATTAGTTTTTATCTGTTTTTCATCCGCATTCTATGTGCATCTATGAAAAAGACGTTACTGATAAAAAAAATGCCATGATTTATTTTGAAATGTGGTAGTAAAATGTTTCCAGCGGGAATATTTCGTTTGGTGTAGGTTATATCAATTTTGGCGAATTGATCGCTTGCGCCGACGAAATGAAAAAGTACCCAGAAACCTTTGGTAACACATTTAAAACATTTATAATTGAAATTAAGATCTTTTGAAGTATTTAAGATTTAATTTTGAAACATAAAATTATAACTGAAAGTAAATTTCGTTTCTAAATGTATGAATCCTATCTTTCATATTATTATCACACTTTTTCGATCTTATTTTAGTTGAGCAAATTTGCACCTAACAGCTAATATGGAATATCCTATATAACAATGAGATTTTGAAAAACTGAATTTTAAGGTAGTTGGTACAGTGTTTCTATATATTGATCCAAGGCTACGTATACCATTGCAATTTGGATAAAATCCCAAAACTTTCAAGTCCGTTTTCATCATTTCTAAAGACGCGTCCGATGCCCGGTCTCAGTACGTGACAGAACAAGAATTATGATCAAGAAAAGCATACACAAAATACTTTTCTTTTTTGATTTTTTCACTTGCCTTACGAATCGTACACTTTCATCTTTTTTTTCCAAACCCAGAGAAAGAGTTCTTTCCTACACCAAAATGCTGGAAGATATTCTTTTATTTTACTTTGAACAAGACACAAAAGCAATTTTATTGGCAAATAAAATATAAATGGTGTACATTAGTTAAAAAAAGTAGGCCACATGGACTTTACTATACTTTTAGTACTTCTCCACTTTTTATCTTGAGTACGTTGAAAGATCTTAAAATGGAGCTTCTTTTATGTTAAGTGCTCAGTAAAAATGTTCTCAGTTCGGTTTATTAGCCCCAATGTAAAGAAATGAGATAGTCACATAGACTTAAATACATATAGGAATTACCTTTTGTCTTTCTCTTTTGCTACAATTGAGTATTGAGTGAATATGTAATAAAACTTTTTTTAGGTTTCTTGCAGAGTATACGAAATTGAAACTTTACTTGTATATAGGTTTGAAATGGCTTTTGTTTTTGTCTATCTGGCTGCGATTGGCCATTGAGTGAAAGGCAATAAAACCTTTTAAAGTATTTTAAAACAAACAAAAAATGAAACTTTGGAAATATCGGTTTACGTAACATATAAAATCGTTTTAAAAGCGTAATATAACTTTTTTTCTTATTTACAGTCATAATTTTTTGTTACATTGTAGCAGCGATTTCAATACCCCATATAATATCGAGCATTGTAAAAGGAAAGAAAATGTAAACGAATCGAGTTTCTTACGACAAAAATTTTAAAACATAAAGTATCATATTTCTTAAAAATTTCTTAAGAATTCCTAAAGTGTTTGAAAAGAAAATATTTATTAAAAATACTTTCTTAAACTCGTTCATAGAAAAAAATAAATTAATTTTTTAAAAAAAATATGCGTAATTTTATATTTAGTCAATACAAGAAAAGGGGTTAGCGTTTTTATGGGTATAGTACATTTTTTTTGTTGAAGTAAGACCATTAACTTTTTTTTAACAATCAAAGTGCTTTATGTATGTTGCATTAAAAAAATCCTCAAAATATTTAAAAGAAAATGATACTTTTTTTTTTAAAATGGCTATCTCATGAAAAAACTTTTATTTCAAAGTTTTAATTTTTTTTTACGAGTTAAATATTAATACTAGAAGAAACATTGTTTCAAGAACTTTACTTAGCCTCAGCCGTGTAATAAATATATCTGAGATATACATAATCTATTTTAATAGAAAATTACTGTAATGCTATTTCTAATCGCCTTACAACATAGCTGTTTATTCCTAAATGCCTCATTTGTTCATATTTAAATGATAATAATGTGAATATTTTTTGTCCAAAGGATATATTCCTTCTTTTTTTAATTAAGGAGGCATTTTTTTGTTTCTGTAATTTGATAGATTCAATTTCAGACACCAATCAAAATATGCAAGCATTTAAAATTATTTTTTTTTAAAAAAATTCAGTTTACACATTCATCTTAGCAAAAATAATTACACTTTAAAGCGTGACAATGCGAAATTAGAAAAATTTGTCTTAATCGTTAAAACTTTAAAAGAAAACATTTTGGGAAAAAAAATCAAATTTTTGACTATCTGAACTTTTGGTTCATTGGGAATTTTTTTGAAAGAGTAGATTTAGAGCTGTCAAAAGTCACATATTTACCCGTTTAGGTGAAAATAAAATATCTATATTTCCTCATAGTAGCTTCTTAGCTCTGTTTGTTCAATGTCTATTCTACTTTGCTGGATTTCTTTTTTGTGAGTCTGCCAGAGTTCTGTCAAATTCAAAGGCACATGTCACTCGAGTAAAGTCATAAAATTCTTCTATGGACTTTCTTTCTCAAAGTTCTTTAAAGGATCTCTGTGTCAAATTCATTCTAAATACTGGTTTGAAACAAGCAAGATGTTAAAAAAAACATTTCGGGCAAGTCTTTGTTGAACGAGAATTGAATTACCATGTTCTAAGTTAAACGAGATAATTAAACTTCAATATTTATTTCTTCACTCTTTAAATGTCAATGGTCTACAACTATTAATTTCGCTGTAACATAAAAATAAGTGCATAATGCTGTGATTCTCAAACTGGGGGCACGCCCCCCCTTAGAAGGGGCTTGATTACAATACGTGGTGGTGGGGGGGAAGGAGCACACCGAAAAGTCGAAAATAAAAGAATTTTTAAGTAATTATTAATTTACTGAAAGGAAACAAAACGAGAAATATGACATTCTGACATAATAAAAAATAAAATAAACAGTTACATTGGCATTTTATAATTATAAATGTATCATTAAAATGTATAATGTATTTGATAATTAATTTATAAATACTAAATTAAGTACAGGTAATTACTAGTGATTCTCATAGGCTTGTCTTGCGGAACAAAATTTTTCAAAGGAAGGTTTAATATTAAATATTGATAATCTAAGTATTTTTTTTCTATATTTAGCTGAGATCTATACTTTGTCTTTAAAGCAGCCACAACAAAAACTCCATTTTTACAAAGGTGGTATTTTTGAAATGTAGAATTAGATTTCAGAAATGAATGATTAAGGAAGTTTATATTTAATTTAACTAAAAAGTATTTGGCAATTTGTTCCAATTTAAAAATTAGAAAGGAAAAATGTCCATTACTTAGAAGTAACATATACAAACTTTAATACGGATCTTGATAATTTGTACGGTTTATAGATAAGATCGTATTTTAACTTAAACGTCAAAGTACATTAATAATGCACTCAATACATTTTTATTGTAAAAAGGAGGGGGGGGTACGATGAAAATTATGACTGAAAATTGGGTCGCAAGTATTGAAGGTTTGAGAAGCACTGGCATAATGTTCTAATAATATTATGCATACGTGAAATATGATGTACTAGAAAAATATTCTAAAAATTAGAGTTAGTGATTCTTTATATATGCATGATAACATCTTCAATACATACAGGTGGTCATCCAAATAAAGGAAACATCATACATTTATAAAGAATCCTTTATGTATGATGTAGAACCACCTCTGGCTTACAATACAGCTTGGATTCGTCTGAGAATCGATTCATACAAGTGCTGAATAGTATTTAGAGGGGAATATTGTATAATTCTTTATGGAAACACAGTGAAAGAATTCTAGGAGATGATATCTTACCCCCCGTCCCTGCTATCAACGCCAATTACATCCAGAAATTTTGAGTGAAAAAAAATGATCACAAGTCAATGCATATATATCGATATGCAACTACATTTGGCAAATAAAAAAACTCAAACCTACCTCACAGTGATCATAAAACTATTGACCAAGTTAAAAAGCTAAAATATTCTTCAAAATGTACATTATTTATTGTATACGGGAACAATTAGTATTAGGCATAAGAAAAAATAGTATGAGTTGAGAAATTGAAGGTCTCCAATTTGTACCAGTTGAAAAATTATTCTTTAAAAATTCTGTACTCCATTTGAACTAAACCTCACTCCATTTTAATTTAACAAGCCGCTTGGAGCATTTAGCTGTTGTTGTAACATGGCAAAATGATCGAAAAGAATATATCACTTCCTAAATGAAACTTAATATCACTATTGATTCTTTTCTGAATTGAAAAATAAAAATCAATGAAAAGAGAATTTATCCTTTCTCGACTGGAAACTATCGCATGTAACTATCTGAAAATGAAACCGGAGGGCATTAATTCCAATGTAAAACGGCTATTATCACAGCGTTGAAAATTATTCTGAAATTGGTATTGGTTTTTTTATTTTTCTTAAAACCAAATTCAGCTCAGACACATTGTCCTGTAGAAGAGTTAATAATAATAATAATAATAATAAAAGTTTGCAAAATAAGTTTGTGAAATGTGGTATATATATGTATTTTTGAGCGAGAAACTCGAATCCAATCTTTAATTGGCAAAATTCACATAATTTTACCAAAAATTCAAGTACCTCTAGTAATCGTTCTTGCGTTATCCAGGTTAACTTAGAGTGGCACACGAATTCTAAATGTCACTTTTCCGAATGGATTCACTAAGCTGACCTCATAACGCAAGCTTTGGGAAACCAAACTTAGGACTACTTAATCTTTTTTTATTTGAAGATAAGACAAATTTCGATGTATAAAAATGTTTCCTGATTTGTCATAATCTATTACAAGTGCTTTCACTAGATTGATTCTGAAGTCTGCAGTTGCTTCTTTTATAACTCAAAAATTTTTAATGATTTGTTGTTATGAAGGGAAAAAAAGGAAGGATTTTTTTTAAAAAAAAACGAAGCAATAACTTTTTTATTAGTAGTTTAACTATATACATTTAAAATACATTGATCGAGGGATTCATTACTATATCATTAAATCTGATTAATTTCTTTTTCTCTATTTCAGGTATTTCTTTACAATACTTTAAGTACACTCAGGAACATTGAAAATAGCGACCCAAGAAGAAAGCATCGGATTGAAATGAAATTTAATACGCATAATGACACACATGAGTTTAGATTCACTTTATCTAAAAAACAAGACAATTAAACGAATACAGGGTGTGCAACGGTGACAATTACTGGCAACTTCAATAGCACGTTGGACCACCTCCAGCTGCAATACATGCCACCACACGGTCCGGCATTGAGTTGATTAGACACTTTATGTTGTCCTGAGGCAGATGGGCCCACAAATCTTGAACCGCCAACCTAAATCATGTACAGAGTGACACGATGGCATCTGCCATTTTAGCTGATCCCACACGTGCTCTACAGGGGACAAATCGGGGGAGGGCCGGCCATGGAAGTGTCTGAAAATGACGTAGGAAGTCTTGAGCAACTCTTGCTGTATGCGGACGAGCATTATCTTGCTGGAAAATTGCCCTGGGAGACCATTTAGGAAAGGTCCTACATGGGGTCGAAGCATATCATCAAAGTAACGTCGGCCCGTTAAGGTTCCACGCATCACAATTAAAGTGGACCGGCTATCATAGGCTATGGCCCCCAGACCATTACACCAGCTGTGTGGGCAGTGTGATGCAGAACAGTGTGGGGAATTGTACCGCTCACCAGGGTGCCTCCACACCCATACACGGTTATCATCTGTCCCCAAAACAAACCGGGATTCATTTCTAAACACACAACACAACCTTTTGCCAATCTGTGACGTTCCACATTGATCTGTCTTGGCACCACTGTAGACGCAGTTGCCGATGTTCCGGTGTTAAAGGGAGTGCATGGAAACGGCGCTTGGATTTAAGATTTTCTTCTGAAAGGTGTCTGGGAATTGTTTGTGGAACAATTGCGACGCCTACGAGCTCGTATCGTCGAACAGTGACTGTGAAGTCCCAAAGTGCTTTGCCGCATGATCCTTCGATCCTCTCTTCTCGTGGTCTTCTGGTCGCTCCAGACCCTGGTTTTCCGCGCGTTACCTTCTCGTGTCCACTGCTCCCAACAATTTCTAACGGCACACTCCGAACGATCCACATGGCCAGCAACACGGCTCGTCGACCAGCCTGAAGTTTTCATCCCGATGAAAAGGCCTCTCTCAAACTCGCTTAACTGTGAGAAATGTTTTCTAGCATGTTTACCTGGCATGTTTCGCTCAAAATCTGCTACAATCGGCGGGTAATTGTCACGTTTATGAATCTTCGAATTTTCGCTGGCTTATATAGCACCCTCTTCCTGATTGTAGCTCCACTTCGGTGTGTATGAGCATGCGTATTGGCACAAAACATGAATCATTTGCATAACATTACGCTGTACTTATTTGCAGTGTTTCGCGATCGTACTTAGCTTCCTTCTTGGTCGCTATTTTCAATGTTCCTGAGTGTATTTACGGTTTCATAACAGCACTCAATTTTACGTATATTGGTAAAGGCTCGTTTAGCGACTTTTCCTGCAAAATAACAATAATTTTACTAGCTAATTATTGTACTTAAGATTTTTATGATTTCGTGTAGCGGTGAAATTAGTTTATTCAATATAAATAATGAAATGAAAGCAAAAGCCGTAGTATTAATTGATCTTTCATGGTATCAGACAGTTATATGATCTCTATCATACAGTGTGTGTATTGCTACTTAGTTGATCATCTTATAAACTTAAGATTGAAAAGTTCTACACGAAGGAAGGGCCAGCTTTTGAGAAACGGGCTAATTCTAATGTTTTGAAGTGTTGCAGTAGTGGCATAGGTGTGAAAGTCCGGAACTAAAATTGCATGTTTTCGTCATTGTACACCTCTTTTAAACTATGACTGATTATTATTTTTTACTAAAAATACGAGTAATACAAAATTGTCACTTTGAATGCTTGAACAACTATGAGTGACTGCTAGAGTTTGAGCATTTTCAATACAGCAATCAGAGCATATACGTGAAAAAATGAATCTGAAACCGATTAACAAGATAGCACTAGACCGTATGTTGTCCGTTGTATTCTGAACTACCTCAACACCAATGCCGCACTTTCTTCAGATCTTGTACTTTCTGAAATCATCTGGTCATATATTATTTGGACCACCACCACACCACTCCATCCTCTAAAACTGAGGAATTGTTGTACACACTTGAAACAGTGTGGTATATCTTGCTCGTCTTCTACCTAAGATCAGTTCATTTTATGCCTAAGTGGATTAAAATCGTTTTATTTGTCAGTTACGACAGTTTTGTGTTAGTTTTGAATTCTCTCTCTACTATCAAAATTCTTATAAATTTAATCATGCATTCTTCTGACGGTTATATATACATATAAGTGAATTTTTTTATTTATTTTCATAAATGCCTCAAACCATTCATTCATATCTTGGAACTTATGAAAAAAAGTGCATTTATAGCCTCTTCTTCTGAATAAAAATTAAGTAAGTGCAAGTTAATTTTTAGATTAAAAAAAGTCACACATAGATAGATCCGGAGAAAGAGGTGGATGTTCTATCATTTAAATTTGTATTTGCTTGAAAAACTCAACTGCTCATCCGGCTGTATGGGAAGACGCACTGTCATGGTGAAGCTGTGTGGTGCCCTAAAAATTCATTTCTTGGAGAATTTCCGTAAGACATTTACTGGTATACCAGTTTGCAGTTACTGTCTTCTGTTTTTCCAGTGTGATGGTTTTGACTAATACCGTACTTCTGAAGAAACGACATACATTACTTTATTCATTGCTCATTGTCTTTTTACCATTGTTGGCAAGGATCAACTTCAAAGACCCATTCTTTGCTTTTTTTGACGTGTTGGAATGTAGAAGAATGATATTACGTGTCATCACCCGTTACAATTTTAGAACTAATGTGGTGTCTACCCTCATTTAGCAATTTAAGGGTTTCTTTACTGATTCTGACACACTCTTCTTTTTGGAGCTCAGTTAGATTATGGGGAACCCACGGGTAAACTACTTTTTCTCGTACGTAATTATTCATGAATAATTCTGTGTATAATTACGGATTCAATGTTAAGTTCTTTTTGTATCATTTGGTAGGTACAGGTGATTATCATCCAATAACATTTTTTGTATTGCAAATACATTATCCGGGACTATTCTGACCTTGGCCTACCTGTGTGTTTTTCATTCCGAAGAGAATTGCGACCACTGCAAAATTCTAAAAAGCCATCTGAATACAGTAGCAGGGCATGGATATTTATTAACAGATGCTAACTACAGACGTTGAATGCATCTGTCTTGATTTTAGTCCATTTTAAATTTATAGAAAATCATAGTACGTGCGATAATGTTCTCGCGTCAACTCCATTTTCTCTTCTGTTTAAAATTTATTCTAGGCTAAACAACTTGAGTATGTCAGTAAAAAATCATCTGTTGTCTTAAAATACAAAATATTTTAAAATTACCCCTTTAATTTTTTTTTTGTAACCTCGTTTTTGAGTATCTCAAAAAAATTTCAGTTTTCGTAGTATATATAAAATTATTAATTATACATGTTTTTATATGTACTTGTTTTTTTTCTTAACTTTTACAATTGTAAATTTCGTACTCAATTTTTAAGCATATATAGCACAAACAATTTATCATCTTAGATATTTAAATACGGAAATTTTGACGGTATATCCAGTCACATAATCTCAACTTGTATAAGTAAAATATTGAAATTGCAAACATATATCTAAAATTTTTATAAACGGCTATAAAGGGCCATAATGAAATTTTTTGCCACACTTAAGAGTATATATATCATCATTTATATACTACTGAAAGACTATGCTTTATTTCAGAGATTGATTCATTCACATCACGTTTACTACTAGAAAGTATAAAAAATATTTTCAAGATTTAAATAAATTTACTTAAAACTGGCAGAAGGATATTTCAGAATTCAAAATATATTTTGATTAACCATCCTGTACAAACTGCTATATATATATATATGTATATATATATATATATATATATATATATATATATATATATATATATATATATATATATATATATATATATATATATATATATATATATATAATAAAAATCTTTTCTAACAACGAAACAACATTACTAGTAACTGGATTTTGTTGAAATTTTGTTAGTGAATTTTTTTTTATTTCAAATATATACATGATTGCATTTTCTGGTCAATAAATAATATTTTCGGTTATAACTTTTGTATTTGAACAACTAACATAGTCTACTATAAAATAGCTGCAAATAACTTAATTGTTGTAGCTTTTGGTAGAGATAATTCAATAGTGTAATTAATAGCGTCGTTACGATGTTGTAGAATAACTTATACCTAAGTTGACGACTTTAATCATGGTCACATTATAGAGATGCGCAAAGATGGCTGGTTATACCATGCTATAATTCGGCACTTTAAAGTTTAGACATAGTTGTGCAGAGGTGTTGGCAGCAATGTTTGCTACAAAAAATAAAAAGTATAAAAATAAGCAAATTGTAGGCAAAATTAAAAAAAAATGAAAGATTACGATGCACAATTATGATGCAAGATGGATGATTGTGTACTGACCAAAAACGTGGTGTCTCAGTTGCGTTGCTGTCCTATATCCAAAGTGCTTCTGTCTCTAACATATCACCGGCGATGTCATCATTTATTTCACAATGCTTGTCTGTGGCGGGGTTATGCTGACAATAGCCTTTAACACGTATACTCATAACCCCAGAATATCGACATTGTCCTTTTGAGAGTTGTCGCTGATAATTATGATTACAATCAGATTAATTAATTGAATTGTCAGAACCAACTGTCTCGATTAAACTGGATCACAATCTCACACGACAGCAGGTCATCTTAAATCAACCTGTAGTTCAACCATATGTTAATTACTTGCTTCGGCAGCTTATTTTACCCTCTGAGGCACTCCATCCAGGAAATCTAGAAAAAATAATTTTATATCCCATACAGCTAAGCATATCTTAGGACTGTTTCCGAGCAGTAGATACTCATTCTTGGTTAGTAAGGTTAACAGATATTTTGCCAATTAGACATGTACCAGGCATGCTTTTTATTTAAATTTCTAATTGACTGCGGATTGGTGTTTTACCAATGCAGACCTGTACGTACATTCCCCGGAAGCCGATATCCCTTTCTAGTGCGGTAATACACTCTGTCGCAAAAAAATATATGCACCCAGAAGAAATTGAGCTACATTCACGAAATTTGGTATGCATGTAGTGTATATGAAAATAAACAAATGATTAAAAATTCAGAACAAAATATCATTTTATTAAGCGGTTACAGCTTGCAAAGGTTAAAAATCAGTAAGTAGTAAAGCCACCTCTGGAAGCTATACAAGCCGAAATTCGGCGTGGCATCGATTCAATTAGATCACTTATGACCCCCTGTGGAAGATCCTGCCATAGTCTTTGCATCTGCGCAGTTAATTCTCCTGTATTTCGGGACGGCTGCAGTTGTCTTCCCAGCGCGTCCAGACATGCTCTATTGGCGAAAGATCTGGTGACCTGGCAGGCCATGGTAGGACGTCATATCCTTGAAGACATTGTTGGGAGAGTCGCGCAGTATGTGGACGAGCATCATCCTGTTGATAAATGGCACCTGGGCGACTTGATAGCATGGGTAGCACAATCGGCGTTAAAATATCGTCCACGTATCTGCGAGCTGTCAAAGTGCCTTGAAGGACCACTAAAGATGATCGTGTGTCCCAAGAAATTGCTCCCCACAGTGTCACACCTTGTGAAATTGCTGTATGCCGCTCGACAATAAATGCCGGATCGGACCGCTGGCCGGTGCGCCTCCAGACACGTGTGCGGTGGTCATCAGCACTGAGACTGAATCGGGATTCATCACTGAAGATGACACGTCTCCAGTCTGTCACACTCCAAGTTGCCCGAGGTCGGCAAAAATCCAGTCGACACTGCCTATGATGTGGGGTCAGTGGTAAGCGTCTTAGCGGACGTCGGCTCCTCAAGCCAACTTCGGTCAGTCGTCTCCTTATGGTTTCTCTTGATGGCACTGGATGTCTGGAAGGAGGTAAGTGGCGTTGAATCGATGCTAGCGACGTTGTTGGTGCCGAAGTGGCCACTCTTCTGATTGCACGATCCTCGCGATCATTTGTGTTCCTGGGACGTCCTGACCCTCCGCGACGGTACACTCTACCTTCTGTGATCCACTGTTGCCAACACCGAGCAACTACCATATCGCTCCGACCGAGGTGGCGGCCGATACGTCTATTCGACCAACCTGCTTCTCTGAGGCCTATTATACGGCCCCTATCAAAGTCCGTCAGCTGCTCGTACTGCCGCCGGTTATGTCTTAGAGGCATCCTAAGTCTCAATATCGTCTATCAAAGTCATCAGATTCGTTTGGATAGCCGTACGGCGCTCGTACTCATGCTTTTAAACTCTCCCAGTTGCGCAACTAATATGCGCATAGCACACTTAGCCTTGTCTCATTGGCTTCGAAATTTTAATCATTTGCATATCTCTTACCAGACTACATTCTTGCCGAGTTTCGTGATTGTAGCTTGATTTCTTCTGGGTGCATATATTTTTTGCGACAGAGTGTATATAGGCGGATATCAATCGCTCCAGGTGAGTTTGACGCCCAGTTTCCTCCCACAGGGAGGCATTTTGAGGTCTGTTGAAACGAAACCATTCTTAGGAATTTAATTTTGTCCAGAGCACCTAAGCCAAAGAGGCACTCAAAGGTATTTTGCATGACACATAATCATTCGAGATAACCGCAATCAATTTTCTGCATCATGAAAATCCACCGACATGGGCGGGGTCGTACAAGGCCAGCGACGAACCAACTACGCCACCCAGACGGCTCTACTAGGCATGTTAGGCTACCAGATTCCACACTCTTAGATGTCGCAGAACTGAACACTAATTAATGGCTGCCTGGCACGTTTGAGATCAGATTAGGAATCTTAATCACTCCTCACATTGAAGTACACAAGACTACATCGCCAAGTGAGGAAGTTTCATCAGCTACTGATTTTAATATATATATATAGTCAAGTTATACTTTTCACTGAAGAGAGTAAATATACAATTTTCACTCGATAGAATTCATTTAAGACCCCAAACAATCATGTACAAAAATATTATATTTGTATTCAGTTTCTTATAAATTGCGGGAAATAAGTCAAGAGATAATTTTTTTCTGCTGTATTTATGAGTTAAGTGAGAATTTTATTGCATATATAATTTTTATTATGAATTTGTCAAAATATATGAATGCAAAATTTTGTGACAAACATTGTATTTCCAAAACTGTATTTGATCCAAGACTAAAAAGTATTTTCTTTTATAATATTCGAGTATATCTTCTTTCATTTTAGTGTAATAGGATACTGACACTTTTATGAGATCCGTGTCATGAAATGAATAAATATTTATGGAAAAGGATATTTTGAATACCATATAAGATAGAATTGTGTCAATCAAAAACACAAGGAAATACTCATAAAAAAAAAAAAAAGGAGAATTATATGAAATGTAGTA
Organism: Trichonephila clavipes; assembly: GCA_019973935.1. Classification (NCBI taxonomy): domain Eukaryota; kingdom Metazoa; phylum Arthropoda; class Arachnida; order Araneae; family Nephilidae; genus Trichonephila; species Trichonephila clavipes. The sequence continues at coordinate 1,835,627 of BMAU01008029.1, forward strand.
ATATAAATACAAATTCAATTCTAATGTCAAGACAACCTTTGGAATAGATTCATGTAAAAAGGCGTACTCTATTATTATGTACTCTATTTATATATTAAACTTGACTGTGAAAGGCCAGCTAATATTTCAATCGACAAGCAGTATCTCATGGAAAATTTCTGTAAACTTGACTCCAAAATCACCCAAGAAGTGCTTTAATACATGAACTGTTTTTCGAAAGATTTAGTAATCTTAGTAAAAGTGGAGTGGTTTTCTTAACATTTCTCATAAACCAGACTGATCTCTCCTGTTATATTGTTGTTATTGTCCTTCGACACACTCTTAGCAAAGATGCATCATATATATATATATATATATAGTCTCAAATCCCATCTACTAAAGCAGTTTCCTTTTGGAACCCCCGTTTCTTAATTGGTAATATGAATATGTAGATTGTAGTTTGAACACATGTAAGGCATTTCTATCGTAGGAGGAATTTGATGTTGGACATCCGTATGATCAAGAAAAACGTATCTATAGCAGTGCTTCTCATAGTTGCAATATTCGCGACCCAATATTCCATCATAATTTTCATCGTACTTTATATACGGTACCTCGTACCCCCGATACTATAACAATGTATTGAATTCAATAATACTATACTTTGACGCCAAAACTACCATACAAGCTTTAACCTCTTAAGCTTCCCCGGCGTATATAAACGTCTCGTTAAGACAAAGCATTTATTTCCCCGGGCGTATATGTATGCTTTTCTGAAGTATGATCTTTTCTGTACACTGCTATCCATAAAATTATTCCGAAAGCATTGGAATACATTAAAAGAACCTTGGCAATGTTTCCGAGGATTTACTTATTTCAGATGATTGGCGTCTTTAATCCCCCTCCCTCAATACATCACGTACGCACCTACGTGGAAAAAGGTTGGCATTTGAAAGCAAATTGCATCAATTTTAAACCAAACAAATTATCAAGATAAGTGTTAATTTTTGTTTTTAATTATATATGTGACAAGCCCATGGTGTCACTGGTAATTAATAAACTTTTTCTTAACTTATTATTGCTAAATTAGTTATAAACTACGTTGTATAGCATTGCTTTATTTATAAGTGTAATGTATCAATATAAATGTGCCTTTTATTTTTATTATGTCAGAATGTGTGCGTATTTTGTTTATTTTCAGTAAATTTCTAATTTATCTTAAATAATCTTTGTTTCCGACTTTTCAACATGCTCGCGCCCCCTTGTAGATTGTCACGCTCCCCAAGGGAGACGCGCCCCACAGTTTGAGAAACGCTCATCTAGAGATACATTTTTGTGATTTGCCGTAAAAAAACCTCACTCCACGCTTAACCTCCTCATCACTGAAAAGGTTTTTTAAAAAAAAATGTTTAAAAATAATTTCATCTTTTTTCTAAGAAGAAGACAAAAGTAATATTATACTTACTGTAGTGTAATCATATTAGTTTAAAGGTGTGTGTGCTTAGCCAATAAATTTTTTTACCTGCACTACAAGTGTCCTATAGTAATAAATACAAAAATATTGTACTATATATTTTTACACACACACACACACACATAGGTTTCTTTATGCATTCTATTAGATTTTCAGTAAAAACGTTCTCTGTCGTTGCGCAAAAAGATATAAATATTTAAAATCTTAATCTTTTCGTTTTGTGTAGCAGTTGAAGACTAATTGAATGCGTAAAAAAGTTTGGCTTTTGTGAGACAGATAGGAAGTTATTGTTCTTGATATAATTTGAAAGCTAATAGTGGTATTTCAAAATCGTTATAAAAGTACTTTCATTCTTAGTGTTTTTATGAGTTATATATTTCAGTTTTAAATAATAAATAAAGATTTAGAATTAAGAGTAATTGAGAAAAAGACGATATTGTGAGTTGCTTAGAAATAGTTGCGATTGGTTTTCCTTTCAACATATGACGCAGACTGAAACATTTTCCTTAAATGTAAATTAATTTTATACATTTAAAAAGATAACAGAATTTTACAACAGGAAAGATAAGTTTACATATATTATAATAATACACTATTAAGCATTGACAAGACAAAACATTTTTGTCAGTTAATAAAGGGTGTTTTTTGAGAGGTATAGAACTTAAATTGCAATAAAACAACAATGTATTATTCGATTGACATGAATTTTTTATTCGAAAGATTATCTTGTGGCATTACATTTTAAAATATGATTTCTGGCATAGGACTGCCACGGCTGGCTCGGATGTAGTCCAATCTGGACGTCCAATTTTCGATGACGTTTTCCAACATTTGTGGCCGTATATCGGCAATAACACGGCGAATGTTGTCTTCCAAATGGTCAAGCGTTTGTGGCTTATCCCCGCATAGACCAATGACTTTACATAGCCCCACAAAAAATAGTCTAGCGGTGTTGAATCACAAGATCTTAGAGGCCAATTCGCAGGTCCAAAACGTGAAATTAGGCGGTCATCAAACGTGTCTTTATAATAAATCGATTGTGGCACGAGCTGTGTGACATGTTGCGCCGTCTTGTTGGAACCCCAGCTTCTGGACATCATGATTGTTCAATTCAGGAATGAAAAAGTTAGTAATCATGGCTCTATACCGATCACCATTGACTGTAACGTTGTGGCCTTCATCCTTTTTGAAGAAGGATTCCACCAGCCCATAAAGCGCACCAAACAGTCAGTTTTTCTGGATGTAACGGTGTTTCGACATACACTTGTGGATTAGCTTCACTCCAAATGTGGCAGTTTTGTTTGTTGACGTAGCCATTCAACCAGAAGTGCGCTTCATCGCAAAACAAAATTCGCTTATGAAAATCGGGAACAACGGCAATCTCGTTTTGGGCCCTTTTCGACGAATCTCTATGAGGCGTGAGTCTATTCATGATGCATTGCCAAACCAAACTGAGAATAAATCACTTGACAGCTGTTAAATCGGTCGCCATCTTGGAAAGTAATGCCAACTTAAACTTCTATACGTGGAAAAAAAAAAACACTCTTTATTTGTCTAAATCCTTCAAGTTTTGATGTAATTGAGCTTCGAAGATATATTTTTATACTTTTATTCTATTTAAATTGAATTCAGTACAAACTTCATTTAAAAAAGGAATTGTATACAGCATCAAAAAGTGTGTTTTTATAATTCATAATAATTACACTTCATGCAAGCATTGAAATAACGGTACTTTAAAAATTGAAAAGCAATGTTGTGGATACTATCGCTTTTTAATTGTATATGATTTTTTAAAATAAGATGAAATTCTTGTTAATGCGGGGCAAATATATATAGTCAGCACAATTGATGCACGATTTAAAACCATAAACTTGAACTTCAAAACCTGAAAAATACTTCATTATTCGATTCCAAAACATGTTTTTATTCACTATTTTTTAAGGTTCAGCTATAAAAGAAGTTATAGCTGGTTACACATGCCATAAATAGTATTTGATTTTTTAAGCATAATAAAACAAATAAAGATCAGTATCTCTGTTTTAGTAGTAAATTTTCATATTTTTCGTATATATTCTTTGATATTTAAATATAAGAACATAATTCCATCTTATGTATATTTCTCAAAAGTATGAAGAATTTTCTGTACATTATACCATCAAATCGAGAATTTGCACTTCTGCTTATTGGATACCTCAATTCCACTTTTCTGATTCTCATTTGCGAGTTTGTCAGTATACTGTCAAATTAAAAGGCTTCTGTCTCTTTGGAGTGAATAAAATCCAAGTGTTAAATTAGGGTGTATGATTTTTTCCCATAAAAGCTCTGTGTAAATATTAAAGTATTTGATATTATATATATTTCAAATCTATGGTTACTAAAAAAGGTAATTAAGGTGATTTAATAAGTAAAAGATTTTAAATATTTGGAATATTCAATAGGTTTAAGGAAATACTTTTTAAAGAATTGTAACAAACCTTTAAAAATAAAGAACTGTTAAAAACTCCTCACTTTTTCCATGTTATCGCCTTTTAAAAATAAATATACTCATAATTTCTTGAATTTGAAAATTTGCAACGAATCATATATGCGAACAAAAATTCGAAAACAACTGCTATTAACTCAATTTTTGACATTTTCAAATAACTTAACATGTATTTCTCTACATAACAAAAAAACTAAGTATTCAATTTCAACGTAAATTCAACCTTTGCCCTTAAACATAAATTAAAAGTACGATAGCCGTAAACAACTTTTACATTACTACAATGTAACGTTGAAAAACAAATGATGAAAATAAATGGTTTTAAAAAACAAAGATATTTTCTTCTATATAGTGTGTGTTGTGTTTTTGTTAATATAACATATTTATCATTCTACAAAGTTTTCTTTATTTCATTAAATATTACCGAGCAAATCCAAATAATTTATTTAAGCAAATTATATATAATATGCATACCATAATTAAAACAAATTTTGTATCATTTATTAATTGCATCCACCTTTCTCGTGTAATTAAATAACCTTATAAGAATGAATATTTCCACAATTATACAAGATCAAACGCATATTTTCTTGTTGCTTTCGTATTTCATAGAAATTTGATTACTCAGATTGCTGTTATATTTAATAGAAGACAATTGAATATAATAGAATATATATAAACAATTAATAATAGATTAAAATACAATTATTTAAGTTAATTGAATTATTTAATTTTTGGGATACCTGGGAATATACTGCAGAATAATTTGCAACGTATTTCAAAAAGTTTGCATTTGATTCGTTTTTTTATTGTGATTTATTGCGTATTGACAAGATTAATACATGTTTATAGAATCGGAAGAGGTATCATCGTATTTAAAGAAAGGGAGGGTGGGGGGTTGAAGCTTCCGCTCAATGCATACAAAATTCATTACAAATCGTCAAAAGACACAAGGGGCGGGAATGTTTTTTCAGAAAATAGGGGTCACAATGACAACCCCCCAACCACGACACAAATTAAGATATTACACAAATTAAGGAGCTGCGGCAGCAGCCCCTATACCTTGTGGAATCGAAACTACTGATGTTTCCAACTACAGAAAAATTTAGTCATTTATCTACCCTTCTTTAAATGACAAGAATATATTGTAGGAAATATTCTAATCATGATCACCAAAGAACGTAAACTTCGAATCGAAAATAACTGCTACCTGAGAAATACAAGGTTGTCCCAACAAACTTCCTCAATTTTCTGGCATTACTCACATATTAAAATGGCAAAAAGTTGTATACTGTTGTAGTTTTTTTCTTCAAATTGCTTGGCTTAGCATTTGGATCACTTATATTTTTCCTATTAAGCTCATATTAAGTCAATCTGAAGAAAAATGTTAGGTGAGGAAAACGTCCATAGAATTGTCATACACTTGAAAACCTTTCAGATCAGTTTGATTCTGTAATGAAAGAGAGAGAGAGAGTTGGATTGTTTTTAACCGTAAATCACGTACTGATTTTTTTTTAACTTTTAAAAAAGAAAGAGAATGATTTGTGAAATAGAGTGAAATTAGTAAAAGTATTATTGTTCCATTCATTAAAAATAATTTTTGAAGTATTGATTGACTATTGTGAAGGTGAATTAAATAATTTTGTAATTTCATTTTACAACAGCTTGAAATTTTTTTTTTTAAATAGATTAAGTTTCAAAATTAAATTGCTGATTTATAACTGACATTGTGCAAATATGTTACCTTGAATTCATCTTCTAATCTATTGACGACACTCTGTGGTTGAGGGACGCTGCTTTACTCCGGCATATTAAGTTTTAGTTTTTAAAGTTTTTTTTTTTTTTTTTTTTTTTTACGCAGAAGAATTTTCTAACAAATAGAAAATTATTACATAAATGGAAAATGAATGCAGGTGAATTTTTTTATCAATGAAAGATTTATAGAAGTTATTATTTAAGCAAATCCTCACAACTCCTTTAAAGTATTTTTGTAGATAGGTTGATTTAGAGACGGCAAATGTAATAATAAAAATATTTTATAACTATAAACATATAGAGCATCTTAAATTATATATTGTTGGATACATTATATCATTGCAATTAGGCTTTTATTTATGTTCAAAACGTAACATACAATTTATTTTATTTAATGCATCCAAAAAAAATGTAAACATTTTTTAAGCAAAGCTTTTGTGAATTGCTTCTAAAATCACACATTAATCTGTTACTTTTATAGAGTAGATAGCTTCGAATCAATTTTGAAGTAAGGATTGGAAGATTAAAACAAGAAGTATTTTTCTGTTATAGAGGAAGAGAACTAATTCGTAAAAGAGCCGAAATAGAAAGAGCCAGAAATACTCAATCTTAACAAAACGGACCTTGTGCATTACGAATGCACATGTTCACAATGCATATTTTAAAGATTCAAGTGTTTTTAAATAGACGATAATGTAGAATAACTGTATGCAAAATATATCTGCAAACATTTTACAGGCTAGATGGCGTGGTTGGTTTGTCGCTGGTCTACTGCACTTAAAGTTGCGGGCTCGACCCAATCCCAAGTGGGTGGATTTTCATGATGCAGAAAATCGACAGCGGCCATGACATATGATTATACGGCATGTTAAAGCTCCCTAGAGTGTCAGTTTGGCTTGGATGCTCTCGGCAAAACTAAAATCCTAGTGCAGGTTTGCATCTTCAGAGCTCAGGTGCCTCCTTTTGTGGATGAAACTGGTCGTCAAAATTACCTGTGATGATTGGTATCCGCTTATAGGGTGCCGCTCTAAAAAAAGAAATATCGGGGATGTGCTAGAACTGCATTGCGGTAAAGCACCCATCCGAAGCCCATTAGAAATAAAAAAACTTTTAAAGAATTTATATTCACATATTTTATAATAAGAAAATTAACGCTTATTAGATGTTGGATCTATTTTTTTCATTCGAAAGGAATGTGTGAATACGATTAGTTCAAAAATCAGGCATGTATTTTCTTTCCATCTAAATTGCTTTCTGAACGTCAAAATTTATAAACGTGAATCTTTGGACTGAACTCTCATGTTACAAGACGGTAATGCAGTGCTTCTCAAAGTTTCAATATTGGCGACCCAATATTGAATCAATTTTCATCGCACCCTCAAAACAATAACAATGTATTGAATTAAGTAATACCATACTTTGACGCTAAAGCTACTATACGACTTTAACTCTCTATACCACGGCGTATATATACGTCTCGTCCAGTCAAAGTGTTAATTGCGCTGGACGTATATATACGTCTTTCCGAAGTACGATCTGTTATCTGCACTGCTATCCATATAAATATTCCGAAGGCCTTAGAATTCAATAAAAGAACCTAGACAATGTTTGCGAAGGATTTACTTATTTCAGATTATTTGCTCTTCCCTATCCTTCACCCCCCCCAATACACCACATATACTCTCCTACGTGGAAAACGAATCTCTTAAATTTTAATCGGCAGTTAAGGGATTAATTATAAGCCATTACCATTCTCAAGATAAGTGTTAATTGTTGTATATAATTTATATATGGGGGGGTCACCGGGAAATTATTAAGAGATCCCCTCTTAGAGTTATCAAGCCCCTCTCGGGAGGTGCGCCCCACAGTTTGAGAAACACTGCGGTGATGGGTATAAAATTTGATCTCTGTCTTCTTTCCGAATCTTTCTTATATCTCAACTGTTGAACATCATTTGTTACTGATATTGCCCGACAACACAGGGTAAGTAGTATCATTCACTGACAAAAATGAGGAAAGTAACATAAGACGAAAGCCTCATCCTGAAGAGCAATATTTTGTAATTACCCATCTTCTAAAGGTTAAAATATTCAGTTACCAACTTTCATACTCTGAACAAATATTCTAGAAAAATTTGAAGTCCTTGAAAGCTTTTGGCCTAATTTTTAACGTTTTACCTGAGTCATGTACGGAGTAAATACGGCATTAAAAACTGATAACACAATGTACAAATGCAATTTTTAATAAACCAAATTATTCGAATTTTATTGGGATTAAATTTTAAGTAAGAATATCAAGTTAATAAATAATATTCTGATGTATTCCAAAAATATAAGTACAGTTGAAAAATGGATATATTTTCATTAATTCAAATTGACACGAATTTAAAAAAATACAGTACGAAATTGAGAAAATCGATAAAAAGAATCAAATCTAATTATTTAGTCTAGATTATTTTTATTTACCTTTCCACAAACTCACAAAATTTGGAAGCTCTAAGCTGAAAAAACGCAGAGTTACGGTAACTTTTACATTTGTTTTTATTTACATTCCGATGACATATCAAAACTTTAAACTGACTTATCTCAGAAACATAAAATAACTAGTTTGTCTTCAGTTTAAATGCTAAGGCTTTTCTATTATGCCTAATGCTTGGAAATCGTTTTTGTTTGTTGCTAATAGTACATGAAATAAAAGTTAGTAAGCATTTTTCAAAAAAAAATACTTATTTTTTAAAATAAATAATTGAATTTAGAAATTACACATTTTTAAAGGAATTTTCAATAAGTATTCATAAAAAGAAGTATGGTAAGAATACCAATCATGTTATCATAAAACCCATACCAATTATTGTTATACATAGTTTGAGGTACTTGTAAATCAAATTTCATATATGTACGGCAATCTTTGTAGGAGAGAGAGAGAGAGAGAGTAGCATTTTAAAAAATCACTTCATAAGGTTCAAGTTGTTCCCTTAAAATTAAATGCTTGGCCTTTTATGAAATTTTGAGCACAGTATCTGTTTCACGTCATACATACACATAGAAGGCAACAAAAAATTGTGAAAATCAATGAATTAAAAAAATTGTGTAAATAGTACCATTTCCCCTTAATTAAGAAAAACAATATTCTTAATTTTATTTTTAGGATTGCATCACAAAATATTTAAGATATTTGTCAGTAAATTTTGTTTATATATGCCTTCAAGCCACAAGTAACTGTATACTAAATTGATTAATGTTTAGCAATTATTCTACTTAAATTGCTTTTCTATATATGAATTACAGTTGTAAGGGCGCCTCATCGGGTGTCCTTCTCCTTGATTATCAGCGTGAGCTAGAGGTGTAGGAATAAAGGAAGAAATAGAAACTGCCATGATCTTAATTTGACTTTACTAAGATCTTAAAACTTAAGCTTCTAACAGATAAGATAATAATAATATATGTGAAAGAATCTATGGTGACTAAACACACAATATATATATAATACCGAAATAACGTAACTCGGACCACTATCAATAACTAACTCGCCTAAACTCAATTCCAATACCTTCACAGATCCTAATATTAAATAGTCACTCCTACCTTAATATCTATCGATCAATACAATCTTACTCGAAGTTACAGATTTACTGTAGTGCAATGGTATGCACCTTAAAACTAATGGCTCTCTGACACGAATAACTTCTGTTAGCTGTCACTTAATTTTTCCAAAACCTCTTCTCGCTTGAATCACGGATTATCATAACATACCTCAAATTGCCACCCCACTTACTCTAACTTCTGATATTTAAAAGCTTCCTAATTTGCATCTTTTTCCTTCACGCTTCACTTGGTTGAATGATTGGAAAAGAGTTGCCATTAATCCTTTCCTCAAAGAATCCAAAAGACATGTTAATGAAAAGATGCGTGAGCCCGTCACACAATGTTCCCAAGAAACACATTTAATAGAACCAGAAATGCATTTTAACAAACAAGTATATCTCAAACTCAACGGTAATGTTTATCCAAACAGATAATTTCATTCGCAGCATTAGTTTTGAATACTTATTAAAACCTTTCGTATTTCGAACTCATTCCTGATAGCTTAAAAGCAAATGCATGCAAAAGAATGAAGCAGATTGGGAAAAGATATTTTGAAAAAGCTCTTAAAGGCTAATAGATCTTGTGTGTTGAAAAGTAATCCGTAGAAACTTAATGGATCCTGCATTTAGCTTCAAAAATATTTAGTAGAATTTAAGAAAGAGGTTATATTATGTAACTTTATTTAATGCATTTTATGTTCGTATAATATAAAATTTCCAATTTTATTCATAAATTAAATTTTAAATAATCCGTAGCGTCACTTTATTAATTAAATAAATAAGTTGTTTAATGTGCTTGGAAAGTATATATTCATACATAGTTATCATATATATAGTAAAAATATTTGTTTCTCTTTCAAAAATTTGATTAAGGTACAAAAAAAGTTTGACAAGATGCAAAATATTGAAATTGAATTTACGTTTATTACATTTATAACATTTAATTAAATATAGTTTGTGTTAGTTTGCCAAGCATTTTATTTATGCATTCTTGAATGTCGGTTCACCTGCGATTTTAATTTAAACTGAAAATAAAAAAAATCATTTGTAGCTATAATTAATGCATGATAAATCTTCAAAATTTTAAATTTTCACCGATGCAAATTATGATCAAAATTATTTATTTAGGTTTCATTTGCGTATTTAGATAATAATTATATATTAAATTTTAACTCATATTATATTAATCCAATTGAAAAATATGCTCTGAAAACTGGAATTCATTCAGAACTTCAGAAACATTTCTTTAAAATGATTTTTTGAAATTTATTTATAAAGAAGTATACAAATATCTATTTGTATACTTCTTTAAATAATTTCTTTTTGTTATTTGTATGGGGGGATGCGTTTTTCTCGAGGCAAATATTCTTATACATTCAAATAAACACGTCCAAAATGAGATAAGACTCAATTATAAAGATCTTAAAATGTTATTTTATAAAATGTTAAATATTTTGTAGAGATTTCGAGGAAATAATAATATTGATAATCATTCACTTTTTTGAAATGCCAACTATTTATCCAAATTAATTATCCATTTTTGTATTTTTTGAATACAATAATCTAAATTTACCTATTCAATTCATTAAAATATGCATTGAAACAAAGTCACGAAAGAGAAATATGCATTTGCGTAGGAGTTAACAAAATAAAATTATGTCACAAAAATGGAAAAATATGTAATTTATATTATAACCTTTTTTTTGTTTTCAATATCGAAAAACTTTATACTGCAATATTTATATTTTTTAAACCGGCATCATACCCTCGCGCGAAAAAAAAAACGATTGAAGGTTCACGTGCAGGGTATCTCACAAGCAAAGGTATTTGCATTAAGTTTTTACCGTAAAATCTATATACGAAAGTTAAAAAAGTAGAAAAGTAACAAATGCACAATATTTTTATTATGTTTTTCACACGTAAATTAATTTTTCTGTTCTTTTTGTAAGGGCATCTAGTACGTTATTTAAACACTCCTTTAATCTTGCCGTGAGTGAGTGCGATGTTTTCACTGGGTCTTAATTTTTTTTAATCTATATATTTTTAAAGCTCAACATATAAGAGTAAACTTCTGTACTTCTGTACTTCTTTTCAAAAATTTTGGAATTTCATTTTTATCTTCTCCTATTGTTCCAGCAATAGATTTTTTTTTCAAAAGTTCATCTGGAAGTGAGCTGTACCTGTTGTCTCCTTTAAAATTAAGTTTCTCATAAATGTTTTTGTGTTCTTTACATACAAAACATTTATTTTCAAAAGTGTCTACCTTTTCTAAATCTGGATTGATTTCAGTGGAGGAATCATACTCGCTAATATACTCTTCAACATTTGAATCTTCCTCATCATAACCGCGAAGAGAATTTCTTCATCCGAAAATATTGTTGTACTATATTTACTAAACATTGTATCTATTAAATTACTTAAATAACATATTTCTTCATCATAACTACAATAATATACCATAGCATAAGGAAGACTTAAGACGTGCTCATGCATTCAGAACTCTACCGGTGATTCCCGCGCAGGGCATGACATACCCGAAGAGGCGGTGTCCAAAAATATATATTTAAAATTCGCCAACAAGCTAAGGTCCCTTAAAGAATATGAACTTACAGTCAGATACACGAGAAACTATCCATTTTCCAAAAAAAGTTTAGAAGGAAAGTTGAAAAAAGTTAAATGGTGTGTATGACACACCCCACGCGAGAAATTACGGATTAATCTATATTATAAGTAATTTATTCTGCTTCACTAAAATAAAGGGTGTTTTTTTAGAGGTATAGAACTTTAAATTGCAATAAAACAACGATGTATTATTCGATTGACATGAATTTTTTTTATTCGAAATAAAATCTTGTGGCCTTACATTTTAAATATGATTTCTGGCATAGGACTGCCACGGCTGGCACGGATGTAGTCCAATCTAGACGTCCAATTTTCGATGACTTTTTCCAACATTTGTGGCCGTATATCGGCAATAACACCGCGAATGTTGTCTTCCAAATGGTCAAGCGTTTGTGGCTTATCCGCATAGACCAATGACTTTACATAGCCCCACAGAAAATAGTCTAGCGGTGTTAAATCACAAGATCTTGGAGGCCAATTCACAGGTCCAAAACGTGAAATTAGGCGGCCACCAAACGTGTCTTTCAATAAATCGATTGTGGCACGAGCTGTGTGACATGTTGCGCAGTCTTGTTGGAACCACAGCTCCTGGTAATAATGATTGTTCAATTCAGGAATGAAAAAGTTAGTGATCATGGCTCTATACCGATCACCATTGACTGTAACGTTGTGGCCTTCATCGTTTTTGAAGAAGGATTCCACCAGCCCATAAAGCTCACCAAACAGTCAGTTTTTCTGGATGTAACGGTGTTTCAACATACACTTGCGGATTAGCTTCACTCCAAATGCGGCAGTTTTGTTTGTTGACGTAGCCATTCAACCAGAAGTGCGCTTCATCGCTAAACAAAATTCTCTTATGAAAATCGACCATTATTTTCGAAATAAAATTGCACAATTTGAAAGCGTTGTTCAGGCGTGAGTCTATTCAAGATGAATTGCCAAACCAAACTGAGAATAAATCACTTGACAGCTGTTAAATCGGTCGCCATCTTGGAAAGTAATGCCAACTTAAACTTCTATACCTGAAAAAAAACACTCTGTAAAAATAGCGTATATAAATTGAATAACCCATAGAAATAAACATATATAATTGAAAGTATTTCAATTAAATGATTTTGATCATTGAATAAAACATAATAAGCGAAGAAAGTTTTAACTTCATTTAAATCCTAGTTAAAAGAGTAAATTATTTGTTAATATGCTGACAATAAATTACTTCCAATATCCTAGCAATAGATATGATGGTTAGGATTATTGGATTATATCCCGTTCCATAAAGGGATATGAGATGGTTATATGTGGCATTCACACTAACTAAAGATAAATTCATTTGAAACTCTTCTCCTAGCAAGCACACAATTGCGCTGTATATTTAAACATTTTACATCATATATAATTAATTTGTTGCAATTGTATTAAGGATCTTGTAATAGGAAAATGTTTGCATTTATATGCACATTATCAGACTTAAATGTACTATTAATCGTTGAGATGTGACAATTAAATAATATCTGTACGAATTTATTAGATAAATGCTTCATATTATCAAAAGCTTAGTGCAGTGTTTCTCAAAGTGTGGGGCGTGCTCCCTTAGGGGGCGTGAAAACTTAATAAGGGGGGCTCGAGCACATTGAAAAGTCGAAAACAAAAAATATTTAAGAAGATTATTAGTTTTTGGAAAGTAAACAAACAAAATACATTTTGACATAATAAAAAAAATAAAATTCACATTTACATTGATATAATACACTTATGAATGTGTCAGTACTGCACATTGTGTTTTATAATTAATTTAACAACAGTAAATTACGATCAAGTTTTATAATTACAAGTGACCCCATTGGATTGTCATATTAAAAATTAAACCCTAAAATTAATATTTATTTGGATAATTTGTACGGTTTACAATTAATCCAATAACCGCTGATTAAAAGTTACGTGATTGGCTCCCATATGCCACCGCTTTCCACTTGGGCGAGCGTATGTGATGTATTGGGGGAATGTACATAAGCAAATCTTTTGATCATTGTCAAAGTCCTTTTATTGCATTCCAAAGCCTTCGTAATAGTTTTATGGATAGCAATGCACAAAAAAGATCGTATTTTGGAAAGACGTATATATACGTCCGGGAAAATTATCGGTTTGTTTGAGCGTGACGTCTGTATACGTCAGTGGCACTTAAGAAGTTAGTCGTGATGTAGCTTTCAATGTATAGCTATTGAATGGCGCGATGAAAATTATTATTGAATACTGGGTCGCAATTAGTAAAAATTTGAGAAGCATTGGTTTAGTGAGAACGTAGTGCTTGATATTGAAGCTGGTAAAAGGGTTGTGCTAAATCATGAAATTATAATTTTTTGCGTAATGGTATTTCCCCTTGGAGACTTAATACATTTTTCGTGAGCTGGTATCCCTATTTAGTGCGGTACTATATAGGTGATATACCAGTTACCACTAACAATTAGGACACCCAGTTTCCACCACAGAGGGAGGCAAATGAGCCTTGACGATGTGAAGGCGCACTAGGAATTTTCTTTTGCCCAGAGCACATAAGCCAAACAAGCATTCTATGGATCTGTAGCATGCCGTAATAATGGTTCAATAAAAAGTAGCAAATTACAAAATCATTTATTTCATATCTTATACATTTGCTAAAAATTATTTTGTATGATGGAAGAAATTTATTTTCCAGAATAATTTTTAATATTCGTACAAAAAGTTTATTTCTAAAACAAAAATTTGCATACATGGTTTAACGGAGCATTTTCTTACTAAAACGCGTTTCGTAAAACTTAATCGTCTTTTCCACCGTGTAGAAAGGTTTTAAGTTCTAAAACTCGGCAATACATACAATGCATCGCACTTTTCTTTCCCTCATTTGTTTTTGCTTTGGTGAGTGAGTGAATATTAACGTCCCACTGTTCAGCTATTCAAGGGCTTTTGGCGACTGACCTCGTAATTTTGAGCCATGGTCAAGCGACAAGGACAACACATGAGCTGGCACCTCCCTCTCCTAACTTCCACACCCCACCAACGGGAGGGTGTTTGAGCTCTCGATAGATTTAACGTGAATCACGCTCCTACACTGCGGGTCTTTGTTGGTACTGAGCTTGAACTCGTGACAAGCCATCCATGATCCTATACTTTAACCACTAGGCGACTGCGGCCACATTTCAACTTCGGTAAAAAAGGTCCTGAAAAATTCTTCTGGTCAAAGGGGGATGGTTTCTGAATCGTTTGGTACATAAGTAAACAAAGCCAACCACAGCCAAAGTAAACTTAAAAAAAACTAGTTATACGTCTTTTGTACTGCCGAGTTTTTAAGTATACACAATAATAAAAAATACAAACTTACACAAAAAACACACACACTTTTAAGTTAAAACGTTCTAATGAACGCACATTTGCAGCAAATATTTACTATTTGAATAAAAACATAAAAATAAAAGTTAAACATATTCTTAAAGTTAATAGTATCATTATTTTATTAATCTATATCTTTTTAATTTCTTAAGCAAATTTAGATACGGAAAAAATGCATTCTCGAAAAATTTAACTCTTCTAAAACAAATTACGCGGTTTGAATAATTGCTGAAACAGAAAAAGTAAGGAGGCAAGAAAATGAAGAAATAAAATGAAAATGCACATTGCTTATCAAAATCAATGATATTTCTCGCAAAGCTCGATGCATTTATTAATAAACTCTGAATGTTGATTTAATATTCGGCAACCAAGTCAGCCTTTGGAGAAAAAAATGTACCTGGGAAAAATATTTTTATCTAGAGCCATTAATTTATCACAAAAATTCCATTTATTTTTATCCTGATACAGAATAAAATGTATTGGAATTTATCTTTCGACTGAAATTCACTTTTGTTCTTTCTCTGTCGTATTTTTCGGAAGTTTTCAGTACTTTATTATCGGTATTTTTCTAGTTCTCTTGTGTAATATTTCCTCTTTAATAAGTTAAATCTTTTTTTCCCATTTTTTTGTTATTTATCTTTAAACGATTTCTTTTAACCACTACAAAACAGAAGAGTAGTAGAAATTTAACTACTTTTTCGTTTTATTTAAAAAATTGAAAATCTCATATTTTAGATTTCTTTATTGTTCTAAAATCATTTAAACTTTTTCTTTAAAGCAAAGAATTACAGTTTTTCGTCTAAATATATATTTATAATTTGAGAATATTTGTCTGTTTAACTCAAAAATGAAAATAGAATTTGAATATTTAAATTAAATTTCGTTATCGAACAAATTTTTTAAGAGAACTTTTTTCAAACTTATGTTGCTAACAAGGAAGTATTTACTTCTGAAATATTTGTTGAAAATAAATATTTACTTGCATTTCAAAACGTTGGAAAAAGATTGAAAAAACCCAGACTTGTCTGCGGAATTTTATACACATTGAGAATTCCTTACAGAGTTGTGGATTCCTGACAAGCTTTAAAAAATCCATAACTTTTTTTGAAAATATGTTTTAAGGAAGACTCGTCTTTTTTTAAATATTTTCAAATATAATTTGTTATTTATGAAATCAGATTTCATTTTCAATAACTGTTGAACTTATAAATAAAAAAAATAATATTAAATATTTTAAAATAAGATATGCTGTATGAGTAAATGGATAGTATTATGAAA
This sequence comes from Trichonephila clavipes, assembly GCA_019973935.1. Classification (NCBI taxonomy): domain Eukaryota; kingdom Metazoa; phylum Arthropoda; class Arachnida; order Araneae; family Nephilidae; genus Trichonephila; species Trichonephila clavipes. Next base: position 1,852,163 of record BMAU01008029.1, read on the forward strand.
CTAAACAATAGTGTCAAAAAGATTGAAAATAAATTTTATACATTAACACACTATGTTGATGCTCAAAAGTTTATGTTATTTATTAAGATACATCAATCTATATATTACAACACTTATCCAAGCATCCGGTATAGTGGTTAGTGACGCTGACTGCGGTGCCGTAGGGCCTGGGTTCAAATCCCCGAGATGCCAGGATGTTTGTAAACGTATAGTGTCTTCGCAGCATAGGGGTACTCTAAATTGCTGTCGAACCGCAAGTCCTCTCGGGAAGTTAGTGGAAGAGAAGGGAGAGGCCTCTGGCCATCCCCAGGGCTTTCTTCCTCCAAATTGGGGTGAAACCAAGCCAAATTGTACTTTCACCTGTATGGTGTTCAAAGCTACGGTTAACGACAGGTGTAAATCAGTCCCTTGTCCGGAAGAATTTTATGGGCCTTGATCTGATATTACTGTCGATCAGGTGGCATATAAGTAACAACAACAATATTAACATTACCAAATGTTGATGCAATTTAAATAAATGTCCTTCTGCCTGGATGTCTAAATAAAAATTACACGTTTAAAGTCAAAATAAATTAAACTTTTAGCATTCTTTCTAAATACTTTTTATTAACAGTGACTAGCACGGAAAAAAGTATAATCTCTGACATTTCTATAGAAAAGTCAGTGATTTTATTTTTAAAACGCGCTTCATATTTTTCAATAGTGCTTCTATATAAGTTGCAACAAAAGCTTACTTGCATATCAAAATATTCAACATGTTACGATACAAACTATTTATAGAATAAAATTTTATTAATTCGTTATAAAATGCAGCTTTGATAGTGGGAAATTCCTCCAAACTATAAAAATCGTTTGAACTATTCCCTGTCTCTGAGGCTAGTATTCACATCACGAATATTTAGAGAAGGTATCAAAAACTATTGTAGAATATTTAAATATTATGAAAATCTGCTATCAAATTCTCCACACCTCACGATTCTCTTAGATTAAATTTCTTTGTTATCCCCGATGCGTAAACAAAGACAAAATCCGTCTGTCTTTGACTTTTCAATATTTTTTTTTAATTTTCAAATGTATATAGTAGGTTTATGTAAGATACAGTAGTGAAAAGTAACCTTTTTATTTTTATAAGTAACTTTTTTCCAGAAATAAGTACTCTTTTGTACATTCGGAATCTGAAACAGAAAGATAGCCGGTAAAAATTGTTCATTAAAAAATAAATCTTCCTTTGAATGATGTACGTAGTATTGGCAACAGATGACGCACAAATCTTTATATATATATATATATATATATATACATATATATATATTCCCCTGATTTAACTCTCTATACATACACAATAAAATAAGTCTTTGGTACTGAAAATTAACCAGAATTATTTTTCTATGCATGAATATGGAACAGTTCAACAAAGGAAGTATAAATTCCTTTCCCTTTATTATTCTAAACATATTGGTAAAGAAAACATGTTGGCAGTTTTTTTCATGAAATACATGTGAAAAGACAACTGAAACATATTTACGCATAAATAAAAATACATTTCATAATATAGTTCATTTTAAGCTGTTATCAGTCCAAATCAATTTTGAATGTACTTTCAATGAATCATTCAAACGTCATAGGCAATAACAATCCCCAAAGCATTAATAATGTTGTTCATTTTATTTTATTTTATGTTTGCATAGGTAATTTTCTTCTCATTGTATGCATTTCTGATGGGAAAACATATATAAATGAGTTGGGAAATTTGACAGACTGAACCTACTCTATAATATTTGGATCTTATGAACTCTTCAGAATTTGCATATAAAAAAAATTATCGAGATTTTAACACGATTTGAATCGTAGTTATTCAGTTGTTATGTGTGTGTGATACGCAATCATCTATTATATTGATTTTATTGAAAAATTATCTATGCAATCAAAAAAAGTTTCCCGATTCACAAAGACTCAGAATTCTGCACAAGAATTTCAAGATTTAAAGTAGGAGTTTTAATATGTATATCAAGTTTGTTAAAGAAAAAGACTCAAACCTGGAAACATTTTAGCACGATTTTTTTTTTTTCAGATGAAAATAAATGCACAAAAATCAGATAATTTGCATCAGGTATTTACATTATATTTTGACATTACAATTCTATATAGAGAAGCATATATTCTACTTATTTTTATTTGAGCTTTTATCCCATTTTTTGGCTTGATTTGGGTTCCATATTTTTCACCTATGCAATAATTCTTAATGAGTTTTCACTGCATAGTTTAAAATGAAAAATTAAAAACATACAGAATATTTTTAATTTTGAAAAAAAAGCGCAGAATTACAAACATATTTATAAATTACGACGTTGTGAAGGTTCATGCAAAATGAGATACTTCTCTTTTTCTGAATATTTGTTACATTTATTTTTAACAAACTTTTCTATTGGCAAAGATCTCCATAATGGCAATAGTAATCTCCAAATTGGACCGTTGTCGTTGTGGTTCAGCATGCAATAAATACCTTACTATCAATTGGCAAAAGCAGTCATAAGAGTTGACAGGCGGCCTTTTTCAAAAGTAATCAAAAGATTTAAAGACTCCACTTCAAATTGGACCATTGTTGTTGTGGTTCAGCATGCAATAAAGACCTAATATCAATGGAAAATGCCCAACAACACAGTCATAATGTGTTTGTAAATTATCAAAATTATGTTTACCTTAAGAAATCATGACATTTAAATTATTTATAATTAAATTATACCTTAAAGAGACAGGCGGCCTTGTTTTTTTAAAAGAAATTACCATGCTAATGATGAAATAAGGGATTGAAAAATTTGATTTACCAAATAAAATATAAAACTTAGAGTGTATCAGCATACTCTCTTGCTTCCCAAACTGTGTTGAAATGTATTGTTATTTTAAATATTAACCATGCAGTGGGACAAAGATATCAAATCGGTATTGGGGTGTAGTTGACACTTTAACAATATGTTATTGCTATGAGTACCGTCCAACATGTCTATATTTCGAAAACTACACTGAATACGATGTTTGGTAGTTATCTTTAGGACTTGCCCAGTTTGATTTACAGTTAATACCTGCATATCATCAAATTTCCTTAATTTTTTTTCACGTAAGCAAAGGTTAGCTTACGCAATGTAAGTGATTAAAGGTAACTTTAGGAAAAATCTTTCAGTCTAAAAGAAACAACGATAAAACTAACGCAGTACTATCAGAAAAAGCTATTCTGGAAAATAAAGGAGATATTCAGGGCGAAAATCCATATATGCCACGCTTTATCAAAGTATCTCGACAGATAAAAATCCAATGCACATGAAATGCACTTAATATTTTTTCGAAAGGCATAAAAAGAACAGTTTAATATTGGAACACCAATAAATCCAGATTATTTGACAAAAATTGTTCCAATATTCAAATCCATTTTTGGGTATCATCTCGATGAAATGACGTGTAAAAAATCCTGCATACTTGCATTTCAACGCTCGTGAAAAGTAAAACTAGCCAATATGCGAAAAGAAAAATATTCAAAGAAAAAGAAGGGATTACATATAGTCCTGGTTTTTTTAAACATAAATGTTGAAATCTCAAATTATTTTTCATCGTGAAATGGGTTCGTATGACACGCATTTCATATAATAACCTTTTAGGCGCCAGTATTTTTAGTAATTTTATTGCACTTATATATATCTTTTTACAGACAGAACAAGATTTGCAGGCTTTTTTTCTACATGAAATGTTTTGAATTTTTTTAAGCTATTAATATAAAACGTAAATCAAAGCAATACTTATTTTTAAAAATAGTTTGAACCTGAATTTAGTTTTTGATTTTTTTCATAATAATTCATAAAAAAATTTTTTTTAGGAATTTGAATCATGTTATCCCCAAACCTATGTACCAACTTTTGTTGTACATGGTTTGACAAATATGTAAATCAAATTTCCTTGTTACGAAAAATTATTGTACGAAGAGTAGCGTTTTAAAAATCATACATTTTTAATTTTTTTAAAAAAAAATTAAATGGATTGCTTTTTGTGATATTTTGAGTAAATATTCTGTCGTATTGCATATACATAGGTTACAAGGAAAAAAACTGTAAAAACCATAAAATCAAAGATTTTTGTTTAAATCGTACCGCGTCTAAAAATACAGTAAAGATATCATCTAAAATAGTTTTGCGTTCTCTATATTTCCACACGAAGTTATCTTTAGGACTTGCCCAGTTTGATTTACAGCAATACCTGCATATCATCAAATTTCCTTAATTTTTCATAAATGTAAGTATTGAATAAAATGGTAAGAAATAGGCGATTCACATACAAAAACACTTAATATTTTTTCCAAGGCATGAAAAGAACATCAAGTCCTACTTGTACTGACATTCCAAATCCATTTTTGGGTATCATCACGATGTGAATAAAATCCTGCATAAACCTTTGAATCTCTTTTTCATCATTTCTAGACACGCATTTCATACCAGGCGCCAGTACGTGACAGAACAAGATTTGCACACAGTTAAGAAAAAACGTAAACAAAATATTTTTCTAACCTGGTAGGTAATTCCTATTGCTCTCATTCGTTTTCGTAAAAAAAATTCTCTTTTTCTTTCTTTCCGAATACAGTTCTCTAAAATGGTTCTATTTTGCTATGAACAGAGCACGAAAACACTTTTATTCGCAAATAAAATATAATTGGTGGTGTACATTACTTAAAAAAATAGGCTATATTTATTTCTCAATATTCTTACACCTTAAATAGATTTTTTAATGTAAAATTGTTCATTAAAAATGGTTTCAGCTTAGATTTAGTATTTTCTTTAGAGTAATAGTAAATTAGAGTTACGAAAAACAAATAGTTGCCGTTCTGTTGTGGCATTTTTGTAGACTTTGTTAACAGATAAAGTTTAGACTCTGCAAAACATACAAATTTGTATATTTTGTGTATAATCTAATTTCTAGAAATAAAAAAAAACTATTGTAGAAATATCGAGTTTTCTAAATTACTTCAAGTACTACATCTTTTTATATTGTTATAGCTCAACGAATTTCAAGATCCTGTAAAACATTTCATAACTTGCAAGAAAGAAAGAATTATTCAAAACAACTGCAGAAATACATTTCATAAGCATTGAAAAATAATTGTTTGTTTAAAGCCACAACACGATTGAAAACAAGGAACTGGTGACCCTTTAGTCTAGAGTACAAATTTATTATTATATATCAAAAATTAAAATTTGTCTCAAAGGACAATTATTTCTCCTAACTATGTTTAACAACATAGATCCTTACATTATGAAACAAAACATATATTAATAGTACTTTCATAGCAAAACAATGCTTTAAGTAGGAGCTTAGTGCAGAGCATTTCAATTTGATTGTTCATAAAACAATTGAATTGTACTCGAATAAGAATAATGATATACAGAAAAATACAATTTTCTCCTATAAACAGCGTACACATTATGTATATCCCTTAATTAAGCCTATTAATTAACAGCCATAATGCGCTTAAATATATATTGCTACATGAACTAATGTTTTATTCTATAAAATAAATCCAAAATGATTATAAACTTAATGGCTGAATCTTACAGTAACGTATTGAAATATTTTTTTCCCAAACTTAATTAAAAATAACATAAAAAACAGTAATAATGTTAGCAGAAATAATAATTGTTATTTTTATTATAAACTTACGATAAGTAATAGTAGCTTACATGTGTATCTTTGCTTTAAATCATATCTTTATATAATATCGAGGAAATTGTTTAACACACAATGTTTATTCTCATCTCTTCAGGGATACTAAAAGAAGCATCAGAATGTTTGTTATTAAGTGTTTTAAAATGTTTAATAATTGTTTGCTTTCCTGTATGAAAGGCGCAATGAATGAAATATTTACTTAATTTCTCCCATCATATTGTGTAACATTATGTTACATGTTTTTCTGTCAGAAAAAATGTGGAATACACATATTTGCTCACACATTTTTAGCTTTTCTGTGGGTCGATTAAATTGTATTCCATTTTTTTTTCTGTTGAATTTCCTTCTTGTGAATTTGTCAAATCCTGAAGATAGAACCTGTCGTTTTCACTGATTCATAAAAATCATTTGAAAACTGCTTCCTTAAGCCATTTATAGCTTTGCGTGCCATACGCATTCGATATTTGCCATGAATGTAGTTGCTCAGATGGTGAAACGTAAGAATATCATAATTTAAACATGGTAAAATAACCATGTGCAATGTTAATGTGAGGGATTTAAAAGCAAATAAACAGGAGGCAATGCTGTTGAATCACGTAAGGCAGTGGATTCAAATTTAAGTGATGAGATCCTCTTACTTATTTTTCCAATTATCTCTCTATATGTATTTGTTTTATATAAAACTAACTATACTTATCGAAGAGATTGTTAGCTATTAATAGAATAACTTTTTATGTAGAAACACACACACACACGTAATATATATAAAAAAATAAGTCAATTCCTACTTAGATCAACAGAGATCCTATTTATTTCAGCTACTTTTTATTAAATAGTTACGATTAATATAAATATGTATATACATATGACAGAATCACAACATTTATTATTTATCATTAAAGTATCGTATTGTCATCCGAAACAATAGTGTATATAGATTTTCAGTTCAACAGCATGCTTTAAAACGTGAGAAAAAAATCTTTCATAGTTTTGACCCAAGTCGCTAAAAATGAAACCAACGGGTATGTATCTGTAATTCTTTAAATAATTAGTTTCATCCAATTAATTTTAATTAATTAAAACTAAACTAACGGATTTTTTCCCAAAACAATAGTGTATACAGAATTTCAGCTTAAATGAGCACTTCAAAATGTAAAAAAATAAAACATTTTCACGTTTTGACACAAGTCACCAAAAAAGATGCCAACAAGGTTATATTTGTAATTCTTTGAATAATTTGTTTAAATCAATTATTTTTTTATTAATTATAATTAAATTACTGTATTATCATCCAAAATAATCATATGAGCGCTTTAAAATGTATTTTATTAACGATTGAAAATTCCACGAAGATAAATAAATAAATATATAGAGAGTGTGAGCTAATAGTAGGAATTGAAAAACAGGCAGATTATGCAGGGATTCAATGTGTATTTTATAATCTAAATTGTGCAAAATATTTATATTACGTTTATGTACTATAATTAAAACGTTCGCTGCCACTGGCTCGTCAGCATGTTGCTATCTTATATGCCGACACTGCTATGAGACGTCGATCGACTATGATAAGTGTTTGCTTTATTTTTAATGCGACTTTGGAGGTTGAATAAAGAGGGTTTTGAAGCATGTTAGTGTAGCTATATTTTTATATTTATGTGCTTGGATTTTTATAATTTTATGTTTAAATATTTTTATATCGTTTCTATAAAAATGGCGGACATTACAAATATTGCAGGACCTTCACAACCTAAGAAAAGGAAAGTGTTGAAAAAACTGACTGACGACGAAATATTCGAATTACTAGAAAAGAGTGGAACATGAAAATAAAAGGTTTTCTGTTTTTCTGGTTTTATTACTAAAATATATGGAATGTTTTAAATCATTAAAACACTAATTTGTATTTCGGCTTCTGAGAATGGATATATCAATTTTACTGGCAGTGAATGTGTTAAGACTAAAATGAACTACTATTTACCAATTTAGATGAGTTCTTGGAAATAAATTAGGAATTTAAGGGTATTTCTTATGCACTTACTTAACGTGCTATTCAAACTTGAAAGTAGACTTTCTATTCAAAACCTTATGTGAAAGGGAATACACACATGAAACACATTCGTATTTCTGCAGTTATGTACTTCGACATAACTACTTTTACAAATTCCATCCAAACTTAATAAGACGATGCAAATTTATCTGAAATTATTTCAAAGAACAAAATTTTGCAATTTACAAGAACAACACTGCATTTTACTCTTTAGTCCAGGAGCATTTTTTTCTCTGAAATGCGTGCTTCCTCTAAATATCTTGATAAAAATACAAGAATTTCTAAAACTCTCTCACAGCCAATGTACCGCTTGTTAAAACTTATTGAAATTTTGAAGAGGGTTAAGGAAGGATAAAGAGACCGCGTGAATAATTTACGAAGAAAACTCCGTATCACGAAGTATTTCTTTGATTTTTCAAATAAGGTTCTTCAACTCAAAAGGCATAGAGTTATCGCATATAGTGATTTAAAAATGAATGAAAGGAACATAAACTTGTAAAATGGAAAATGACGGTTGCTAGAATAACAAAGGTTATTCCTAAAAAAATTCCTTAATTTTCTTACGCTGGCATCAGAAAGTGGTGCATGGGTTTTAAAAGCCACTTTTACAAATGGGTTCACTAAGTTGATTTCATAACTCATCCTTCTTCCGCAAGCTTAACATATTTAATCATCTTAACCCGGATTGAAGAAAAATTTTCAGTAGAGGGAAATACTTATGAATACATCAGAGGCTTACAAGAAAGCACAAAATTGATTCTTTTCGTTCATAGATGCTATCTTTTCATCCAAAATTGTTTCATTCTACATATATCTTCTTATTGTTAATAGTGAAAAGAAAACGGGGACTTAAGAATTTCGAATTATTAACCTTCATCAAAATATATTTACTCGAGCGATAGGGATAGTATAATTGCACAGTGTAAATTCGTTGTTTTTCATGTATATTACTAGTATTTGGAAAAAAAAATATATCCTTATGACTGAATTTCAATTAAGGTAACCGACTACGTTCGGAACCGTGATTTTTAAAAGTGCATAAATGGATAATTTTCATGATATTTAGTGTCACTTAGATTAGAATATATGCATAAAATTGTTTTAGGGACATTTCAACAACAAAAAAATTTAAATACAATATTTAGGCAAAAAATTAACTTAGAATAATCTTTTTTCCAAATGTTCTCCTTTTGTGAAAAATGGGTCTATTATGATAATATTTAGCCTGTATATATCACAGACCTCTGTTCAGAGGCTCAACTAGAATTCTTGAAATATGTAACTTAGAAAAGTGGGTTTATTCATATTGTACGACAACAGAGGGAGCAATTTTAAGAAAAAAACGCGAATAATTATTTCATTTGGTAGTAACTCTGAAAATAATGTGAATGTGCAATACATAAGCAAATCCTCTGAAATAAGTAAATCCTTCGTAAACACTGTCAAGGTCCTTTTATTTCATTCCAAAGCCTTCGGAATAATTTTATGGATAGCAGTGCACAGAAAAGATCGTACTCGGCAAGACGTATATATTCGTACAGAATATTAATGCTTTGGCTGAGCGAGAGTTTATATACGTCGATGGCACATAAGAGGTTAAAGTTGTATATATATATATTGTAGCTTTAGTGTCAAAGTATAGTATTATTGAACTCAATACATTGTTATTGTATGAAGGGGGGGGCGATGAAAATGATGATTGAATATTGGGTCGCGAGTATTGAAAGTTTGAGAAGCACTGTTCTATTGTGTTTTGGGGAAACAATATGATAGTTTACTTTGCATTATCCTTTTTATAATCAAATTTTGAACAAATTATTCGATTCTTTCGTTATTTATTTCACAAATGGAATGCGAGTCTAAAAATTGCGCATAACTGCAATCCTCATTTGGGATAACGTAGGGACATGAGCCGCTTTATCCAGTTCATGTTCATCGTCTGAATCGGCATCAGGGATATTTTTTGAGCTTTGAATAAACTTCAAAATATCTTTCTGTGCCATAATTTTTACTTCACACACATTATCAACTTTTACTGCCGATGATGCAGTAAAATAATCCAATAAAACAGAAACTATCTCAAACACTTTATTAAGTAAAGGAAACAAAATTTTGTGTTAAGATACTTTTATTTCGTTTTAAGAGGAAAAATGCATGAAATTTCATAGTAGTTTGTCGGTGCCGTTTCATTATTTCGTGTTAATCATTATCGGGTCAACCGTGTTTCACCGTAATTTAAGGTATCCGAACACGTTCAGAGTACTTTTTGACAAAATAACATTTTTAAACTTTATAAAGGCTTTTTTTGGACTCAATACCTATAAATACTAATATTTAACCAACAATATTTACAATAAATTGCCTGAATTTCACAAAAATCCCAATTATAAGTGAAATTTTAGCAATATTTTTGTATAACTTCAAAGCAATTAGAGAAAAAAGTAATAAATTTATATTAGTGAAAGATTTACAAAAACAATTTAGAGGCATTTATCTAAAGAATGTACTAAAATTTTAATGTTTTATTAAAATTTGAAAATTTTAGAGCTGATTGAGTAAACGTTATAAGAAAAATCACGCCTTTATGAAACCATTATTTAAATAACAAGCCCTAAATCAAAAAATATTCATACAATAAGAAATATTTTAGTACATTCTCTAGAAAATAGTATAAATATCAGGTTCAAAAAGTTATATAGAAATACATTTGTAATATCCTGTGTGATCCGACTCGCCATGATAGATTTCGAACAATTTAAATGCCCACTTCTGGTAGATCAAAGACCCACTTTCGATTTTTCTAACTTAATAAAATTGATTGTAACTTGGCCTCTCAGAAGCGTAGAATCAAAACAAAGTATGTTTTGTAAAGCCAAAATATAGCTGTATTCAATAAAATAGAAAACAAAAATTTCGGTCTTTTCCGAATTTGGTCATTTTCAATGTGTTCGGATACCTTAAGTGCTCGAGCTTTTATTTCCTGAGTAAGCATCTAGTAAAACTATTCATTTCTTAAAGCAAATCATTTTCTAATTATCATTTCAGTAACTCAGTACTGGTACTATATAGATCAATTATTTTCAGGGTTATAATCTTATTCATATTAAGGAATTATCTTTTACATAATTTGTATTGCCTGTTTACTCCTCACTGGTGATTTGAAAAAAATGCCTCACTTTAACAAGAACTTATGAAGCTTAAAATAATTTAAAAAGCTTAGGATAAACAAAGTCAGAGACGGGCTAATGATTGAGCTCAAGGACCCTGTTGTGGTAGTGGAGGATACCATAGAACCGCACCTTTTTAAAATGATTATATTCATTAGTAAACTTTGCATTACATAAAATGTATGAATTGTACCATATTAATCAATAAATATAAATTAAATAAAATAGTGTCCGTTTTATTCAATTTATTTATTGTGTAACAACCTTTGGCTTGTTAGTGTTTGGGGGTTCGTGCAAAGATCAGCCATAGAACTTTTATACACTGTTTTATTACTATCTTCACTCGATCAACCAATACAATTTAAGGTAGGAAATGCACTCAGTATGACTTGGAAGAGTTATCACATAGGCGTAGTGCTACTATGATATAATTAAAGTTACTTAACTGAATCTTGGAGTGGTTTTGACTCTTACCCTAGAATTCTGTTTAAATATCTAGCACAACTTACGATTTCCGATCGTAACCTGACTCACAATTTAATCAACTTTTAATCTCCAACTGTTAACCATCGACAATCCTCACGTACACTAATGCCAACGTTTAAATAGAAGTGCTCATTTACCTAAATTTCGCTTCTTCACCGAGGAAAGGTTTCCTCAGAACTTACAGTTAAAAAGAATAGTTTTTAGATAAGTAGAAGTTTCGTTGAGATAGGCCCGTTACAATTGTGCTAATTTCTTATCAACTATAGCTGCAAGAATGTTTAATTTTAGGATCAGTTTAATGAAACAAATGTACTCTCTCTATCATACTTTTCTACAATTTTTTTTTATCAGGAGGGAGATTTCCTGTGAAAATATCCTCAAAGACTGTAAGTTAATGTCAATCAACTTGCATCTATATTTGCTCTTGTTGAGCAAGAAAAATTCTGCTTTCAAATATATTTTGACTCGAATATAGAGAATGTTTTCTGTATATTTAGTTCTCTGACTGTCTTGACGGGCCGCAAGAAATCTCTTTAGCCCGCGATCACTCGCGCGCGGTGTTCTGTACACCCCAACATTATCAAAACCCTCTCAGGATTCTAAAAAGAATGCGCAAAACCACGAATTTTTCTGTAGCTGCCCATTTTAGGTCACTGAACCTTCAGGCCTGATGCAAACCCTCTTTCTCGAACGATTGGAATGTAATGACCTTCAAAAGTTAATCTGGGAGGGCTGAAAACTCCTGCGAGAAGTTGAGCATATGAATACAGTCTGCTCTGAATGTTTGGAAAATGATTAAAATATTATTTTTCAACTTTCTACTATCATTATTCCATAAATTATAAAGTATATTTACTACTGATGTATATGTTTTACTGGTTTACGAAAAAATATAAAATTATGTGTTTTGAAATGAAAATTTTGTATGTTTAGTTTAAATTAATATTAGTCTCATTTGTATGCAATAAATTTAATAATTTTATTTGTATAATACAAAAAAACATCTTGTATTTTATAAATATGTATCATAATGATTTAATTTTATTTTCATAATTAATACATGTGTTAAAAGTTTGGGGTGTTCTTTACACCCCGCGAGTACCGACGGTAGCAAAAACAGGTGCGAGTGACCGCGGGATAAAGGCTGCTCTTTGCTAATCCTTGAAATAAGTAATGGGTCATCGATTAGACTGAGTTTACTTATTTGATTGGTTGATTGTTCATTAAAGTGTTACTTTAGTGTTACACGAGAACAATGGGCATCAGACCATATAATTTTGAACCAAAGACAAATGTCGAAGGACAACACCTATACTGGAAACATTCTCACCAAAGTTTTGCCCAACACTAACATGAGGACTTTGAATGTTCACAGATTTAACATGTTTTAGCTTTTATACACGATAGATCTATAGTAACACCAGCACTTAAACAAAAATCTCTAAAGCAGGGGAGGTGAGTCTTTATGGATCAACGTGCCATTTTTTCTAAAGAAATGTTTCATGTGGTATAGACGTTCCATCAAATAATTTTGACTTGTGATTATTGGCAAAATAATAAAACTAAATACTAATAACATAAAGCTCTTTATATACTATTAAAAATACATTTAACCTGTATAGCAGTAAATGTTTTAGAAATACGCGTAATTCCATTTAAAGTAACATTACTGTGACTTCTGTTGTTGCAGATTAGATGAAAAATAACTTATATTAGGATTATTTAAGACTTTACTTTTAGCAGAATGAATGCTGAATTAGACTCATCCACCAAACGGTTTCTAAGCGAGTCTTTAATTTTATTTATATCTGAAAATAATGACTCGCGGACATAGATAGATTAAAATATGGTTAAAGTAGCATGGGCTAGCTTCTTCAAGCATTTAAATGTTTCTGGAATCGAGTTCCATGTTTCCAAAATTTCGTTACTGGCATTTTTACTCATATTTTGTTTATTAGTTTTTCTTTTCCAATCAACTCCAATTTTTTTCTTGTTTCAATAAACTTTTTAATCCTTATTGAACTAGACTAGGAATCAAGCAGTTGCATTTCAAATGCTTCGATTTTCAACCAATCGAATTGAAACAAATTCAGTTTATCAAATGAATACACATCAGGGTACCTAACAAACTTGAACGCTTCAAATAATTATTTGAATTAAGAAAACCTCGCTGAAAATTCTTTGATTTAATAATCAATTATAGAAATAAACTCTTCAATAAATTTTTCTTTATCTAGTTTCTCATGCATACCTAAATATTAGATTTTTTTTCAAGTTTGGGAAGTAGTAATTTCTTGTAATTATAATGCCAAGCGAGTGTGCTCCCCCCGAAGCCGATCACTCGCGTTTGTTCGTAATACTTCATAGTGAACTTTGTTATTTTGAATATAAATGCAAACCATTTTGATTGCTGGCGTGCGAAAATGATTGTGTCCCGTGCCATCAATGTCACGCGGGCCACTTGTTGGCCATCTCTGCTCTAAAGAAACAACGCAGATTGGCGAATATACCTATTCAGCTTCCTTTTTATCTGTTTTACTAGAGATGGACGCATTAATGATCACATTGTTTTAACGTAAAAATCGATATATCAATTCAATTTTTGTTGTACCAGATGCAATTCAAAAGTTGTTCACGTCTAATCTCTCTTCATATGAAGGTTACTTACAAAAGTTAGAACTTTCACCTAGAATAAGCTTACTTTGCATCCACTCTGTCAAACTAAATTCAAATGTAAGTTGTTTTGTACATGGTTGTTTTTCTGATGTGTGTGTATTCTTAAAATATCCTAACAATTCCTATTCAATTAAATTTTATTTGAAGTGAATTTTATTGTTTCGGTTTATTTAGTGTGTTACATTGTAGCTTTTGTAAAATACAGAATTTTCTCCCGTGGTAAAGTTCAAAATCAAACTGTGAAGGAATGGAGTCATCAGTGAGGTTCTCTAAAAGAATTCTAACGCATTTTGTTTGAAATTATTACTAAATCGTTAATGAAATCGCAAACCAGCTCACTGTTTCAATAATATCTGGCATAGAAACTGCAAAGAAAATACATTCTTCTTAAAGTAAATACCGGATTAAGTGATATTAAATTTATTCTTCCATGTTGTAAGTGAAGGGGATTTGAATACACTTTATATACCATACCAATTTTATGGATTTGAATCGACACTTTCTATTTTATTTTGAATACATTGAGTTTATTTTGAAAGATAATAAGTAATGGCAAAATTTAATCACTAATGGATCAAGTTCCATGAAAGTGTTTTAAATTCTTTAATTTATATCAGATAAACCTCTCAAATTAAGGCGTATTTCCAGAATTAATCCGATTTCTTCGATTTAGCATTTTTAGAAGCTAGCCTATCATATAGCATTATTTAACTCCTTGTATTGATTTTATTTCTTCAAACGAGTTTTCGTTCATGTTCACAAGAATATTTATGCAAATAAATAAAGAAGTGAAATGAAGTTCATCTTTTAGTTTTCACACACGCGAATATATTGAGAAAGAGAGATTAAAATGATATACAGTTTAAGCTGTGAAAAATAGATACAATTTAAGGTCATTTTTTAAGAATATTAATACTTAATATTATATAAAATGTAGATACTTCAAATTTGGATTAAGATTTAGATGAAGATTAAATTTTAGCTGCAATTTGATAAAGATTTTTTTGTCACACATTTTTAGTTTTGTTCAGGATACTTCAATAGAGGCTTTAATACTTACTGTAATCAAAAGCTATTAATATTTAAAAACATTAAAAAAAACCCAGTTTAATATCTAGTCCAGCGCTTCTCTCTCTCAAAGTTTCAATACTTGTGATCCAATTTTCGATCAGAATTTTCATCACGTCCCCCTTCGTACAATAACAATATATATAATGTAATTACTATGACGTATACAAGGTTATTATACAACTCTAATTATAAACCACACAAATGAACAAGATCGTAATAAATTTTGCATGTGAAAAGCGTATGGAAATCACACTAGTAACTATTAAACATGTTCTTAACTTAATATTGATAAATTAATTATTAAATACATTGCGCACTACTTATAGATTTTTAAATATATTATGTCAATGTAAATGTGTCAGAATGTATTTTGTTTTACCTCTTTTCGGTAAATTAATGATTTTTTTTTAAAAAAAATATTTTAATTTCGATATGCTCGTGCCTCCCACGTAGGGTCATCATGCCCCCCTAATGGGGCGGGAACCACAATTTGAGAAAGACTTATCCAGTCTTTATTGTTGCTAGAATAGTATTATTATTATACTTATAATCTTATTATAATCCTTTGAAAAGATTTAAGAAACAATACCAGACGTTACCATTTAAATTTATTATTCAAATTTTACTCATTACAGCATAGTAGACCAATCGAAAATAATTTTTCTAAAATTTTGTTAACTCAATGATAAAAAAAATGATAGTTAATGCATACTATAAATCTTTAAACAAAATGGATTTTCATGAACTATTAAAAATTTTATATAAACTTTTTACATAAATCATGCTTTCTAAGAAACACAACATTGAAGCGTAATATTCAAATTCATTACTATATGATTTCATTTTTATATATAATAAGAGTAAAGTAATATTTTTAAAAAATTACATGTATACGTATATAAACAACTTTAAAACATAACCAATCATTATAAGCTTTTTATTTGAATGTCCACTACAAAACTGATTCTTAATCATTCGTCTTTCACTGACGACGAATCATTGCAATCAAGATGGGGAGGAGGGCAGTAATCTGTTCCAGATATTCATCTCCCAAAGTCAACTTATCGTTTACCGTCCAGAAATTATAATTACCTCCAGAGTCGGAGCAATCGAAACCCTTCCAGGAGCTCACGCATTTCCTGTCCTGGAGGCAAAAGGACCTTAACCGAGTTGAGTCGATTGTGCCGAAGGATTTCAGAGTTACAAAGGAAACTTCTCCCGGTCTACAGAAACTGTCGCAAACATTGCTAAGACCACAAAGACAAATGGTATTTGTTATCAGGAAAGTCCTTCCGAATCGTGATTAGGAATAAACATAGAGGGTTAAATGCAGACCTTAAACTAAATTACGACTGCAACACAGAAATCCCTAATTTGTCGTCGTTGCTAAACGAGAAATTTTCAATAGAAGTTAAAAATGTTGTTTAGGGGTATGTAGTGTGTATTTTACTAAGTTTGTGAGAAATAAATAGAAATTTGCAATAATTATAATACTATAAATCATAATTACGCTTTTAAATTAACATATGTTTTGGCATTGATATAATTAAGGATTAATTAGGGATTTAATTAATTTAATGTTAAATACACTAACTTTATCTAGTAATGCATAATAACCTCAGGAATACTATAAATTATAATTGTGCGTGTAAATTAATATGATATTATTAACTACATTAGTAACAATATTTTTTTTGTATAATTAACATTAAATGTATCTTATTCGCGTATATATTTCTTAAGAAACAAATGTATCATTCTTTTGAATTTTCTGATCTTACATAATTAGCTATATATTCCATAGTTTAATGTCGAGAGAATTAACTTATCTTTCATTAAATTTTATTATTAAATATATACGTTTAAATATATATATTGACATATGTACTTGTGTTTAGTAAATATTTCCATATTGTCACATAGACAAAATTTAGTTACACGTTATACAATTTAGTTCTGTGTATGTTTGATTACAATTACAAAAGTTTATATATTTCATATAGTTTTGTCATACTGTGTAATTTCTGTGTCATGGTTGGCGCATACTGGGGAGGCGTGTTGAACAAGTGGACTGAGATGCACGTTTTCGACAGTGCTTCTGTAACTGGAGATAATTATTGTAAGGAAGTAGGTGATCCTTCCCCATGTGCGTCTGTTCTGAGGTGTTATTGGAGCAGGATTCGTTTTTATGTATGACAATGCACGGCTACGCCGAGCTGCTGATGTTCATTAGTTACTGAAAAGTGAAGATATCTTTCGGATGGATTGGCCCCCCAGCGTTCACCCTTTATTTAAATCCCATAGAAAACATGCGTGGGATGAGTGCGATTACCTTCCATGGAACACCCAACAACCGAAATAGATTCTGACTGAGAAATGAGCACTCTTACCTCAAGAATTGTAGGATAATCTCTGGCGCTGAGTATGAAGAGATGGTGCGAAGCAACCATTTCTGAATATGGAGAGCATAACCCATACTAAAGAACATCTGATTGTTGGTCTCCCTCTTGGACAGGCAACCATGTACAATTTTTTATACGTGTAATAAAGCCTTCCTTTTGTTTGATTCCATATCATATGTCTTGTATTCAGTTTCACACTACTATGCATTCGTCCTCGTATAAGCATAAAATGATGTCCCTCATATATTATCCAATTACTATATTAGCCAATTCCCTCCCTCCTCTTCATTGGGTCGTTCAGGTACACAAATATGTATATATATGCATGTATATACAGTAATACCTCGATTTACGCGATTTTCAAATCGTGACACTTCGTGTTTTGTTTAAAAACAAAAATTGGTGAAATTGGTAATGTGATTGAAGAAGATATCGATCTTGCCAAGCAAAAAAGAATTTAGAAGTGGATAGTGATGACATTCAAGAACAGCAAAATTCCTCCAATTAGGAGCTGACGATTGATGAGCTCATAGAATGAAAGTGTAAGACATTAAAGACGGGAGTTTTTAGACCCTGTTCAATCAGAAGATCGAATGATAGATTGGAATATGACAGAATGCATCGGTTTACTTGAAAAAAGGGTTACAAATCTTAGAAAATATAGACTCCAACTATGAGCGAATTTTCTCAACAAAACAAAGAACAAAAAAGTTATTAGCATGTTACTAGGAAATTTTTGTTGTAGGAAAAAAATGTTTGTGTCAGAAGACTACTTCGTTAGATTTTATGAATCTTTATAAATCAAAATAATTTTGGTTTGCGATTTTGTATTTGTGTTATCTAAGATTTTTGCAAAATATATATTTTTTTCTAAATTATTTTCTTTCGTATCCGGTAACAACTAAAAATAAAATGCATCTAAATGCAAAATTATATCCCAAGCTACACGAATTCGGCTTATGTGGTAATCACTCAACCACACCTATCCCATAAATTCGAGATATTACCACACACACACACACACACATATATATATATATACAGAAATTCATTTCTAGTGGATCTCTACTCAACAAAATAAACATGCATACAAAGTTACAAATCTTTCAATTCGGAGATCTCGTTATCTGTGAGTCTGTGTGTGAGTTGCTTTTCCCTTTTAAATATATAGATTTAGACGTAGCATTGGTAACGCATGCCACATTTGGCACACGGTACAAATTTATTAGTGGCACACTACACTATTCTACAAATTCGTGAATTTTTGATTGGATGAAACTTTATAATTTGGAAATGGATCTTATTGAAGTAACTATTTCGGAATTATAGAAAGCAACATTTATGGGATTACGAAAAAATTTTCAATGGTAACTCTAATAATAAATTGATAGCTATTTTAAGTTATTGGACGGTATTTTTTTTTTCTAGTGAAATTTATTGTTTGAAGAAATTTTTGCACGTACCATCCTCGTCAATGTTCCCTTTTTCACATCAATATGTGAACAAATCTCTCATCATCTGAAATATAGTTTTAATCCCCAAAGAAGTTGCTTAACAACTGAACGATCGGAACCATGTTCAAATTTTACTAATGATATTGCGATATGAAGAAGAATGGTGCAGGGACAAGGTTCGATATATTTTTCATTTAGATATATTGAAATGGAATACTTATATTTTATTTTGTTTTTTATGGTTAAAAAATATCTTTCAAAGATATAAAATAAATATATATTAAAACTCTAAATTTCTGTACTCGTGACCACTATGCTTTAACTCTAAATGCATTATCACCTAAATCAAACTTTTTCAAATGTTTCTACAGTGTGGCACCCTGAACGATACATATTGATATATTGGTTTCGCACGCCATATCTATAATATTGCCGAACCCTGATTTAGACTATTGGCAACCAATATACATAGTATTATGCCTTAAATCTTGGCAAAGAATACAGTTATTTAATTAAACTCTTTAACTGTTGGCAATGCAAGGAGTTTTCTTATTGCACACTGAACGTTGACGGTGAATTTAATTTCAATTTTCTTGTGATGAATGAAGAAATACTAAACAAACTACATTTATTTAAATATTAAACGTATTAATAATACGTTATTGTAACTTTTTGTGCTTTGTGTAAATGAGGCATAAGGAACTCTAACCTACGTTTATTACATACCTTCCTTCTCCAAAAGTTGGGAAATGGTGTTTTAAAATTTATTTGAAGATTTGAGCAATTTCACTATTTGCAATGAATAGTTTTGACATGCTGTATAAAAGTGAAAAAAACTTTTAAATATAGTAGTGTAGTGACAGATCTGTGGAAGTTACGAACAACACCTGTCAAGAATAAAATAAGCTCATTTAGACGAGATTGTACGAAATTAAATATTATTTCTCTGCATGTTGTAAATATTATTTATCTTTTTGCTTGTTGTTGAGGGCGTAGCTCAGATGGTGGAGCGCTTGCTTATCATGTGAGAGGTACCGGGATCGATACCCGGCGCCTCCATTACATTTAAAAAAAACTTACAGAAACAGAAACTTATTCTATGTATATATATATATATATATATATATATATATATATATATATATATATATATATATATATATATACAGTTGAGCGTCGGTTATCTGAAGCGTCAAATATCTGAACCAGTTTTTTTGTTAACTATATGTAATGTAACGCATAATACGTTTTGGAACAGTGCAAAGTTAAACAGTTGTTTCGTGTGAGGCCAATAGTGACAGGAAAACCCAAGGTCAAGGATATTCGGGTAATTTCAGTTGTGTTATTTGGTAAACATCTACGCGGAATATTAGGTCGGTTTGTTTTCAAGTAGAGGGGTGTATACGTGCTCTTTTGTTAAGTTGTAAACTTCTCAAGACTGTATATTTCAAAGCTAAATGATGACGAGATTGTGACTTCCGAGCACGAAGAATTGGACCCTGTCGACAATGAAACGGATGAAGACGAGGAAAACAACAGCAACAACAACGAAAGTAGCTAGGGTCTATCAAATGCTGACGCGTTTTCTGCGTTAGAGACAGCTATGGAGTGGTACGAACAACAATCAGAGTGCTGTCCGACTCAACTACTCCTGCTCAAGAGAATCTGAGACCTTGCAGCGAAAAAATGGTGTAGAATGCTACAGCAAAAAATAAGTGATTAGTTTCCACAACAATGGTAAAATTGCGACCTGTTGTACTTATTTGATTTTTTTTCTTCAAGCACGTTTCCCGCATGTGATGATTTTCAATATTCGTATAGTATCCGGTTCCATATACTGCATGGATCGCGTTCGACTTTCGGCTATCCGAATGGTGTCCGGTCCCGATTGATTCAGATAAACGACTTTCTATTGTATTTCTTTTAAAATGTTTAAGATATCAGCATTGTTTCAGTGCAATTATTCTATTCTAAAAATGAAAAAAAAATCTTGAAATATTGCTACAGGAAACAAAGAAACTGAATGTTAATAAAATATTTCAAAACTAAAAATAAAAATGTCAAATAAATGTTATCAAGTTTTTATTAAAGCTTTTAGTATAGCTTCGGAACATACATTATTTATGTATAATTTAGCTTAAAATTAAAGTTCAAATTTATAATTAATAAAAAAATTTATTTATTATAAATTAAAGCACATTATACATCATTTAGGCAGTTAATAATGTTCTTTAACTGCCTTCAGTCTACCTCTATTCTAATAGAGAGCTTATGGGGAGCTTCCAGATAAATTCCAATTTTAATAAAATAAAGGCTTTAAGTATTAGGTAATTTCATTTCTTTTATATTTATTTTTCACAATTTATGTTACTTGATTACCAGTTATAGAAATATATATTAACCGAATATATGGTTTAAATTATCAGGGTCCCTTTTTATGTTAAAAACAATATTCACACAAAAAATGAATACGCAACCGCAATATTTACTTAATGATACTTCAGTGGGGGCGTAAAATGTTCTGTTTTGTGGGAGTTAAAATAATAAAAGAGTAAATATATGTTAAACAAAATATACTTAGAAATAATACCCTTTTAGAATAAATTAAGTTTTTGATAAAAAAAATTAGTCTTCATAAGAGTAAATAAAAAAATTAGCTTCTGGACAGAAGTGACATATTTTGACAAGTTGCTCTAAACATTCCTTCAGGTACTAGCAAGCAAGTGTTTCATATAAATAATTGATAAAAAAAAATATGTGATTTAGATGCAATTTGCAAAAGGAAGGAGAAAAAAGTGTATATTACTTATTGTGGGAGATCGTTTGAAAAAAACGAGAAGATTGCTGAAACACATCAAAGGCGTGATTTTCCGTATTTAAAAATCGTGAAAATCGACTCTTAAGGGTCGTTATACATAAATATTCCCATTATTGAACCATTATACCAATAGAATTCAAAATAAGCAGGCGCGTTCATTTCATGGAGTAGAGATACATCACAAAATTGGTTTTGCAAAAATTGACCCACAAAGGGCTTTGCAAGAACTTAAGGTTTGTTACAGATGCACATTCCTGTTTTGGAACTGTAAGACTTACAGCAGCATTTCTCAAACTGTGGGGCGTGATAACTGTACGAGAGGGCACGAGCCTATCGAAAAGTTGAAAACAAAAAATTATTCAAAAAATTATTAATTTACTCAAAGTAAACAAACAAAATTCTTTCTGATATAATAAAATATAAAATACACATTTGCACGGATATAATACACTTATAAATGTATCATTACTGTACAATATATTTTGAAGTTAACTTCTTATGGCACGGTAGGGAGAAATTTCCGTTACGCGTTACACGTTACCAGTTACGGTTAGCGATAAACGTAAGGTAGAAATGAATGAAGTTCCGAAATTTCCTCCCCGTTTTAAAAAACGCAATCTAACTCATACTATCTATCTCAGACAAAAAAATAATAACAGAATCGGAAAGATCATTTTTTTCGCCACGATATGGTATATCTTTTTTAACAAAATAATGATATTTTCTATTTCTTACGATTTTTTTAAAAATGAGTCAAAATTAATACGCTTTTATAAAACTGGTTTCTAAATCATTCCCTTTAAGTTTCCTTTCGAGTTAATGAATTGATATTTTATTCTAAACAAGTTCATTCTTTTCTCTTTTAGAATCAGTCATAAAAAAAATGACGGAATCTTTTTTTATTGCGATTTTTCAAAAAATATTCAAAATTTTAATAAAATATTTAATAATGTCATTATTTATAAAAATAATCTAACGAAACTTTTTCTCCATACGTAGAATAGTATTATCCGTAATCTGCTCAAAGATTGAAAAATAGATGAAAAATGACGGCTTTTAAAATGTCTTTTGTGTTTTTCGTCTATTAGCAATGAGCTAGCACTCCCCCTCTCCTCATTCAACAGCAGCTTTAACAAGCCTTTCCTCTTTCAGCTTTGCGATACATACTTTGCTTTGTTTTTACGTTACCTTGAAGTTAAATTATAATCAAATTTATGAGATAAAAAAAAACGGAAAAGTGAGTCTTCAATCTGCCCGAAGTAGGCATTTAAATGGTTCAAAATCTGTCAAAAATTAGTTTAAGGTGAGTTTGTTGGATATACAGTTTTAAAATTCTTTTAAGGAAATAATACAAACAATCTATTTTTTTAAAATTTAGTGGCAACACAACATTTCTTCCAATTGTTTGGCAATAAAGGATTGCGTTTACTAAATTTTCAATCGAATGGAATTTCTAAATCCAGTTTAAGAAGTGAGTTTTTAAAGCATATGTATGCTTTGGTGTAATTAATTTGATTGTTGTGAAAGTGTTATATAGTGCTTCACACACACACACACACATTAATTTGTATTTTAAGACTACAGTGGACAGTAAAATTTTTTACAAACATGTCCCAAATTTTTACTGGCCCTATGTAACTTAGAACTAAAATCATATAAAAAAATTGGTGAGAAAAAAATGAGTATAGTTTTTAAAAATTTAAGAAATTTAAAACTTTCGATGCGTATTAATTTTTTTTTAAATTTCATATTTTCACCTGATCTAACTTCTTTAAGCAATTATTTACAAATGTATGCATGCAATGTAATGTTTTATATGATAATTTACAAAACATGGGTAAACGCAAATTTTTATATAAAAATTTCAAGAATTTTAATGATTTCCTATACATAAAAAAACTTTAATTTCTTCTTTCACCCTATCACTATTATTACAATGCATCCAAGAATTTGTAACTATACATTAGATGAATACTTCTGGAAAGTTTGTTTTGTTATAATTCGACAAAAATTGCAACGCATGGAACATTTTGCATTTTTTTCGAAGCAAATTTTGGATTTAGACTACTAATGATGATACTTTTCTCAAAATACATTCAATAAATTTTTTTTTAGTATTATGTATTGAAAATGAAAAATTTGTCTATACTTATACCTTTTCCATCCGAATTATTTTTATATATTTTTTGAAATAATAATGATAATAATAAATTTGTTAATTATATATAAGATTACTTCAAAATAAAACTTTATTATACATATCGATACATGTAAGCCAAAGAAGTTAACTTCTAACGCTTGGTCACACTGATACACGCTTTCTTTGTTTATTACTAATTTAACAATATTAAGTTAAGAGCATGTAGAACCAGTAACCCCATGGGCTTGTATTAACACTCACCTTGATAATTTGTACGGTATATAATTAAATTCCTTAACTGCCGATTACAAGTTACAAGATTCGCTCCCCAAAACCACCGTCTACCACGTAGTCGCACATAATTTGATGTTTTCTTCGGGGAGGGGGAGAGGAGAGAAGAGGAATAAATGAGCACATCCTCTGCAATAAGTAAATACTTCGCAAACACTGTCAAGGTAATTTTATTGCATTCCAAAGCCTTCGGAATAATTGTATGGATAGCAGTGCACGGAAAAGATCTTACTTTGGAAAGACGTACATATACGTCCAGAAAACTAATGCTTTGGCTGAGCGAGACGTTTATATGCGTCGGTGGCACGTAAGAGATTGAATTCGTACTGTATTTTTAGTGTCGACGTATAATATTATTGAATTCAGTTCATTGTTATTATATGGAGGGGGGGGGGAGGCGATGAAAATGATGATTGAATATTGGGTTGCGAATATTGAAAGTTTGAGAAGCACTAACATGCAGACTTGAAATTTTCGAGACACGTTCCCTTCATGGAGTAAAGAATCTCTACAAAAGAGGTTTGAGAAAATTGACTCCCAAGGGGAGTTGCAAGGGCTTAAGGGGCGTTATAGACAAATAATAAGTGGTGCACTCATTAAAAATCATCTTACATTTTTCCATACGGTGTTTTGTACCAGTTTTACCATCTTTACGATTCAGCTATAATCTCAAGAATAATACTTTCCACTTAAAAAAATAAATAAATCCCAAACAAGAATGGGCTGTAAATAAACATTTTAGAGGAGTTAGTTTTTATTTTTTCCTTATACTGATTCCCATTCATTTGCCTTGAAATATTTTTTCCACACATAATATCTGATGAATAGAATTTTCCAAAAAAAAAAAAAAAAAAATAGCATGCCTATTTTTAAAGATTGAAACTTAAAAAACAAGGAAAGAAAAGTTTATTTGAATTGCTTTTTTCTAATGTCATGCGGAACCAAAGACGTTCAAGGAAAATTTTAGTCTATAGTTAATTTAGCTTTAGAGAAAATGCTACTTGGATTCAAAGGTTGTCGTTTAAGATAATCAAATATATCACATATCATTGTAAATGTAAATCACTAAATCATACCTTGAACATATAGTGGTACAAATGTTACCAAAATAGAAGCAAACAGTTTTCGAAACTATATACGACGCTTCAACTCATTAAACAATACTTAAAAAAAAATTGGAGGCGCCGGGTATCGATCCCGGTACCTCTCGCATGCTAAGCGAGCGCTCTACCATCTGAGCTACGCCCCCATCACGAAACATCATGCATAAAGAAAATTTTATTCTTGTATGTACATTACCATATAATTAGATCTTATAAAACAGGTGTCATTGATGGCTCCCAAATTTGTGTCATTGCCCAGAGTCATAAATCAAAACTGGTTTCTCTTTGCATCCTTACAAAAGTCATTAAAAAATATCTAAAAAAATCTATTTTTCAATATTACTCCAAATAAGCTTTTATTAATAGTTTTTGTTAATTTTTAAGGGTACAAAAAGGTTTGAATATTAATAAAGGATATTAATTTGTTATAATCACAGAAAGAATAATTATAAAAAAAAACTCAATTAGGCCAAGTGTACAATTCTATTGTCTAAAGAAATGGTTTTGAATTGTAGTAAATAATAAATGCACATACACTATATAATCATGTTGTAATGAGAATACTTAAATTCGTACTAGGCATTATATTTAGAAAATGCAAGTAAGCTTCCGATAGTTTATTCAATAAAAAAAGTGAGGTAGTTCGAATATTGTAAGAATTTTATGATTATGTATTTTCTCAAGTACTTTTAATAAAGTCGAGGTAATTCCAGTATTGCAATGTCTCAAATTTGCATCTATTTAAACAGGATATGTAGCCTAACAAAGCATTTTAAAAATACATTAGTATGAATTTTAATATTTGAAATTCATCCATATGCGCACGGATAACATACATTCAAATTATTGCTACGCATTTGAAATTTTTTTTACCTCATCAAAAAGGCAAGCAATAATTTTCTTATAACGAATTCAATATTTTTTTTTAGTAATAAATGCATTAATAAAGAATGTGTTATATATATATATATATATATATATATATATATATATATATATATATATATATATATATATATATATTAAATTTCAAATTGTTCTAAATAAATAACTTATGATATTCTTAGCATCGCGGTTTTTTTTTTTTGCTCTCTCTAGTTGATAATGTAGTTCTATTTTTAAAGAGAAATAAAGAAATCGTGTGACTAATTTTCAGATTAAGCTTTCAATAAAATAGTGTTACTTATTTGTTTCTTTAATAAATTATAAATACTAAGCTTAACACAGTTAGTAGCTTGCATTTATTTGAAGTTAATATCATTAAAGGGCACAGAGTGAATGATTGCATGCTATCATTCTTATAGCAAGTAGATGTAGTTTCTTGAGTGCAATAAACAATCCCTTATTTGAATAAATTTCCCTGAAAGTACTTGATATGGTTATCGTATAAAAATAGTTTTCATTGAGACTACAAATGTTTGGTTTCATATAAACAATAGTTTTATATTTTTTAACAAGAATCAAAATTTAAAAATAACCAAAATAAATCATTAAAATAAATGGAAATCACTAAAACCTCATTCTATTATTTGAACACTTTATGCATAGTATGTTTGAAATATTTGTATTGCATATTTTTTTTTTCTGAATCTTGAAATTTTGTTTTTGAGGCACTTCAATTATAGTATTTTAAATATTTTACGAAATAAATTATTATTTATGAATATTAAAAAATTTTAAAATTTATAGTCAAAATATTTATCGATTTAATATTAAACGTACCCTTTACTTAACAGTAAAAATAGTTTTACAAAAAACGATAGAGATTTTATTTAAAAAATGCGAGCACAAACCTTTGAAGTATTTGCATCAGGTTTTATAACTGCTAATCAAGCAAATTGTTTCGATTTATTCGTTGGTGAAACAGTTCGAGGATTTTATGTTTAGTATGCATTTAAAACACCTATGTTTGAAATATTGTGGGATTCTGTTAAAAACATCTATTACTCGACAGTTAAGATATAAAGTTTTAAATATTTATATTAGCGATTAGAAAGGAGAGAAAATTTGAGAAATTATACTGATACGAGTTTTAATTTTGATACTTTTTAACAAAGTCGTTAAATTTCCACGAGATAAATAAAAATCTATTTCTGCAACCCATCATGTTGAGCAAGTTGATAACTATAAAGCTTTATATAGGGTGTTGCCGAATTCGACCGAAAAATGCAAATAGTAGGTCCCATGAGGACTACAAATCACCATAGAACATTGGGTCGAAAACCCCGTATAGTCAGAGTAATTCACAAAAACTATTATGAAGGGTGTTATGTTGAGTGGAATGAAAAGGGGTAATAAGAAGTAAGAAATGCATTTATTAGATGTATAGCATGCTTACAATACGAACAATACACCACAGGTCCACGTCAGAAATGATGCAGTCAGATCCGTGCAGTCAGGTTCTCCACAGAAGCCACATCGTCCCATGCACAAGCGATTTCAGGTGGCCCCAGAAGAAGAAAAATCTATTCGATTGAGATCTGGGGAGTATGGAGGCCAAGCAACAAGTTCACCACGTTCAATTCATCTGCCGAGACATGTAATATGGAGGTGGTGGAGCCCTGCAATCATAAAATGTGCTGGTGCACCATTGTATATGAAACATACGTTCTGGTCCGCAGTGTGCTGTACTCTCTGTAGCAACTCCGGTAAAAGTGAGAAATGTACGTACGTGCAGGTTTCTTCAACCCTATCAAGGCAATCCGAATCCCAGCATTCGTTTCCCTCCCCCGTCGTCTGTCTAATTGTCCTCCCGTCCCTATTATCGCAATTTTCCATTTAATAAACGTGGTTTGCTACCCTATGTTCTATGGTGATTTGTCGTCCTATATCTGCCTACTATCACCCCAATGGATTTGTCGATCGAATTTGGAAAAACCCTGTATATATACTTATTGTATAGATTACTTCTACTGCAACTTGATTCTTAAGAAGTGTCAAAAATTGAGTCGAATGAGGTGAGCATTTAAAACTTTTTAATTAAGACTTCAGATATGTGTTGTAGAGTCAGAAATGAAGCCTAAAAAAAGATAAAAGACGAAGCAGATACGAAGGAAAAGAGTAAAGAAGTAATAAGGAAGTAGAGTCTCTTCCTCTTTTGCCTCCTTAAAGGAAGGGGAAAAAAGCGTTCTCGTTAATGAAGCCAAGGCTTTTCTTGAATTCAGTTAGTTTCCGTTTCCTATGACTTCCTTCTGGGTTTTACCAAAACTAAATCTAGTATGCTACCAGCGATTGCATCTGTTAATCCGTTTTTTAAGATCGCATATTTTCTTATTAAATTAAATATTTTTGATGAGTCTCGAGTTTCTTTTTGAATTGCATAAATTATGGTTGAAGAAAATTTTAATTGAAGAGTAACTTACATTCTTTGAAAATTTCTACGATTTCTTTTGAAATAAGAACTGGTTTTTTTTGGCTACAGATCGTAAAAAACTTATGTTTTTAAATAATTTGAAACGTTAGTAGAATTTATAATTTATTTCCGGATAATTAAAATCAATTGAACTCAAAATAATTAGAAACGGAATTTTTTATTATACGGTTATGAATTTCGCGTAGTGAATTTTTACAGTAGTGTAAATGTAACTGCATGTGCAATACGTTTATAGTACTTTATGTTGCATTCATTTTATGTTAAATTTGTAATATTCGCAAGAAACGCTGTTCTTTATATTATAATTACGATTCAATGGGAATTTGGCAAAATCATGGTGATACAGCCAAGTTGGCATCCTTTATGGCGATTAGGTGACCATGTTGGTGAGTTCACGAACCTATGGATTCTTCTGGAAATTTGTGGAAAAATTTACTAACATCATGATCTATGACACAAGCGAATTTTTCTCGAAACATCCATGAGGCCTAAAATAGGGAGACGCTCGCCGAAACTGAGAGAGTATTGTTTTGATTAGCGATAAGTTCGTATTGATTTTAACGTGAAGAGTCGACCACTGAGTAGTTATTACTTCGGATGCTGAGTAGGACGAGCGAGTGCTTGACAGTAATCCTTAAATATACTTGTATTTTGGACTCTGATAGATGTGCCTGAAGGCCATAGAACAGGGATGGGGAACCAGAGGCACGCGTGCCGTAAATGACACGCGACACAATATTTTGGGCACGCCAGTGATCAAAATGGATTGAATTTCATTTTAAAATAACAAAGTTCACTGTGAAGTATTACGAACAAACGCGAGTGATCGGTCGAGGTGTGGCGGTGAGCGCACTTGTTTGTTATTGGCTTGCCTTAGGTCATGGGCAAATGCAAATGCGTATGATGCAAAATTTATCTACGCATAGCAGAGTCAATTTCGCTGACACACGCTGTATTTTAAAGTTTATTTGTGTTATATTTACGATTCTTAACTCTTATTATTTTTTTTTATTATGACTAGTTCAGCAAAAGAACAAAAAGTGCAAGATAGTAAGTGTAACGGAGAATTTCAAACTTGGTAAATCTTTAGAAATATGGCATTATTAGTAAAGGCGACAAATCGTTGTGTGTTTAATGTTCTGGAATTAGGGTACGCAGAACATTGTCTGTAAAAAAGCGCATTCTGAAACAAATCACAAATCCCCTTGTCAAAAAAAGTGAACCACAGAAAAAATAACTAATTGCTTCGAAACCGTTAGGCAGATGACTCTAATGCAGCATACATTCTACTGAAGGAAACATCTAACAACCATAATAAAAGTTATTTGTCATCCAATCTGCAACAACGGAAGTCTCACAGTAATGTTAATTTAATTTAACTTAAACGTATAACAAAAACAAATGCAACTATACAGTAAAAAAAAAAGAAATTTTTGTAGTAAATAAAGAGTTTTGAGTGTGTGTGTGTTTTTAGAGTAATTAGTTTTATTATTTTTCCAATAGTCAAAGTCAAAATTATTAGACCGCACATCTATACCTCATTAAACAGTTTTTTAGAAAAATATGGCACGTTGATTCATTAAGGTTCGACACCCCTGCCTTAGAAGGTGTGAAGGCCTTTTGAGATTTACTCAGCGAGTTTGAATACTGTATCTTGTATTTCAAGAATTGCTTTTTTGACAATAAATTTCCTTCGCTCCTAAAGAACTGTTTTGCTCTTTGTGACTGATTTGCATAAAATCATCAAAATCTGATCTTTGTAATAATATATTTGAAAGACAAGGTTTTCTATCAGGAAACGTTAATGTGACCGTGTTAGATTTGTGGTCGAGTTCACGAAACAGTGGCTGTCGTTGTTGGGTTCTGTAACGGGTTCCCCCCTGATGCCGTCAAGGACCCACCCTGGCTCAGAATAACATATGACATTTTTGATATACAAAGCATAGTCAAATAACAATTAATTGTAATCATTTTAAAATAGTTTGGTTTTTAGAATTTACTTACAATTTTACCTTACAAGGATGATTCGAAATTCTATTAAACTTTTCACCAGGTTAATAGTGCTGTTTGGTATACTTGATTTTTTGGAACGTCTCCTTAATTGCAATTCATGTGCAGAATAAAATGATAAGTAACAAACGCTGCATAAGAAATAACATTTAAGCAATAAAAGTAATAAAAAAAACAATTATAAGAGAAGAAAAAGTTTAGGTTGAAGGATCTGTAGTACAGATAGCATATTATTATTCAACAAAAAATAGTGCATATTTAGAGGTTGAACGTTCTAACATGAAATTCTTGTATGTTTTTATAAATTATCTCATTTTAAAAAGTAATGTATAAAAAAAAGTCAATTCCTACTTAGGTCAACAAAGAAGAATTTTATTTTAGTTACTTATAATTAAATAATTAAAATTAATATAAATATGTATATACATAGGAGAGAATAACAATATTAAGTGACAAAATAAAAAGCGATTTCTCTTGCTATATATGGTGTTGGACTATTATTTTTGTTTTTGTTACTATTTATTCATTCATAAATCCCATTCTCAGAAATTAGGCAATACTAGGCCATTCGAACCCACCACCTTTGAAATAGAGATCCACTGGGCTATATCTATTGCGCTACAGAGACACAACGAAAGATTTTCCTTTCTGTATATGCTGTTGGACTATTATATTTGTATGTTTCCATTTATTCATTTTTTTTAATTTAATCAATGAATTAATACTTGAAAAAGCTGTATTAACATCAAGTGTCATTCAATGCAAGTTAAAAAAATGTATTTGAACTTAAATGGATGAATAGAAATGATTTTTTTAAACAATTGAAAAAAATTTTGAAAAAATATATATAAATTATATATATATATATATATATATATATATATATATATATATATATATATATAAAATAATAAAATTAGAAATTGAAAAAAAAGGATTCATATTAATTTTTTGATTTGTGTAATAATTGTTGCTAAACGCATCCGAAAATAATTATTCTTATGCAAAATCAATTTGAACTCTAAAACATTCGAAAAAACATAAATCAAAATCATCGACAAGAATAAATTCCATGAGGAAAACTGTAAAGCTGCGATGAATTTGAAAGCATTTTTTTCCGAGGACGGAATTTTTCCCTAACTTCAAGTTAAAGAGATTTAGTATGTATACTTTATAGAGAGAGCATGAGTTATAGGATCAGCTTAGTACACCCATTTGTAAAAGTGGCTTTTAGAATTCATATGCTGCTCACAGAAAGAAAATTGATGAAAATTTTTGGCGTAGCTTTTATTACTCTCGCCATTTTTCGCGTGTTTATCTTCAGATCGTTAAACGTTACCCTACGAGCAAGAGATTGGAGCTCTTTGTTGACTTTTATTTGACAATTCAAAGAAATTTATGACGATGCGGAAATTTCCTCGATAAATTATTCACTCTCTTCTTTTTAAGTCGGTTTGAAGACTTAGTTACGTTTTAAGAGCAAGTTTATTTTTGTTAAAAAATATTACGTAACGATCTGGGTGAATTATGGTTTTGTATCTGTAAAATTTTTACATGGACAAAAGTGTAATTTTATCTTTTTTCGTTTGTTACAAATAATTGATTAAGCCATTGAGAATAATCTAAATTTAATTGTATTTAGTTTATTTTGATTGGTTTGTAATAAACGTAGATTTTTATAATAGTGAAATATAATTATACGTAAATGAAGATTTAAAAAGTTATTCTTTAAAATCTCATGAATCGCGTCATATTCAGTGTAAAAAATGTATCATAAAAGCGATTACATTTTTTAATCGTTTTCCTATTTTTTATAATTAATTTTTAGCATGGATACTTTTTAAGACTGCAAGCTTAAATACAAGCTAAATTATTACTCTATAAATATCTGTTTTCATTACAAAAAAATAATCTTCACAGAGAAATTAGTTATTGTGTTAAATACAAATGGATATAATGAATCTAAAAATATTGAAGCAAGTTATCAGACATTAGAATTCCCAGATATATACATAAGTAAATATCTGACTAAATACCCTTGTTAAAACTGTAATATTTCTATAATTTTTTTAAGAAAGAAAGAGTCATACAACTAGGAATAATGCTCTTTTTGTGTAATATATGCTTAAACTAAAACTTCAGATTCATTATTGGATTTACTCTTTGGAAAGTAAAACTTTGTTTGTTCGGTTTATATCACTAAATTATTAATTCATCTCTAAGAAATTCAAATGCATTTGAACGAAAAGAATTCTTTAGAAATATTAATCAATAAATTTTGGTGTTAATAAGATACAATAGCGCTGATGAAACCATCAATTTTTGTTTTTCCATTTGATTATTTGATAACAAAATTCTCTATTATGCTTCAGAAAAAGTTGTCTTTTTGCCACGTTTTTACTGCGTCAGTGATGACAGTTTTAAAGCATACATGACATATGCAGCTTTAAAGTGAAAATTCAGAGGTGAATGTTTTGGTTTCACCAAAACGACAGGAAAGGCTTTGAGTTTGACAGAATTCACGCAATGGAAATTCAACTAAACGGAGTAGAAACGTCCGCAATTCAGGACGGAAAACATGCAACCGAAAAAATGTAGATGTTCTGCTTCCATTCAAGCTATAAAGCATATATTTATCGAAAGTTCAAAGCTAGTTTTATTACATATTTTGAAAATATTTGGAACACTTTGAATGTTTTTGCTCTTTTTAACATCTTTTTAATTACATCGATGCTGTACAAAATTTATATATTTAATTAATCATTCATCAAGTAACTGTAAACGATCGCTTACGATAATTCAGGATCATATAATTTAAAATATTGTAATGTACTGAGATAGGTAATCAATTCATAACTATGCATTTAATTTATAACGATTATGATTATTACTGTCGCTTGCAGCTTATTTCATTTGAATTAAACCACTTCATATGAAGTAGAATATGAATTACCTAAGGAACTATATCATAAACTATTCCAACTGCGCTCTTAATCCATTCACGTAACTGTCTCTCAAATATATAATAAAAAAAAGATTACATAAAATGTTTACCTACCACTTAAGAAAATCAACTTCGAATATCTTTTTAAAATTAATTTGTATTTCAGTTGTTGTATTTGAAACATAATTAATGCTTGTAAATTTTTTTAATCTTTTATTAAATTGGAATTAATGATAATTCCAACCTTTGTGAATAAATTTAACCGAATTTTGCATATCTTTATTTTGCATTATTTTTTCTTATGTACGAATTCTTGCCCAAATTCAAAACTAATCCCAGTAATTAAAATACTGTTAAAATAGAGAAAAATCGCTAATAAATATTAATATTTTTAAATCCCTTTGATGTAATGAAGAATCCGTTGTAAGTAAAATAGCTACCAATTTCCACAAAAATGTTTAAAGAAAATTGATAGCATAGGTATCACATAATGGGATTATATTTTAAGCTTCATTTTATCAAATCAAAGTCTCACATGCAGTTTCGATTTGTTTACTGAACTAAAATCCAAATTTGTTTTATTTGGCAGACCTAAATGTCAATTACCATGAAAAATGATACAAAACTCTATGCAGAGCTACATCAGTTTTTGCATGTAATTGTTGCATTCCAAACTGAGAATATTTTTATCGAACATTTGAAACAAAAAATCGGCCCATTTTGTAATCTTTCATCGTACTGAAGGTAAAAACCAAAAATAAAAGTACAGTAACATCTATGTGTGTGTGTCTATGCGATCTACTTTGAACTAATGCGCACGATTTATATTTTATCCGCTAATAAAATTTTTTAAAATCTTTTCCAGAGTTAAATAAAAAGACATTTTAGATGATTTTGAGGGTAAAAAAGAACACTTTTTGTTCTTTTGAAAGTGAAGGTAGAAGTAGAAAAGAAGAAAATGAAACGTAAAAAAAGACATTGTATATGTTTTCTTGATCATAAGTCTTTTTCTGTCACGTACTGAGGTTGAACATTGAACTCGTGTTTAGAAAAAGTTGGGATTCTACCCAAGTTGCGAAGATACTCAAGAAAAGATTTAGAAAATCAACAATCCTTGGAAACCAAAACCCTCTGCTTTAGACATTTTAGCAATTTTAAGTATATCATATATCAGACTTTCTCTCTCTCTCTCGAAAACTTTGATATTTAAGAAATCTTTCCCTTTTATAACGATGAGTTCATTCAAATAGCGCAGTGGTTCTTAAACTTTCAATACTTGCGACCCAATATTCAAGCATAATTTTCATCGCGCCCCCCTTCATACGATAACCATTTATTGAATTCAGTGATACTATACTTTGATGCTAATATCTACAATAGGATGCAAATCTCTTAAGTTCCACCCGCGCATACAGACGTCTCTCTCAGCTAACACGTTATTTTCTCCGGACGTATATATACGTCTGTCAAAGCTACGATGTTTTCTGTGCACTTTTAATATTCCGCAGGCTTTGAAATGCAATAAAAGGACAGTGTTTGAGAAGGATGTACTTATTTCAGAGTGTTTGCTTATTATTATTCCTCACCCCCCTCAATGCGCTATAAGCACACCTACTTGGAAAACGGTGGCATTGGGTGGCGAATCGGATAACTTTTTAATCGGTTGCTAAGGGAGGCATTATAAACCGCACAAATTATCAAGATAAGTATTAATTTTTGTATATATTTTTATATATGACACAACCATGGGATCACTGGTAATTATTATACTTATTCTTAACGTAGTATTGTTAAATTAATTATGAAATACATTACGCAGGAATGATACTTTTATAAGTGTATTATATCAGTGTATATGTGTATTCTATTTTTTATTATGTCAGAATGTATTTTTTGTTGGCTTACTTTCAGTAAATTAGTAATTTTTTTTAAAAATAATTTTTTGTGTTCAACTTTTCAATATGCTCGCCCCCTCTTTTAGAGTCATCAAGCCCGCCAATGGAGGCGCGACCCACAGTTTGAGAGACGCTGAACTAGCGTAAAAATAATCTTTAAAGTTTGTGATTTTTTTTGCAAAGTTTTTGCTCTGTTTTACATTGTCCTTAAGTTGATAAATTTGACTACTATTTCAATATCTATCATCTGGCTTTTATTTTCAATTTACATATTATCATGCACACTTTTGAAATAAAAGATTATCTGAATAATAGTATTGTCAGTTTCTAATTGAGTCATACCAGTGGATTTTTTTCAATCAATGAACAATTAGTTCCAGGATATTTTTTATGCATTCATTTCTGTTACAATAAAGATAACTTTAAAACAAAAATGTTTCGTGTTGATGGCAACTTTTTCGCATCCACGAACACTCATAAAAGTAAAGAAAACTGTGATAGAGTTTAATTTTTTTCTGTATGTGTAAATAATTATAAAGAAAACCTCTTTAGGACAGGCGAGAGTTGAAAGTAGCGTTTCCCCAGGTCTGCACTTTCCGAGAGCGTACCCACGCACGGAACCGGGTGAATTTGCCTGCTAATCCTAATTTCATTTAAAAAGTCATAAAAAAATTTTAATGCATTCAAATATACTAAAAATTACAATTTCTTATTTAAATATACAGTTCAAAAATTTTTGCTATACACGTCGTTTATTCGACGTATTACACACGTGTAGAACGTCGTTTATTCGAACTTTTACTATACGGAGCGTCAGATATCTGGACCAGTGTTTTTTTGTCAATTTCATGTACTGTATATGAATGCGTTTTCGAACAGTGCAATGCTCGATTGTTGTTTTGCGTGAAGCCAAAAATGACGGGAAAATCCAAGGTCAGAGATATTTGGGGAATTTCAGTTGTGTAATTTGGTAAACATCTGCACGGAATATTACGTCAGTTTCCAAGTGAGGGAGTGTATACGTGCTCTTTTGTTGAGGTGTGAACTGCTATGGCTTCGATTCAAAACGGAAGCGCAATGTCTTGAACATAGAGACAGAACTTGAAAAATTGAACCAACTCGCAAAGGGAGACAGTGAAACGTCTCTTGCACAGTTTTATAATGTTGGAAAGTCAACAATTTCTGACATATGAGATGCCGAGAAACAATTTTAAATTTTGCGTCAAAATTCGACTCAGAAGATGGCTCGAAGAAAAGGAAAACCATGAGGTAATCAAACGATGTTGTTCGTGATCGTGCACTCTACTTGTGGTTTTCACAAAGAAGGAGCAAAGGGGACCAGATAATATAGGCCCTCATTATTCGTATAGTGTTCGGTTTCATGTACTGCATGGATTTCAATCGGTTTTCGGCTATCCGAACAATCGCGTACCCGAACGTTGTCTGGTCCCATTTGATTCGAGTAAACGAAGACTGTATTTAAAAATACAATTGCGAATTTTAATTAAAATGTCTTCATTTTAATAAAAAAATATTCTTCTCCTCATAATGATTAAAATAAAATAGACGCAGAACTTACAAAATACTATTTGGCGAATCTCAGACAATAAATTTACTCGCACATATTTGTTGAATTCTGATACAAAACTTTTAAGCAACAGCTAATATCGTTTTTTTATTTTTAATTAATCATTATATCTTTTATAACTCTCTAGTACAGACCAATATTCAATCATAATTTGCCTAGCACCCCCATACAATAATGATGTATTACATATGAAATACTATACTTTGACGCTAAACCCACAATACGACTTTAACCTCTTAAGTCCCTCCTATGTATATAAACGTTTCTCTCAGCCAGTGTGTTAATTACCCCAGACGTATATATACGTCTTTCCGAAGTACTCTCTATTCTGTGCACTGCTATCCATAAAATTATTCCGAATACTTTGGAAAGCAGTAAAATGACCTTGACAGTGTTTGAGAAGGATTTACTTGTTCGAAATGATTTGATTATTTATTCCTTTTCTACCCCACTTAATACACCACATACGCTTACGTACGTAGCATTATGGAAAGAATAGTGTACTTTTTAATTGGCATTTAAGGGATTAATTATATAAACCGTACAAATTATATCCAGATAAGTGATAAGAGAGAGGCTGGCATGATTTTATATATGACAAATCCAGGGGGTCACAGGTAATTATTAAACTTGTCCTTAACTTAGTATTGCCGTGCTTCTCAAACTTTCAATACTCGTGACCCAATATCCAATCATCCTTTTCATCGCCCCCCCTTCATACAATAACATTGTATTGAATTCAATAATACTAGATTTTGACACTAAAGTTACAGTATGACTTTAACCTCCTATGTGCCACTGACGTACATAAACGTCTTGCTCAACCAAAGCATTAATATTCTGGACGTATATATACGTCTTTCCGAAGTACGATCTTTTCTGTGCACTAATATCTATAAAATTATTCATAAGGTTTTAGAATACAATACAAGAACCTTGGCAGTCTTTGCAAAGGATTTACTTATTTCAGAGGATTTTGCTTACTCTTATTTAATTTTTCCTC
Source organism: Trichonephila clavipes (assembly GCA_019973935.1). Taxonomy (NCBI): domain Eukaryota; kingdom Metazoa; phylum Arthropoda; class Arachnida; order Araneae; family Nephilidae; genus Trichonephila; species Trichonephila clavipes. Next base: position 1,890,331 of record BMAU01008029.1, read on the forward strand.
CCCCCTCCCAATAAAACATCAAAATACAGGCGTCTACGTGGAAAACTGTGGCATTGAGACCAAACCGCGTAACTTTTAATTGACAGTTAAGGAATTAATTATAAACCGTACAAATCATCAAAATAAGTATTAATACAAGCCCATGGAGTCGCTAGTAATTATCAAACTTGTTCTTAACTTAGTATTGTTGAATTAATAATAAAATACATTGTACAGTACAGGTACTTTTATAAGTGTATTATATCAGTGTAAATATGTATTTTATATTTTATTATGTCAGAAAGTATTTTGTCTGCTTACTTTCAGTAAACTAATAATGTTTTGAATAATCTTTAGTTTTCAACTTTTCAATATGCTCGCGCCCCCCTTGTAGAGTTATCATGCCCCTTAAGGGGGGCATGCCCCACAGTTTGAGAAACGCTGTAGTATTGTTAAATTAATTATGAAATAGATTGTGCAGTACTGATATACATCTATATGTGAATTATAGAGTAAATGAGTATTTCATTTTTTATTATGTCAGAATGTATTTGTTTACTTTTAGTAAGCTCATAATTTGTTTAAATAATCTTTTGTTTTCGAATTTTCAATATGCTCGTGCCCCCCTCGTAGGGTTATCACGCCCCCTAGGGGTGCGTCACGCAGTTTGAGAAACACTGCTCTAGTATCACATTATTATTACATTTTCTGTTCTTGTGGTTATGGCAAATCTAGTTGTAATGGTAATGAGGAAGAATCGTTTGTTCTTACTGAATTAAAAATAAATCATTAAGGGGACAAACGATTTGTTTTCGTTAAAAATGAGTCATTGTGTTTGTCCTATGATTTGCTTCTTTTTAAATGTCTGAGTATTAAATTTATTGTTTTAAATACGAACAATAAATAAAATAAGTACTGAGACTATTATTATGAATGTCTGATGCCCAATAAACTAATAATCTTTCCATCTTTTGCCACTTAGTAAGAATATTAAAAGAAATCCAGAGCGCAATAAATCATGAATCTTTAACTACCCAATTCTCTCGAAAAATTAAATTTTTGCTGTTGTTTACATTCATAAAACTCCGGACCAAATTAAAAAGAACTTGGAGCCGAAAGCACACATTGAAGTTGAAAGTTTTGTGAAATATAGTTCGTAAAATAAACGGACTCGAACTGCGTCATCTAGTGCCTTGTAAAAATTAATATAAAAACGTTCGTAAGTCAGATCCTGCCGGTGTGATAATGGGTCTCAGAGCTGGAAAAACGCAATCACAAACGTGATACTGTGGGACCTAAGGGGAGAAACGCGTGATCACGTATACAGTGGACCACAAAAGTGTTCGTACACTTACAATTTCCTGTAAAATTTAATGTTTTCGATTAATTAAAATTAATAAATTGGAATTGTAATTTTTTATGATGTCTGCAACTTGTTTTTTTATGGAATGATATAATCAGTCTTTAAAAAATAGTGTAGCTATTATTTTTTTTAAAATTAATAATCAAAAAACTACTAAAAATTACTCTACAAAAGTCTTCGAACTCTTAATAAAAGTCTCAACGTAGCTTTAAATATTGTATTTCTTAATTGAGTATTTAGTAGGATATCTTTTAGTGTTCACCACAATTTTTAAACATCTTGGTACAGATTTAATCAGTTTTTCGTAATTTCTGCATCGACCTTCCACTATTCTGCTGTGATTATTGTTTTCACTTCACATTATGCATTTATATATTTTTTTACATCAAAACCTCACCAAATACGTTCTACTGGGCTAAATAAAGTGATTGAGGAGGTGTTTTCATAATTTGGAGAAAGTTATAGAGACACCAGTGGCGTACATTGAGAGCAGTGCGCTTGGCGTCATTATAATGTTAAAAAATGAAGTCGTCTCAAATACCCAAATCAGTTTTTAATCAGTTTTTTTTTAACTTTTTGCATCGGTTTACCGCCATGCTTCTGTGATTATTGCTTTTACTTTGCATTATGTTTTTATATGTCCTGTTTTCTTTTCTTTAAAATCGGATTCTCACCAAATATGTTCTACTAGGCTAAATAAAGTGATTGGCGAGGTTTCTTAGAATTTACGGATAGTTATAGAGACACCAGTGGCCTACATTGAGAGCAGTGGCCTTGGCGTCATTATCTTGTAAAAAAATAAAGTCGTCTTCAATATCCAAATTTTGGGTGAATAATTTAAATTTATTTTTAAATACACTCTGTCGCAAAAAAATATATGCACCCAGAAGAAATCAAGCTACAATCACGAAACTCGGCAAGAATGTAGTCTGGTAAGAGATATGCAAATGATTAAAATTTCGAAGCCAATGAGACAAGGCTAAGTGTGCTATGCGCATATTAGTTGCGCAACTGGGAGAGTTTAAAAGCATGAGTACGAGCGCCGTACGGCTATCCAAACGAATCTGATGACTTTGATAGACGACATTGAGACTTAGGATGCCTCTAAGACGTAACCGGCGGCAGTACGAGCAGCTGACGGACTTTGATAGGGGCCGTATAATAGGCCTCAGAGAAGCAGGTTGGTCGAATAGACGTATCGGCCGCCACCTCGGTCGGAGCGATATGGTAGTTGCTCGGTGTTGGCAACAGTGGATCACAGAAGGTAGAGTGTACCGTCGCGGAGGGTCAGGACGTCCCAGGAACACAAATGATCGCGAGGATCGTGCAATCAGAAGAGTGGCCACTTCGGCACCAACAACGTCGCTAGCATCGATTCAACGCCACTTACCTCCTTCCAGACATCCAGTGCCATCAAGAGAAACCATAAGGAGACGACTGACCGAAGTTGGCTTGAGGAGCCGACGTCCGCTAAGACGCTTACCACTGACCCCACATCATAGGCAGTGTCGACTGGATTTTTGCCGACCTCGGGCAACTTGGAGTGTGACAGACTGGAGACGTGTCATCTTCAGTGATGAATCCCGATTCAGTCTCAGTGCTGATGACCACCGCACACGTGTCTGGAGGCGCACCGGCCAGCGGTCCGATCCGGCATTTATTGTCGAGCGGCATACAGCAATTTCACAAGGTGTGACAGTGTGGGGAGCAATTTCTTGGGACACACGATCATCTTTAGTGGTCCTTCAAGGCACTTTGACAGCTCGCAGATACGTGGACGATATTTTAACGCCGATTGTGCTACCCATGCTATCAAGTCGCCCAGGTGCCATTTATCAACAGGATAATGCTCGTCCACATACTGCGCGACTCTCCCAACAATGTCTTCAAGGATATGACGTCCTACCATGGCCTGTCAGGTCACCAGATCTTTCGCCAATAGAGCATGTCTGGACGCGCTGGGAAGGCAACTGCAGCCGTCCCGAGATACAGGAGAATTAACTGCGCAGATGCAAAGACTATGGCAGGATCTTCCACAGGGGGTCATAAGTGATCTAATTGAATCGATGCCACGCCGAATTTCGGCTTGTATAGCTGCCAGAGGTGGCTTTACTACTTACTGATTTTTAACCTTTTACAAGCTGTAACCGCTTAATAAAATGATATTTTGTTCTGAATTTTTAATCATTTGTTTATCTTCATATACACTACATGGATACCAAATTTCGTGAATGTAGCTCAATTTCTTCTGGGTGCATATATTTTTTTGCGATAGAGTGTATTTAAATAGAACTCATGATTTACAATACCAACAAAAAATACGAAATTATCTAATCCTGAAGCCGAATTACACCCCCACACAAGAACAACTTCATTTTTATGCTGAATCATGGAGGGGGAGGTGTTCTTGTCTCTCATAAATTCTTGAGATTAACTTCCTTATTTTTTTTCTCCTTCAAACTATTATACGCTCTTTGGAACCAAAAATGTTTAATTTTCTGCCATCCCAATCAATTTGCTGTCAATTTTGCTTATCTGAAACTTAGTCCCAAGAATCTAGTGTGATCAATGAACCATGGAGATGGAAGTGTTGTTCGTGGGGGGTGTTAATCATCTGCAGGATTAGGTAATTTTGTATTTTTTGTTGGTACGTTAATCATGAGCTCTATTTAAATATTTTGAAAAATCATATTTTTAACTATCCACCCAAAATTTGGATATTGGAGATGACTTTATTTTTTAACAAGACAATGACGCCAAGCGCACTGCTCTCAATGAAAGCCGCTGGTGTCTCTATAATTGTCTCAAAAATTCTAAAAAATCCTCGTCAGTCACTTTATTTAGCCTAGTATAAAATATTTTGAGGGAATTTGATTTAAAAAATGGAAACAGGACATATAAAAACATAATGCGAAGTAAAAGCAATAATCACAGAAGCATGGAGAAAAATTGATGCAGAAATTACAAAAAACTGATTAAATATATACCAAGACGTTTAAAAATCGTTGTGGACATTAAAAGATATCCTACTAAGTACTAAATTAAGAAATACAATATTTAAAGCTATGTTGAGATTTTTGTTAAATGTACGAAGACTTTTGTGGCATATTTTTTTAGTAGTTTTTTGATTATTAATTTTTAAAAATAATAGTTTTACTATTTTTAAAAGAATGATTATATCATTCCATAAAAAACAAGTTGCAGATATCATAGAAAATTACAATTCCGATATATTAATTTTTATTAATCGAAAACATTAACATTTTTAGGAATTTGCAAGTGTATGAACACTTTTGTAGTCCTGAACGATTTAAAGAAATTATCCGTAGAAATTCATTGGGATAGACATGTTTTTACATATTTTTATAATTGATACAGTACATTTATGGAGAGTTTGATGAATTATTCACTGAACTTTACAGTAATCTTGATGCTATGCTTTTTCGATGAGATTTAGTTTAGGAATACAGTTATAATTTTTGGGCATAGATTATGTGACCATAGACTGACACTCAGAAAATATTAGTTTTTTAAAATGGCACTAGAAACTAATGTTTAAAAAAGGGTTTTAAAATGTGCCACAAATTTGATATTCTTACTAAAAAGAAGAAAATTTGGAATGACTTTAATAATGTAACCAAAAATGTGGATTATATATTTATTTTTTGCTTATTACTACTTATTATAGTATCCATATACTCATAAATGTAATATTATACAATCAGAATCAAAAAAAGTTTCGTATATACACAAAGTATCGTTAACCAAATGATGTGAATGCAAATTTCTTCTTTTTCTGTAGATATTATTTCATACACTAAAATGTATGCGTAGGCAATTTAAATAATAGATTGGTTTATATATTCATACATAACATTCTTGTACGATAATTGGAAATCAGTTCACATGAATTGAAAAAGAAAAAGATAGTAACAAAATCAAGCAATGTTTAAAGTCTCTCAGAGATTCCAGAAAAAAATGTTTTAAAATATTCATCCATATATATATACTCTTAACTCCTTAGATAATTATACACAATTTCAACAGTGAAAATAACGCGTGTGATAAAACTGATAAAAACACTTCAATATAAATTTTATTCACTTTTTACTTTTTCTATGATATAGCTATTTATTATTTTATTTTAGAGAACAAATACTGCACCAAAAAACTTACTGAAGAACTTTTAAAGTGAAGTTCCTTAAAACGGTGTTTATAATAATTTAGTTTTTTTTTTATAATTTTTTATTTAGTAAAATGAAATGGAGGCGCCGGGTATCGATCCCGGTACCTCTCGCATGCTAAGCGAGCGCTCTACCATCTGAGCTACGCCCCCTGCAAGAAATACAGATAATGTAAAAAATATAACCAGAATCATGTAATTAGGTTAATATTATTCCAGACAGGTGTTGTGTTTATGAGTTCCACAAATCTGGTATTGCACAATCACATTTAAAACTGCGTCACCTTTATAGGACACGTCACTCAATGTCCTTGTGACGATTGAAATTACTGTAATCAGAAAAATGCTACAATAAACTTTTTCTCTCTCTCAACCCGTTTCTGTACTTATAAGGGGGTCACTTGACGCAGCATTTTCCCTATCTCCGTAATGTTAAAAATGACCAAGTTTAAGGAACATCTTTTAAAAATTGGCTGGTTGTACAGTCATGAATTTTTTTTTGTGTATTCATTGTATTATTTTTATTATTTTAATGGGAGAATTTTTCTAAATTTTGATTAGTTTTTTTAAAAAAATTCATATGTGGAGTAACACATCAAAATTTTTAAAACGATGAAAATTCTTGTACATTTTAATCCATAAATATTTTTTGCATAATTTTTTTGACAAAATCTTCCATTAAAATATTTATTTGGATAGTGTTAACATATGTGCAAAGTTTCAAGGCTGTAAAATAAGTAGTTTTTTCAAAAATGTTCCTTTTGTGTTTAAATTTACACTTTTGAGAAATAATGATTTAAAGTAAAAACTTACTATTAACTAATGCATACCAGAACTATAACTTGGATTGCTAGTGTCATCTGCAAGATCATCTTCTTGCCTACATTTTAATTGTTTGTTTTTAATTCTAGCTTCTTTGGTTCATTGTGAAACTGACTATTCTGCTTTCCTAATACACGGATGATCTACTTTTTGCAATGCTCGACATTTGTAAAATTCAGGTGTTGAATGTTTAATACATCTAAAACTTTCAATTTGGTAATGAAGCCTTGATTATATAAGTATATAGCTTCATGTACTATAGTTTTTGAAGTTACCAATTGCACAAATACAGTTTTTGGAATTATACACCAAAAACTATTTCCGATTTCACTAATATTTTGAGTTTTATCAAGCAAACATCCAGATAAATGTTCAAGATTAGTGACCTCTAAATACTTTGTTTATTCAATTCCTAATTACAATAGGTAAGTCGTGTTTATGCTTGTATGTGTAACCTTTCAGTATGGACATATTATATCTACACCACAAGTCACATCCCATGGGGCATAAACCGTGTCGTAGATTCCAACCTGTGAACATTTTATCAAAAATTATAGCCCATATAGCTTGCCTTATGGCTGACAAATTTTCCCGAGTTGTTTTGAACAGCCAAAACATAGTAACTTTGCAATTTGTTTATTTCAGCATCTGTCAAGCCATTACGGCATCCTAGAGATTTTTTGTCTTTAAGCTTTCTGTCTTTTAATTTTAATTTTAAGGCCCTAAGTCATGTCCCCATCATTTTCTCAACATGATCAACACATTCTAATTGTTCAATATTGACATATCTTTAGATTCTAAAACTGATTTGTATGCTTTAGCGTTCCCATATAGTCCAAATATTGTGTATATCGTAAATTGTGTAACGTCTGCGAGTGATGAGAGATACAAAAAAAAAGTGCACCTCTTCAACTTCCATTCCCCTGCTATTTTCAATGTAACTTGCCGAACACTCCTTGCTATGTACATCGCTGTTAAAATTAAATGAACATTTCTGCGATAGTATTTTAGCATCAACAACTTTCCCAGTGTCCAAACTAACTGCCGTAACAATACCATTTAGAAATATATAGCTTCTTTTTAGCCAGGTACCATTGATAGCCACTGGTACATTTGGTTATCCATTATTAAATATTGTTTCGGCAGCAGCTTAGGCCATAGACACTTTGGTTACTTTCTCTGTCACATTATTTAATGTATGCATGGAATCATAAAACCACTATGGTGTAAGTGACAAATGCATAACTCCGCAAAATATTTTTGCAACTGCTTCTTTTTAAATATACCTCATAGCATATGAAATTCTATTGTGTCCACTTCATATAATTTTGTACCTTTTTTGATTAACTACTGTTTTAGTAAACCTGGTATTAAAAAATGTTTGAATAAGACCACAAAAGTCACAACATATTAACAATTTTGTAGCCAAACCCTAAATTTGGCGACCAAAATTTATTGAATACCTTGGTTTTTACATAAATTTTATGTAGTTAATGTTGTTTCAAAGCACAAAAGAACAGTACAATGTCAGGAATTTCACAGAGAAACATTAAAATGAATCTAAAAAAGAAACATACTCTTTATTAAACTTACCTAACTTAGATTTTAAAGCTGATTTATTTATGTTGAAATTGTCTGACTTATCAACATTTAAATCCATAAAAGTTTGGAATTTTGTACATTTCTTTCCAAACTCTTTCGTTTTTTAAACATTTTATTACTTAACAGAGTTTAGAAAACGTTTTGTAAACGTTTTATTAATGTTTTTGATGGAAAACACTATTGCACACGATAGAAGAAATCCGTTGCATTTAAGGAGGTAAAAAATAGGCTGTAAGTAAACAAACATCTACAACTATTCACTTCACTTCTTTTCTGGATAAGCTGCTCATCAAAATAAATTCTTTTAATCAATTTAAACCATTTGATAAGGCTGAAAAGTAGCATGTGTCTTTTGTTTTGATTTGAGAGGGCGTGGCAATCAGCGGTTTTGGGGTTTGACAGATGTAAACAACTTTCTAAAAAAATATTAAAAATACTTCTAATTAAGCTAGAGCCAAAATTTAAACTGCATTAGAAAGAAAAAGAATGGTATTTTATGTTTCAATCAAAATTGAAAAATCGATTTTTTCATGGATTTTCGAAAAAGTGACCCCCCATAAAGGATAAATGTCGTTATATATTTAAGGGCACGGAGTTAGAGAACTCAGTTTTCTTGAGGAAAATAAACCTATATTGAATGTTTACTATAAACTATATTATTTCTCACTTATCCGAATGCAATGTAAAGAGTGTTTTTTTCCCAGGTATAGAAGTTTAAGTTGGCATTACTTTCCAAGATGGCAACCGATTTAACAGCTGTCAAGTGATTTATTCTCAGTTTGGTTTGGCAATTCATCAAAACGATCATCAAGCAAGGCGTAAATTCGTCGAATGGGCCCAAAACGAGATTGCCATTGTTCACGATTTTCATAAGCGAATTTTGTTTAGCGATGAAGCGCACTTCTGGTTGAATGGCTACGTCAACAAACAAAACTGCCGCATTTGGAGTGAAGCTAATCCACAAGTGTATGTTGAAACACCATTACATCCAGAAAAACTGACTGTCTGGTGCGCTTTATGGGCTGGTGGAATCATTGGTCCGCACTTCTTCAAAAACGATGAAGGCCACAACGTTACAGACAGTGGTGATCGGTATAGAACCATGATTACTAACTTTTTCTTTCCTGAATTGAACAATCATGATGTCTAGGAGCTGTGGTTCTAACAAGACGGTGCAACATGTCACACAGCTCGTACCACAATCGATTTATTGAAAGACACGTTTGGTGACCGCCTAATTTCACCTTTTTGACCTGTGAATTGGCCTCCAAGATCTTGTGATTTAACACCGCTAGACTCTTTTCTGAGGGGCTATGTAAAGTCATTGGTCTATGCGGCTAAGCCACAAACGCTTGACCATTTGGAAGACAACATTCGCCGTGTTATTGCCGATATACGGCCTATACGGCCACAAATGTCATCAAAAATTGGACGTCCAGATTGGACTACATCCGAGCCAGCCGAGGCAGTCATATGCCAGAAGTCATATTTTAAATGTAATGCCACAAGATTATCTTTCGAATAAAAAAAATTCATGTCAATCGAATAATACATCGTTGTTTTATTGCAATTTAAAGTTCTATACCTCTAAAAAACACCCTTTATAAAAATACTGGATCAACTAGCCATCAGTAATTCTCTAAAGTAGACTATGTAGATATTTTACATTACGACACGTATATTATGTAATTTTAAACTATATTTTCAATGAAGTTCTGAAAAATATCTGGTCAAAAAAATGCTTACTAACATTGCAAATTTCATAACACTTGCTTTGAGTGCTTAGTAATTCATCCATGTTATTTTAATCTGATTAATTAAAGCAAATATGAGGCATGTTCCAAAAGTATATTTTGTAATTGTTTTTAAAGGGAAAATATATTGCAAAAAGCTGAATGTCCTATTATTTCACTTACTTTACCACGTAATAGATATCCAAAATAGATACGTTTCTCGTACACCGGGAAGTCAGTTTCAAGAAACAATCCTGTAAAAAATCAGAGATTTCAAGGTAAGTCCTGGCCATGAACTCCAATCGGGGTAGTTGCAGTTGTAGGTTTGGGTCATGTCAACATTTAAAGACCCGCCGTTTATAAGGGCTAATGCAGTTTAAATTTATCGAAGACAATCGTCTTAAAGTCGGGTGGTGTGAAAATTTAAAAAATGAAGTCCCCGTTTAGGTGTTGTCCTTGTTACGTGATAGAAGTTCAATATTACAAAATAAATTTACGAATAAAATTGCGGGATAAGAGTAGGTTCACACACACCCCACCTAGAGATAAAAAATGCTGCTGTCAGATGTTTTTTTTTTCTGTCAATGTTACAATTGATGAGCAGGGAGTTGCCTAATTCGATTGATAAATTCAGAGAGGTGATAGTAAGCAGCATGGAAACGAACAAAGAACATGGGAACCCAAACTCCGTTTTACCAGTCAAAATAGCGATAATAATAGCCGTTAGAGTGCCGATGAGCTGGACGAGGGAAGTGGCCAAACGAATGTTGGGATTTAGACTGCCGTGGTAGGGTCGGAAAAACCTGCACCTATACAAAATTCCCACTTCTCCTGTAGTTGCTATATAGAGCGCCAAAACGAAGAGTTCATACATGATGGTGCACCAGCACATTTTGAGATTGCAGTGCGTAACCACCTCTGTGCGACACATCTCGAAAGGTGGACTGGAACGAGGTTGACTTGTTGCAGGGCCTTCCCGATCCCCAGATTTCTGTCCCTTAGATTTATTGTTTGGGGCTACATGAAATCGTCTGTGTCTGCAACGCCAGTGGCTATAGTGGATTACCTCACGGCTCATATTATTGTCGCTTCTGCTGACATCGTCAGCCCACCGGATTTTTAGAACGCCTCCGATATTCCTTCCTCCGTCGATGTCGCCTGTGATATGACAGAAGCAGCCGCAATTTCGAACAGTTCATGAGACAATCAGTTATTGTAGCTTTTCTGACGTCAAACTGCGATGCATTATTCGAATCGTAAACATGCTTTATGCGTAATAAATGTTTTTCTTACCTCTTATGCCCCTTTCCGTTTCACTCGGCATTGCAACCTTCAAATCTATTTTTGCAAACTTCTCCGACTGAACGTGGTGTGTGACCCCCTGTTCTATGATTGATTTGTCATCCTCATGCTGCGTAGTATCATCCCTTTGAATTTGTCAGTCGAATTTGACATCACCATGCATACATTTTGTTGTATTGAATATTGCTTAGCATGTTTTCGTTAGCATTATCGAAGGTCCTGATTTTAGATGGCCTTTATAGTCGATGTCTCTCTCTCTCTCTCTATATATATATATAAATCGCCGTAGCTATTCAATTATTAGCCGTGATTTGAAACTTGTTTTAGTTAAACTCTTATAATATTTTGCATTCGGGTGATATTTAACCCTTTATCTACCGCATTATAATTTACTGCAGCTTTTTTTCATGTAAATTTTTTTTCTGAATCACTACATTGAAAAACCCAAGGGATATACATAAACAAAATACTTAACTATGGGGAATTTAATCCATTAAAGCTAATTAATTAATTAAAGGTATTAAACTGTAAAACTGAAATTTAATCCATTAGAGTTAATTAATTAATTAAAGGCATTAAACTGTAAAATTAACTATATACACTGTTCACTTAAAATAAATAGTCAAATCGTTTTTTTAAGGTCTTCATTAACATACAAAAAAAATAAGACACTTTTAAATTTTGTCATTAACTATATTTTCGGGACAAAAATGACAATGTTCGTAATCCACTGAAAACGCAATTTTTGCTATAAAACTATTCGCCTTGCCTTCTAAAATACTTATCATAGAACCATACATCTTGGAAGAGTGGATTTCAAAGAATATTTCTGCTAAGTATGGTCTGAGTATTCGTAAAAATGGTTATTCTATGTAATTTTAAAGTGAGTGTTACTTATAAGTACTGTCGGTAGATAAAGGGTTAACATGTAGTGCTTGGAAGGATTAAATTCAACCCGGCTTGAAGAGTTATGTTGAACGCTTTGTAACCACTTCGGTCATGTGCTGTTATAGATTACTACTTTGTGTGAGCTTTAAACTGTCTATTAGCAAACCCATAAACCCGTGCCTTTGATAGAAGCATGCCTCACCGTACAAGCTATTAAGCACTCTCTCTCTTATCATAGCTAATTTTAAATGTAACTGTATAAAGTTAGTTTATGAAGTATTTTATAGCCTAATGATCTAATGGTCAAAGGCCAGGCAATTGATATATAAATGTGGAGATGCTCATAACATTTTTATAAGATAAGCATAAATTATATACGATGAATCAAAGAAAAGTAATATACTATATTCTCAAGTCATATGATATTTTTGTAAAATATTACATATATCAATTTGTTGAACGAATATAAATGCTAAATAACTTTTTTTATTTAAATTTATGTTTGGAAATTAATTTTTATACTAAAATATTGCAAAAATTTTACGATAAAATTCAACTATTAAAAAACATTCAAACGAATTTCCCTCTTACCTCAGTGAAACTAAGTAATTTGACTTCTCTTTTAAATCTTTATAACCTTTGGATTTATTTAGTGACTAATATTTATCATCTATTTTCCTGTTTCTAACATTCGAGTTCAATCCTAGTATTTTATCAATTACAAAAAATATATAGACAAAATAAAAAAAAAAGTTAGTATATGTCACACACATGAAAAAGATATTAAGTGGTATGAGAAAATTATGAAATATATGCATACATTTTATGAGCAAATATACACAAATCTCTGGTACTTTTATGACTTTTATCTTAATTTTATCTTTGCAAAACAACGTTAATATTTATTGCATATTCAAAAATATCATTACATAAGAAAAAGAATTACCCACCCCATTATTTCAATTCTTACAATTAGTCCACTCTCTCCCTATATATATATATATATATATATATATATATATATATCTTGTTCAAATTACCAGTCGTTAATAGGATACTTCTTATTCATCCATTCAAGTTGAAACATTTTTTTTTCAATTTAAATAGGGTGACACTTTATGTTAATACAGTTTTTTTAAAGTATTAATTCATTAATTAAATTTAAAAAATGAATAAAAAGTAACAAACAAAATTAATGGTTCAATATAATATATACAAAGGAAAAAACATTCGTAGTGTCCCTGTAGCGCAATGGATAGCGTGTTGGACTTCTAATAAAAATATCGTGGATTCGAATCCCTACTGGGATGGATTAATTTCTCAGAATGTGATTTCTTTTTTAACAATACTATTTTATTAGAATAATAAAAATTAATCAATGAATAAATAGTAACACACACACAAAAAAATTTAACATCATATATAGAGAGGAAAATGGAAAATTGCAAGAAAAATCGCTATCTATTTTGGCAGTTAATATTGTGATTTTGCCATATCTATATACATATTTATATTAAACTGTAATTACTTAATAAAATTAACTAAAATAATAAAAAAAATTATTTCTTGACCTTAAAACGAATTGACATATTTCCCTTTTTTCATATTTTTTTTTTTTTTATAATCTAATGAAACATGAGTTAATGCTTCAATAAACTCTGGAATATATTTAAAAATCAATAATTTCAAAATAATGATATATATGTTTCTAAATTGTAAAGAGTGTTTTTTTTCCAGGTATAGAAGTTTAAGTTGGCATTACTTTCCAAGATGGCGACCGATTTAACAGCTGTCAAGTGATTTATTCTCAGTTTGGATGGGCAATTCATCAAAACGATCATCAAGCAAGGCGTCGAATGGGCCCAAAACGAGATTGCCGTTGTTCCCGATTTTCATAAGCGAATTTTGTTTAGCGATGAAGCGCACTTCTGGTTGAATGTCTACGTCAACAAACAAAACTGACTGTTTGGTGCGCTTTATGGGCTGGTGGAATCATTAGTCCGCTCTTCTTCAAAAACGATGAAGGCCACAACGTTACTGTCAATGGTGATCGGTATAGAGCCATGATTACTAACTTTTTCCTTCCTGAATTGAACAATCATGATGTCCAGGATCTGTGGTTCCAACAAGACGGCGCAACATGTCACACAGCTCGTGCCACAATCGATTTATTGAAAGACACGTTTGGTGACCGCCTAATTTCACGTTTTGGACCTGTAAATTGGCCTCCAAGATCTTGTGAATTAACACCGCTAGACTATTTTCTGTGGGGCTATGTAAAGTCATTGGTCTATGCGGGGATAAGCCACAAACGCTTGACCATTTACGATATTATTGCCGATATACGGCCACAAATGTTGGAAAAAGTCATCGAAAATCGGACGTCCAGATTGGACTGCATCCGAGCCAGTCGTGGCAGTCCTATTCCAGAAATCATATTTAAAATAAAATGCCACAAGATTATCTTTCGAAGAAAAAAAATTCATGTCAACCGAATAATACATTGTTGTTTTATTGCAATTTAAAGTTCTATACATTTAAAAAACACCCTTTATATAAATAAAATAAATTTAATATTAATTGTATGAAAAAGATTATATTTTATCTTTAATTATATAACCGACAACACCATACTATTTTACACATATAATTATGCTTTATAGTATTCCTGGTATTGTATCCTGGTTAAAGTTAAAGTATTTCTTATTAAACTTATGTATTTACCATTAATTATATAGATGCCAAAGCACTTTTAGATATAAGAACCTATTTATGATTTATAGTATTCCTGAAAAATTTCCATTCAATTTTCACAAACAATGCAATACATACTTTTTGCATCAAAACAATATTCTTAACTTCTATAAACCACTTCCCGTTTAGTAACGACGACAAATTAAGGATTTCTGGGTTGTAGTCGTAATTTAGTTTAGTGCCTCTGCATTTAACCCTCTATGCTCATTCCTAATCACGCTTCGGAAGGACTTTCCTGATAACAAATACCATTTGTCTTTGTGGTCTTAGCAATGTTTGTGATATTTTCTGTAGACCGGGAGAAGTTTCCTTTGTAACTCTGAAATCCCCTTCGTCACAATCGACTGAACTCAGTTAAGGTCGTTTTGCCTCCGGGACAGGAAAAGCGTAAGCTCCTAGAAGAGTTTCAATTGCTCTGACTCTGAAGGTAATTATAATTTCTGGACGGCAAACATAAGTTGACTTCGGGAGATGAATATCTGTAACAGATTACTGCCCTCCTCTCCATCTTGATTGAAATGATTCGTCGGCAGTGAAAGACGAATGATTTAGAATCAGTTTTGCAGTGGACGTTTGATTTTTCAGTTTTTAACCAATGATTAAAATTTATATTTTAGTCATAATTACATGAGTATATATGTAAAATATTTAACATATTATCTTACACTTATTGAAATTTAATTCATATATTTTATTCGAATTTTTCAGCAATTTGTACAATACATGATTTATAAAAATATTATATTTTTACAGTTTTTTTAAAAAAATAGCTTAGTTTAAAGTATTGTATCGTGTTTTATCATTGTACAAAAGGGTTGCAGTCTTATTTGAATTTAAAATTTTATTGTTAATCATGTAAGAAATTCTTTTCTAGGCTAAACTATAATTTGGTATTGCATAAATTCAGTTTTGATACGTAATGATAGGCATACCAAATACGCTAAAATAGCAGTAAAAATCATAAAAACAAACAAAAACAATTATTTTTTCTTGTTGTGTTAAAATTTATTTGATTTCCTAGAAAAGAGCACATTTTAATACTTAATTTCTTCTTTTTACAACTTTTTGAGAATAATATTTTTGATGTTTATTTTGTTTAATTTTTACCAACAATAAATTTAATTTTATTGCGGTAGTTAAAACCAAATAAATGTGGATGCCATTTTGTATAAACAAAGAAATTTTAATCAATAAATTTTTTGTTAATATATAACTTTACTTCATTTAGTTTAGAATTAATTATGAGCCCCATTTCGCCTCTTGAACTTACTTGTAAAACTATTTTTAAAGGTAAACGTTCCTTTTGACCAATGCACTAAATGTGAACTAATTAAATGAACGTACATATTATAAATCATCTTATCTCAATGCAATATGTGATAAAATTTGAGCTGTGATAATATAGATGTACACTTATGTATAATAGCTTTGCAAAATGAACTATTTTATAAGTTAATGAAAGGAGAATTATCCATTTTATATGTTTTCCAAAATTTGCAAATATGTTATTTATGTAATATCTGTACTTATATAATGCCGAAAAAATGTATAATTTTTCCAAAGGCAAAATCTCTAAAAACAGCACACACAAGTATCAAAAAATTAATTCATTTAAATAAACGATACGTGTATGTAGATTATTTTATTCTCTATCGAAGATTATGAAAGATGTATATAAATTCTATTTCTTACATTAAAATATTAATTCACGGAAAATTAATTTATCTTAATTTTCTTCGTGTTTCTATAAATATTTTACCACGCAAGAGTAATTATTTGTGAAGAGCAATTTTAACCATAATTTACAGCAAAGTCCGTCCGTCTCTCTTTGCACGCAATTTCAAATAGACAGAGAAAGGAATTAATACTAAAAATATTTTTTTACGTATCAGAAATTGATATTTCAAATAAAACGCAAAATTAATTGAGTTTATAGAAGCATTACATTAACTTTCCCAACTCACGTGTTCGTAAGATACAAGCCAAAATGTATTACTTTAAAGAAACATTTTAGGGAAATATATATATATATATATAGGATTTTCATCGGAATAACAGTTACAAAAGATTGTTCTTATTAGGTAACTCAAGCCACAAAACCCCAAGTTTATAGCAAATATTAATATTTTTCTATTATTTAGTTTCTCTCAAACAATATTTAAAGTCTGCTTTAAAAAAAGTGTCTCTCTTCATCAGATATTTTGAATCAAATTAATTTTTTTTCTAGAAAGAATGAAATTCCCATATAAATTAGAAATGAAAAAGCACGCATTCTATGTTATATGTCTGTATAATGGATGAATGACATTGGAAAAAGAGATTACTCATGAATTAGGTACGAACAATTTAAACTGGGAAAATATGTTTAATTTGAAAGGTTGATAGGATATTTCTTAGATTGTGTCAAAATTTCATATATTGCTTTAAAAAATATTTGTAGCATGGAGAATAAGAGCATCGCCTAAGATAGGGATAAAAAAATGAATAAGTTATTTAGCAACAAAGGAAACAAATAAAAGTTTTCACGTAGTTTGATAAATTCAGACGAATTCAGCCGCTTTTGAGGACTTTCAGAATAAATGATTCTCAACACCCTTTACTGTACACTCTTATTTGGTGCATTTAAGGTATACGAATACGTTCGGAGCCTTTTTTTTAAAAAATAAACATCATTTAGGAAAAACAATTATACCCTTTTTAACTTCAGTTTATATGTAAATAAACTATACTTATCTAATATTTGTAATAAATCATTTAAGTTTCAGAAAATTGGTAAATTTGTTGGAAATTTTGAAGAAATTTTAAAGACATTTAAAAAATTCTAAATGAAATTCCATTGACCCAATATGTATAAATTTAGTATCAAAATAATCATTATGTATGTATCTAGAGCTTGGAGTAAAATCTTTTGTTTATATAAATAAATAAAAATTCCACAACTAGTCGAGAAGCCAAAACAAGAAATTTGCCATGTTTTACCACACCGTTACACAAAAACCAAGCCATAATTTAAAAATTATTCTTATTACGATCATTCTTTTACTTCAGGTCCTAGAAAAAAATGTGAGAAAAAATGGTACCAAGTTTTAAAATTATTTAATGGTAATATTTTGATTTATCTTATTTGAAATTTTCAAAATATATATGAAAAAAGTGATTTTGAAAAAAATGCATTTTTAGTACGATTTATCAGATATTTTTTTTATTTACACAATTACTTTCTTAAAACTCACCAGTTTTATAGCTTACACCTTCTTTTAGCTCATTTTAATCATTTTTTTTCTTTTTAGCTAATCTATTTTTTTTCTGGCAACTTTTGACACAGTCAGAGAATGTTGTTTAGAATCTGTTTTTCGAATTTCATCAAGTTCTTAAAATCCTTTCAATGTTAATACACCAACAGTCACTCCGAAATGTTTCAAGATATATATCAATCCCTGAAATTCCTTAATGAACTGAATTACAGCCATGTATCCTCCTAATCGCAGTATTGTTAATGAAACAAAAACATCTTTTCGAATAAATTTCCAAAGGATTCCATTGAAACATTCATTAGAGTTTTGTGTTTTTCCTGGTAAACATTGTGCTAATAAGTTTTGATCACATAACTTCATATATGTTGGTTTGATTATGTTGATCAGATTTGGGGTTCTTTAGATTTATCGATGTGGATCTTATCCTTTGATACGGCCTGTTGATATTTACACCAACTATTCGGTCCAACAGGGCATTGGTCATGCATTTGCTGTTTTGCATTAGAGCAACAATGGAAAAATGCTACAATAACTGCACGTTGCATGCCTTGTAAATTATTTGCATTGTCACGAATAGCAATGCCATAGTAATTCTGTAACTTATCGTTATAGGCATCTGTCAGTTTTCCTCCACCTCCTAGTTCTTTTCGTTTGGATTTCAGTTTCCTCAGTTTTGTTCCGACGCGATTTTGTATGTGTTCAATACACTCGTATTTTGCTACAGTATTCTTACCATAAATATCATTTACAGAGGCATACCCCTTAGAGTCTCCATCGCCAAAAAAATTTACGTACTGTAATTTTCTCATTTCGACAGATCGTTCGAAAATACGATAAACACCAAGGGGTTCCATAGCACCAGATAACCCTATATGTTTTGCACAATTATGAGTGGTGTTTAACTCTTTGTTTTTGGATTTGCAAAGTCTACACACTTTTGACATGAATTCAACGTCTAACACATTTCCTGAACCTATCGAGATAACAGACAAACATCCATTCAAGGACGAATATCCTCTTCGTTACCATGGGCCATCCACCGACACATCACATTGAGAAAATTCAGTATCAGTTTTGTTACTTCTAATTTCCAACGTAGCTTCCTTCATTGTATTGCATGCTACGTTGCTAGCAGCAAATTCAAGCTTTATTTTCCAGGAAACCAAATGCTCTTGTAGATGGTACATCTATATTTATATCAGAACAAAGTTTTTTGGCCGCAGAATGTCCTTTAACAATGATTCTCGTACCAAAAACTAATGCCAGATAGATACTATGCAGTTTGTGTACTTTCTCAGTAGTGCAGAATGAGAAGGAATAGTCCCAGTTTTCCCGTTTCAAAGTCAAATTTAAATCTAACCCAAACACAGAGTCTAATACAACACTAACTTTTCTTTCAAAACACACAGGATAGCATAATAATTAAATTATATTGTACAAAACTCCTAGGTTGAAAATAACATTTTTTTCATTGTCTTCTGGAACATTTGTAGGTTTCAAAGAATTAATTAGTTTTGATTCACTTGCAGTTGGAATAATTGAATTGATATTTATCTTTTCGGTGTTGAAAACTGAAACTCTTTTGCAGAACTTATTTCCTTTGAACTGACGTTTACGGGAATATCTTTTATTTCTGTAATTATTTCCCGTAGTTATAAAATAGTAATGCGAGCTAATAATTCACTTGTGTTTTAACATACACACAGATAATACATGATAACTTTTGTTTTGCAACTAAATACGCAGAATTTTTATCGAATGAAGCTGAAAGTAAACAAAACAAATATTGCCAGATTTATTTTTTCAAATACTTTCAAATTGTATAATTATTTTTAATATTATCAAAAGTTTTTTTTAAATTATTCTTTAAAAAATAATCTATTTAAAATTTGTTTGACCAGTTTAAGGCATTTAAATGCTGATTTCCGGCTATTTAAATACCTACTTCCGGTTTTCCGCGCTTTACTAATTGTTAAATATCTTGACTTCTAAGTGACCTAGGAAGAAAATAAGAACAGTTTTATAGAGCTAAATAATTGCTTTATTTTATAAAATCAAAAATTCAAAATGTGATTTTTTTGCAAAAATTGACCATTTCAACGTATTCGTATACCTCAAAATATATCAGGTAATAAAATACGTTTGATAATCATAAATAAACTCTGTAAAAATATAATCAGAACAAATCATTATAAAATCATATATTTTTGTCAGTTTCATAGTGACGCGGCTGACTTCTACAAGAAGCTTTAGAACAACAATACTCACACCAAAGAGAGAAAACATGCTTTTTCCTAAAATTCCAATAAGGATAAAGGCTTAAACATGTATTATAGGTGTTAAAAAAACTAATAATGAATATAAAAGCAAAAAAAAATTGATTTGTAGTCATAACTCTTGAGTTAATTAAAATATACTTCAAAGGCTTATTGTTCTGAGCCGTTTATGGTTTTACTTGCCACTTATTCAGGAAAATAAGTTATAGTTTTTATTGTTTACAAGTCTCAAGAAAAAATGGTGAAGTACAAAGTAATCGGCATAAACAGAAACATAATAAAATAGAGTTTGGGGAGGAGAATACCTTCTCAACCCCGAAGCAGAAATCAATCGAAAATAATTAAGTTTAAAATTTGAATCCATCCATTAAGTCAGCATTTCTCAAACTGTGGGGCGTGTCCTCCTAGGGGCGTGGTCTCCACGAGGGATGCGCGAGCATATTAAAAAGTCAAAAACAAAAGATTATTCAAAAAAAAGTTTTTAATTTACTGATAGTAAACAAACAAAATATATTCTGAGATAGTAAAAAATAAAATATACATTTACTCCGATGTAATACATGGATAAATGTATCAGTATTGCACTATGTATTTTATAATTAATTTAACAGTACTAAGTTAAGAACATGTTCAATAATTACCAGTGGCCCTATGGACATGTAAATATATATATATATATATATATATATATATATATATATATATATATATATATATATATATACATATACACTGGTGTGCAAAAATTAAGGACGAGACGGTTTTTTCAATATAACTTTGTACAAAAGCTTTCGAAATCAACACATTTAATACCGTAAGATCCCCAATACGTAAGGACATGTGTAATGTAAGCAACACTTACTAAAAGAGAAATCAGAGGGATAAAAAGAAGCTTGATTGAAAAAGTAGCATGGAGCGCAATGCGACTGAAGGCCGAAACATACCTGAGATGGGTGTCCAGCAAGAAACACCCGGTCTTTAGTAGGGGATATGATCTCCCCTGACTGCTAGGCAGGTTTCACAGCGTCTGCCCATGCTGAGAATGAGGGTGTCAATGAGTTGTTGAGGCATTGCTGCCCATTCGTCTTGCAGCGCCAATCGAAGCTCCCGAATCGTTACTGGTGGTAAGGTACGAGCTGCCAAGCGTCTGCCTAGAAAATCCCATACATGCTCGATAGGGTTGAGATCCGGAGATCGTGCCGGCCAATCCATACGGTTAATATCCTCACTCTCTAAGAGCTGTTCGGCAGCTACTGTGCGATGACATGGTGCATTGTCGTCCATGAAAAGGAACTGCAGACCCATAGCGCCTCTAAAAAAGACGCACACATGGAAGAACAATCTCGTTACAATAACGGGTCCCGTTGACTGAACCTGCGTCGAAGATGTGAAGGTCTGTACGACTACCAAGCATGATGCCTCCCCAAACGAGAACACCGCGACCTCCATACCTGTCCCTTTCAATGATGTTCGAGGGATGATTGCGGCTTCCCCGCTCTCTCCAGATGAGTATGCGATGAGAATCGCTACTCAAACTGTACTCATCTGTAAAGAGTACTCGTCCCCATTCATTGTCTCTCCAATTCCGGTGTTCCTGGCACCACAGAGAATGCTTTCTCCGATGGGCAAGCTTAAAGGTACACACCGTACAGGGCGTCGTGCAAACAGACCACCACCGTGCAGTCTTCTGGCCACGATAAAACGCGATATCGGTCGTCCAGTCGCATGTTTCGTGTGTCTAGCGATTTCTCCCGCTGTCTGCCGCCTGTTTCTTCTGGCCTGTAAGACAATGTACTGGTCATCTGCGGGTGCGGTTCCTCGTGGACGACCACTACTGAACCCCCGGGTAGCTGTTCCTGTAGTTTGAAATTGTCTCCAAAGTCGTGAAACGATGCTGTGAGCAATTCCGAACTCTGCAACCACACTTGTCACACTGCGGCCTTCCTCCATCTTCCCAATGATTCGACCTCGGGTAAAATCATCCAGATGTCGTCTAACGGATTGATTATTCGCCATTTCTTGCTGAGGCAGCAACTCGGTGTGATTTTAACTGCTATACGGCGTGCAATCTCTTTGCCAGATATACTGATCTTACACCGACAACATGCTTTTTACTACTCAGACACTCCCCCATTACGTCTACCTGCATATCTGCGCATGTGCTACCGTACATCACCTTACTTAATCTCCTGATTGGTCTTTCTGTCCGCTCTGCCTCTTCGTTCAGCTGATATGCTAATTTTTCGACTTCGTCCTTAATTTTTGCACACCAGTGTATATATATATATATTTATATATACAAAATTTAATACTTATCATAATAATTTGTACGGTTTACAATTAATCCCTGAATTACTGATAAAAAGTTACGTGATTCGCTTCGCAATGTCATCGTTTTTCAAGTAGGTTCGCTTGTTTAATGTAGTTGGGTTGAGGGAGGGGAATAAATAAGCAAATTATCTGAAACAAGTAAATCCTTATAAAGCACTGTTATTTTACTGTATTTCAAGTATTTCGATATAATTTTTATCGACAACTGTGTACATAAAAGATCGTACTTCAGAAATACGTATGTTTACGACCTGGGCAATTAATGCTTTGGCTGAGCGAGACATTTATATACACCGGTAGCATTTAAGAGGTGTAAGCCATTTTGTAGCTTATAACGTCAAAGTTTCGTATGATTGAATTTTATACATCAGTGTTTCTCAAACTTTCGATAGCTGCTACCCAATTTTCAATCATAATTTTCATCGCACCTCCCCCATACAATAATAATGCATTGGATACAATAAAAATAAACTTTGACGCTAAAGCTACAAAACAACATTAATTACAAACTATGAAAATATAAATATTACATTTTGTTCATGACAAGCCCATGAGAGGCACTCGTAATTAATAAACTTGTTTTTAATTTAATATCGATAATTAAAGTATCAAAAACATTGTAAAGTACTGATAGATTTATAAATACATTGTATCTGTGTAAATGTGCATTTATTTTTATTATGTAAGAATTAATTTTGTTTTGCATCCTTTCAGTAAATTAATACTAACTGTAAATCTTTTACTTTCGACTTTTCAATAAGCTCGTCCCCCCCCTTACGGTAACATCACGCCCCTAGGGGGAGTGCCAAAGTTTGAGAAACACTGTCATACATTGTTATATATAGAGGGGAGGGAAGTGATAAATATTGTGATTGAATATTGGGTCGTAAATACTGAAATGTGGAGAATCGCTGCATTAGGAGATATTTTCAAGTTTTTAGAAGCTCTCTTAAAAACAATTAAGTTTCAAAGTAAATATCCCACCTCCTTTGCTAAGGTGAATTTTATTTAGGAAGAATAATTATTCGATATATTTTTTAAGCTGTTATCAATAAGAGGATACAAGCATAAGGAAACAATTTTCAATCGAAAGCCTCATGATTACGAACAAAAAGAATCACTCAAGAATATTTTTAGGAGCTTTTGATAGATTCGAATGCGTTTTCCAGAGCAGAATGTTTTCTTTAGTCCGAGCTAAGAAGATTAAATATGCTTAGCTTGTGAAAGAAGGATGAGTTACAAGATCAGCTTAGTGAATCCATTTGTAAAAGTGGCTTTTCAAATTCGTGTGTCGCTGTCTAATTCTAGCGTAAGGGTAGTTTCATTAAAATTTTTCGGTGTATAAGTTTTGTTACTCTAAAAACTCTTATTTTCCATTACAAGTTTATATAATTTGCTTTCATCTGGAACTCGTTACATGTGATAACTTCCTTATTTTTGAGTTAAACCTTTATCTACCGCATTAGTATTTACGGCAGTTTTTTTTTTCCTGCAATATTTTTTTTTTGAATCACTACATTGAAAATTAAAGGACATACATAATCAAAATACTCAACTTTGGGAAATTAAATCCGTTAGAGCTAATTAATTAATTACAGATATTTAACTGAAAAATTAACTATATAGACTCTGTTTATTAAAATAATTATTAAAATCGTTTTCTAAGGTGTTCATTAACATCCCTAAAAAAATAAGACATTTACCTTTTGATATTTACTATTTTTTCGGAACAAAAATGACAATCTTTGCAATCCTCTAAATACGCCGTCAGCTGAAAATGCAATTTCTGCTTTAAAACTATTAGCCTTTCCCACTAAAATACTCATCATAGAACCCTTGATGCCATATATCTTGAAAAAGTGGTTTTAAAAGAATATTCCTGTTAAGTATCGTCAGAGTATTCGTAAAAATGGTTATCCTATGTAATTTTAAAGGGAGTAGTACTTAAAAGTACCGTCAGTAGATAAATGGTTAAATGGGGTATAGATTGAAAAGTTCTGCGTTTAAACTATTTAGCAATTAACAGAAATTTATCTCGATCCGGAAGTTATTTACTTTATCTTTCTCCCCCTCCCCCGCAAGACCTCTTTACAATTTCGTTAAATTTTTACAAGCATTGTATTGGCTGTGAGAGAGTTTTTGAAACTCTTGTGTGT
This sequence comes from Trichonephila clavipes, assembly GCA_019973935.1. Taxonomy (NCBI): domain Eukaryota; kingdom Metazoa; phylum Arthropoda; class Arachnida; order Araneae; family Nephilidae; genus Trichonephila; species Trichonephila clavipes. The sequence goes on from BMAU01008029.1 coordinate 1,914,974, forward strand.
GAGTTTTTGAAACTCTTGTGTGTGAGTTTTTGAAACTCTCTCTTATTACATTTTAAGACATCCAGGATGAAAAATGTATCTCGAAGTAGAAATTCCTCTGATCTAACAAAATAATTCCTTAGATTTTTTTTTTTGAGTGTCATAATTTTAGAGAGATTTATTTGAATCTTATTATAAAATTAAGTGAAATTATTAAGAGTGGTAATGTTAATTTAGATTTTTTCAGGAAAATAAATGCATATTACATTCTTTTATACGTCATTCCTTGTATGTTAAATACATTTTCCCTGAATAACGTTTTGGGGAAATAAAATGTACTTATTTACTTATTTTTCTTATAACATTATGATGCTCATGAGAATCTAATCAGAATTGAATGCACATAACATAAAGTAGTTTATTACATATGTCCTTAACTATTAGAGACAGAGAAAGAAGGGGTTATTTTCCATAATTTTACCTTTATTTGATCAACTTAGGAAATGCTAGCAATTCATCTTGGGAACATAAATAAACGCATAACTTTACAAAATATATTATAACTACTTATATTTTAATTCCTTTAGTATGAATTGCGTTATAAAATATCAATTGAAATTATTGCAAAATTTCCTATTCATCCAATAAACTTATAATATAGGGTGTTTTTTTAGAGGTATAGAGCTTTAGAATGCAATAAAACAACGATGTATTATTCGATTGACATGAATTTTTTTTTATTCGAATGATAATCTTGTAGAATTACATTTCAAATATGATCAAACAAGGCGTAGATTCGTCGAATAGGCCCAAAACGAGATTGCCGTTGTTCCCGATTTTCATAAGCGAATTTTGTTTAGCGATGAAGCGCACTTCTGGTTGAATGGCTACGTCAACAAACAAAACTGCCGCATTTGGAGTGAAGCTAATCCACAAGTGTATGTCGAAACACCGTTACATCCAGAAAAACTGACTGTTTGGTGCGCTTTATGGACTGTTGGAATCATTGGTCCGTACTTCTTCAAAAACGATGAAGGCCACAACGTTACAGTCAATGGTGATCGGTATAGAGCCATGATTACTGACTTTTTCATTCCTGAATTGAACAATCGTGATGTCCAGGAGCTGTGGTTCCAACAATTCGGCGCAACATGTCACACAGCTCGTGCCACAATCGATTTATTGAAAGACACGTTTGGTGACCGCCTAATTTCACGTTTTGGACCTGTGAATCGGCCTCCAAGATCTTGTGATTTAACACCGCTAGACTATTTTCTGTGGGGCTATGTAAAGTCATTGGTCTATGCGGATAAGCCACAAATGCTTGGCCATTTGGAAGACAACATTCGCCGTGTTATTGCCGATATACGGCCACAAATGTTGGAAAAAGTCATCGAAAATTGGACGTCCAGATTGGACTACATCCGAGCCAGCCGTGGCAGTCATATGCCAGAAATCATATTTAAAATGTAATGCCACAAGATTATCTTTCGAATACAAAAAAATTCATGTCAATCGAATAATACATCTTTGTTTTATTGCAATTTAAAGTTCTATACCTCTAAAAAAACACCCTTTATAATATAAAATTATGTAACAGCGTTGGCTACTTAAAAATAACTTTTATTGTTTAGCTATGTCTTGTCTGCCCGATAAATAAATTATATAAAAAGCTTTCTTAAAATATAATTGAAGGATTTTTATTATATGAATTTAAATATACCTATAAATAACTGTACATGTTACCTAATTTTAAAAACAATACCTCCTGTACATTACGTTATCATTTACCACATCCAAATTATGCAAGTAATTTTTAAGCATACAACATGTAAATTAAGCATGTATACAATTTCAGAAGCGATTGAAGAATCAAATCTTTTTTATAAAATGTGTGTTAATATTATTATTAACAATTTACTTATGCTATAATTAATCACACAACTTTTTTCAAGAATCATTAAGTTTTAAGTGCTTTTGATGTAAAGAAATCTATGGCATTAAGGGGTGTTTTTGTTTTACATATCCTTAAATAGCTACGTTTTAAGTAAAATACATAGCATCTTCTTATAAAATCCTTTTTTTTATTTTTCTAAAATTGCTTTACAAATTTATAATACTTTTTAAGGAGTTTTTTTTGTTGATAGAGTAGAATTGTCAGAGTGTAAAGCATACTCTTTGTATAATAAATGATATATTAGAATATAATTAATATTCAGAGGCTGGTTCTTTTTTCTAATATTTTTTGGAGTGTTAAGAGTAGTTCATAAAAGAAATAACGAAGTAACTGAACTTTGAGAATACTACAATTGCTTCAAAATAAATATTCAGCAGCGAAAAAATTGGTCTAGAAGGAGATAGAAAAAGACGTATGTATCTGATAAAACGTATGCCTGATAGTTGAGAACTCTATCTTTAAAATAAAAAAATGAAATCGTGGTTCACTCTACGGAAACAGGTACTCCTACTATTGATCATGAAGCAAAATAATAGGTGTAGAACTTTGCTTCCGCCGTTTTTTTCCGAAATTCGAGGCTTTATTGTAAAAAACTGATTATACTTATACGATTCAAAGTATTGTCCATCACTGGCCACTACTTTCTCCCATCTTTCGGGCAGCGTACAAATCCCGCGTTGAAAAAAAACTGGTCATCTTTTGAAGTGATTCACGAATCGATCCAATTCTTTAATTCTTCATAAGACTGGAAGTGCTGGTCAGCCAGGCCGTTTGCCATTGATTGAAACAAGTGATAATCCGAGGGAGCAATGTCTGGAGAATACAGCGGGTGGGGTAGGACTTCCCATTTCAACGTTTCCAAGTATGTCTTGACCACTTTCACAACATGGGGACGAGCATTGCCATGCTGTAAAATCACTTCATCGTGTCTCTCGTTGTATTGCGGCCGTTTGTCTTTCAATGCTCTGCTCAAACGCATTAATTGCGTTCGATAACGATCGCCTGTGATTGTTTCAGTCGGTTTTAACAGCTCATAGTACACTACGCCGAGCTGGTCCCACCAAATACTGAGCAGGACCTTGGAACCGTGAATATTCGGTTTGGCCTTCGACGTGGAAGCATGGCCGGGATATCCCCATGATTTTCTGCGCTTGGGATTATCGTAACGAACCCATTTTTCGTTCCCAGTCACAATGCGATGCAGAAATCCCTTCCGTCTTTGCCTTGCAAGCAGCTGTTCACAAGCAAACAAACGCCGTTCAACATCTCTCGGCTTCAACTCGTACGGCACCCAATTTCCTTGTTTCTGAATCATTCCCATGACTTTCAGGCGTTTTGAAATGGCTTGTTGCGTCACTCCCAATGATCCTGCCAATTCTTGTTGCGTTTGACACGAGTCTTAATCAAGAAATACCTCCAGTTCTGCATCTTCGAAAACCTTCTCTCTTCCACCGCCATGCTGGTCTTCGACGTCACAATCACCGTTCTTGAAACGTTGAAACCACTCTCGGCACGTTCTTTCACTAATAGCGGCCTCGCCATAGGTATTTGAGAGCATTCGATGAGCCTCAGCCGATGATTTCTTCATATTAAAGCAGAAAATTAAACCCCCCCGCAAATGACGAGAATTTGGCTCGTAAGCTGACATGTTTTATTGAGAATAACTTTATGATGCAGGCACAAATCGACTAATATTTCGATGGCGTTATGTTTACAAATACCTAAGCTTATTGTATGACATCTACGATCTATTTATTTCGACTTCCACTTACCGCTACAGCCATCTATTGCAAAACGGTGGAAGCAAAGTTGTACACCTTTTAGTAAAAATTAAGAAAACTAAAATAAAATTTTTCAAATATACTTCAGATATTCGTCACTGTCAATGATTAGTTTTAAAAAAAATAATTCCCAAAATTCACTAAATCTTTTCTTAACAATGCATGCAAACTTCATTTTTTTAAAAAAAAATGCCTTGCCATTTTGTGTTAAAATTACTTTTTTTTCAATCTAAGACCTTCATCAAATTTTGATATTTTTACATTTGTTGCCTTTTTTTTGCTATTCCAGTGATGGCAGGTTTTGAATGCTTTACAACGCAGAGCTTTAAATGCTTACAGGAAGCACACACAATTCTCAAGTGATTTTTATGACTCAATGAAAACGACAGGATTTCTCCTTAGGGTCTGTCAAATGCACACAAAAGATAAAATTCAGCAAAATGGAACAAAGTCTAATCGATACATAGGCATGTAAAGAAATTAGTGAGAAAATGAGTAGATCTCAATTTATTTCTTTAAGACATGCTTTGTGCATAATTTTACACAAAATACGAAATGAGAAAGTTTGTTGATAAATACATAGACTTCCATACAGAGAAGAAACGACAGTTAAATATTTTGAAATCATTTTTTAATAACAATCCATTATTTTCTAACAGTATTCACGAAAACATACGCACAGAATAACATGTATAAAGTGAAATAATAATCACCATAATAAAATATAGGATTTCAATCATATATTTACGTAAACAACTATTACTGCACTACTACTAATAAAATTTCCTAATAATAACAAAACAAATTACTGTTGTTACTATTATTACTATTATTTTTCTGTAACTCTCATGTAACTTCAAATGTAATCACTATATAGACACCTATATATTCAGGATGAGTCACTGTTAATTAAACAATTTGTTTAAAAGAGGATATACATATATAGTTGACGCGTTTTGCATAGTTGAAGCTACATATATATGCAATATTTAAACACTAATGTTTAGCAGCGTACAAAAGTTGTAAAAAGACCCTTTAAAATTCAGGTGTACCGCATAAAATTTCACTGCTTGAAAAAATCTACTATCAATACAAGCTTTTCTTTCAAAATACATCGATGTATTTTATATATTTGAAAATATTTAAAACTCTAAACTCTCTGTTGCTCTTTGAGAAAATTTTAAATACTTTAAGCACAATATGATGAATTTCTGCTCTAGGTTATAAAACATCGGATATGATTTTACGCCTAAGGTTAAATTATGTGGTGTGGGTTTTCTCATAAAATATTAATTAATAGTTTTAATCTTCGTAAACCTACAAGTATTTATTTTATAGTTCTTTTATTGTAAATATTTTGATATCTATTGCAGCAAAGTAAAATGCACAAACTGTTAAAGGGAAAAAGATTAACACACACATGTTTTCATTTGCCTATGAATTTTTTCTAATTTTGAAGTTGTGGATTTTACTATAACTTCTTTGCTATAGTCTAAATATCAACTCTTAAAACAGTATAATAATAGAACAACATAAAGACAGCTATTCGTGTTTTCATATAACTCTACTTTTATGTTACTCTATGGTGCTCACTAAATATAAACTAAACAGATTTATACTGAGCAGTGAACTTAAAAGAAAGTCTAATTAAGATAGAAGTAACAGCGATGCACACCAATAAATAAGACTTTCTTTTAAGTAATGCACACCATTTATATTTTATTTGCCAATAATATCGCTTCTGGGTTTTCTGTCCAGAGCAAAACAGAATCATTTTAAAGATTTTTTTACAGAAAAAAACTCTAACAAAACCGAAAGAGAGAAGTACGAACCAACTAGCAGGTTAGTAAAAGAGAAGAAAAATATTTTGTTTGCATATTTTTTTCTTACCCGTAAGTCTTGTTCTGTCACGTAGGGATGCCCGGCATGGAATGCGTGTCTAAAAATGATGAGAAAAAAAAGAGATTCGAGGGTTTATACAGGATTTTATTCGCATCGTGATGATACCCAAAGATGGATTTGGAACGTCAACATAAGTAGGACTTGATGTTCGCTTTTAACCTTGGAATACTAATAGTTTTGCTGGTGAATCGTGTATTTCTTTCCTTTTTTTAAACATTTTTAACAGCATTTCTATTTATATATATATATATATATATATATATATATATATATATATGAAAACGAAAGAATTTTCATGTTATGCAAAACATACTGCAAGTCAAACTTGGTATAAAAATAATAGTCCACGAAATGTCCTAAAATTCACATTGTATGAAAATATGAAAGGCTTAGGTGATATCTTCCTTTTTTTTGGGTTAGTGTTACTAAAAATACAGTTATACTTGTCTTCATGTGGTATGATTGATTTGATTTGTCTTGTGAGCTACTAACTCATTTCATATGATTTGAACCGACCATCAGGTAAAGGGGTTAACGACTCTGACTGTTGTGCCATAGGGCCTGGGTTCGAATCCTGGAGAGAGCATGGATGTTAATGCCTTCGTATAATGCACATCGTATAATGCCTGAAAGGGGGTACAATAAATAGCCGTCGAGCTGTAAGTCCTCTAGAGAGGTCGGTGGAAGAGGAAGCTCCTAACCACCCTTAGGGTGTTCTCCCTCAAAATTGGGCTTGAACCGAGCTAAATCGTACTGCCATGTATATGGTGGTGAAAGCTACGGCGAACAACAGACATACAACCTCGCTCTTTGCCATGAGGAATTTCGTGGGCCTTGATCTGGCCCTGCCAATTAAGTGGCGTTAGTAACAATAAAAGTATGATTTGATAGCAAATACGGGTAAACTTTGCTTTATACATTGATGATATTTTGTTGTTGCATTTTAACACAGTTTTATTATTCAATATACAATCTCTACCGGCTATCTTTACGTTCTTATTTTCAAATATGTATATACTCACACAAGCTCGAATACACATTTATATATATATATATATATATATATATATATATATATATATATATATATATATATATACAGTGGTGGTAAAAAGTACTGAACACACTCGTTTTTAGCGTAATTTTTATGTTTGACTTCGTTTTTCGTTGTGAAATTATCGCACTATCTTAAATATTGTTATTGATTTTAAAGTATTTTTTATGCTGATTTCAAATCTACTACTAGTTTCTTAATAACTAAAATATTTTTTGTAGTAAAGCTGCCTGAACACACCAATGTGAAATATGTGCAGAATAAAACAATATAGAATAACATAATATGCAAAGAAAAATAACACGAAAATTGACAAATACGGTATATTTAATATATATAAGCATTTTGAAAATTACATTGTTGTCACGTGTAAGAAAATCAATATTTTATGGGCTAGCCGTTTGCTTTAATTACGGCTCTACATCTTTTTGGTATGGAATGCACCAATTTCAAAAGAAGATCTTTCGTGAAAATATGGTTGAAGGAAAAGATTAAAGTTTCAATTAATTCACGTTTGTTTGAAGGTTTTTTCTATGAAATTTCATAACCAATTTTAAACCATAAACTCTCTATCGGATTAAGGTCGGGAGACGGTACTGGCCAGTTTACTCTATTCACAGTATGGTCTTCCAACCATTTCTGAACTACCTTTGCACGATGGCAAGGGGCGTTATCGTCCTGAAAAATTCATGACTGATTCCCCAAAGGTTTTCTCGTAGTTGGTAGCAATTTATTTTGTAGTATTTCAATCTAATCCATGGCTTTCACTGTTCCGCTAACGATGTGAAGTCTTCCAACACCGTGAGAAGACATGCAACCCCATACCATCACTTTTGTCGGGTACTTTACTGTGGGCTTCAGACACTAAGGGCTGAGTTCCTCATGAGTGCGTCGTCTTACATAAGCACTATTTTGGTTGCCAGAAATACAAAACTGACTCTCGTCACTAAATATTACCTTTTCCCAGTATTTAATAGTCCATAGTGAATGTTCCCTTGCCCACGTCAATCGCCTCTTGCGTTGAAATGCAGTCAATAATGGTTTTGGGCGTGCTTTACAGCCACGTAACCCAATTTCCAGCAGTCTTCCACTAACAGTTCTTGGGCACACACTCACATTTGATGTCAAAGTCCATTGTTTCAAAATTTGCGAGGAATTAAGCTTTGTGTTTGAAAGAAGTAACCTGTCTTCACGTAAAGATGTTTTTCTAGGTCGTCCTGATCTCCCCCTGCTCGCAATAAAATTTGTTTCAGAAAATCTTTTCAAAGTTCTCACACTCACTTCAAATTGCTTTCAATACACTATTTTCCACAAGCACACAACTGCATTCAAAACAATAAACCACGTTTCACCTTTTTCTTTCAACCCTTTATTGCTACTGCTGTCTGATTGGTTGAAATAATGGAGCATTTCTTTGGTGGAAAACACACTCACTCATTCTTACAGTGACCTTATGATTTTTTTTGTCAAGTTTTTTTCAACATATCAATGAAACTGTTTACTTTAGATGAAATCTACAAACAGATGTGAAATCAGCATGAAAAAATACATTAAAATCAATAACAATATTTAAGATAGTGTGATAATGTTATAACGAAAAATGAAGTCAAACACAAAAATTATGCAAAAAAAATGAGTATGTTCAGGACTTTTTGCCACCACTGTATATATATAAACTTGCCACATAATCTCTTATAATTATAAATTTATTTCTCTCATTTTAAAAGTAATACAAAGTTTGTAGAAACTTTCAAAAAAAAATATTGAAATGTCTTACACAGACTGTATAACCCCTAAGAAATTTATGCATCTTAAAGTCTGATACTTTCAAAGCAGTTTTTGATAATATTTAAATCTAGAAAACGTTTTGATACTTTTTTTGAATATCCGTGATCTGAATGCTGGAATAAGAGACAAGTAAGTCAAATTTATAACTTGGAAGGATTTCCTATTATCATTAAATAAAACTGGGAACTATAACATTAAATTCTAAGATTTTATTCTAATAACATAAGTTATTTTAACTTATTAAACATTTTTGAATGCAAGTCAGCTTCGTCGCACGAAATGCAGAAACAGTCACCGAACAAAAATTAGAAGAAAAAAAATGAGTTACAAATTATAAATGTAAGAGAACAAAGACTTTTTTATAGAAAATGTTTCTCCTCACACATTAAAAATTTTTGAACGTGTGCTAGGTATTAAGTATTTCGAAAAAAAATCTGCTGATTTTTGAGCATTTTTCAATTTCTAAATAAAGGTTACACAAGTATGGATATTTTACATAAATCTACTATATTACTACTTAATTGGACGTATCAAATGGCATTAATAATGTATAGTTATGAATACTTTATTAAACTTTGTCACTTGATCTCGCTTCAAAATTATGTGGTTATTTAACCACAATTTTCATCTCTTTGTAAGACTCTGGTAATAAAAATTAATCAACTATTAAATTATTATGTATATTTTAATTCAAAGAAATTACTTTTAATACATCCGATATTAATGTCAATACTGAAGTTGTCATTTATTTATTCGCAACATACATTTTGCTTTAAATATGTTTAAAATATGTCCTTAACTCAAACCCTCGATAAATGTCGGAATTGACGTCTGATTTTAACAAACAGTATGATATTTAAAAATCCGTTAAGTAGGACAAATATTGCATGGAACATTTCTGAATACTATTTAATACCTGAATACTATTTAAAATTCTGTCAATAATTGAAAACTCTCCAAAGCATACCCAATAAATGCAAAATTTCACAGATAAGTCAGCAGTCTTATTACATCATTTTAAAATGAAAGTAAATATTTATTCTAAATACATTTTTCAAAAGTAAATACTGATTTGGATGTAGCATAAGTTTGAAAGCTCCTCTAAATATTTGTTCGCTAAAGAAAATTTAATTTAGATATTCAAATATTTTTCTTTTCATTTGTGAATCAGACAAATTTCGTTTATGTATATATATATATATATATATATATATATATATATATATATATATATATATATATATATATATATATATATATATATATATATATATATATATATATATTTGTGTAGTTTTATATGATTGGAAACTAAAAGTCATTGACTCGAAAGAATTAAACGATTTTCATACAGAGAAAAGGAAAACCAAAACATAAGAATTCATATTTTGAAATAATAAAAAGCGAGAAAGTAGTCAGGGTAATATTTCACTGTTGGGTTGAAGATAAAATAAATCTTTTTAGATAAATAGCAAAAATTCAATAAAAAAAGTTTAACTTATTAAAGAGGAAATATTACATAATAATGAGAAAACAGCAACAATAAAGTCCTGAAAACTCAAGAAATACGACACAGATAGGAAAAAGTGAACTTAAGTAGAAAGATAAATTCGAATATGGTTTCATTCTGTATCAGGATGAAAATTAATGGAATTTTAATAACAAATTAATTTCTCTAGATAAAAACATTTTCCATGAAACCTTTTTTTTCTAACGATTTAATCATTTATTGGATATTAAATCAACACATTCAGAGTTTTTTTTTTAATTTTTAAATTTATATCTCTCCTGAGAAAGTTCATTGAATTTAATAAGCATTGTAGAATTTTGCTTAATTTCTTCAATCCCATCACTATATTTTTTTATTCTAAAGATTATATAATAATTTGATTTAAATTGTGATTCAAAAGTGTCAAATTTTTCTAGAATTTTTCATTTTTTTAATCTAAATTTGGATTAGAAGTTAAAATTATTTTATTTCTTTAGATAATAATACTTTTAATTTCACGATTCTGTTTAGTTTTTTGTCCACTGAAATATATTCGCATGTTTTCAATTTAATCCAAAACATTAGCTGTAAATTTATGTTTGTGTGAGCTTCCGTACCAATGTGTTTTTCATGTCTTCTATCTTTATTATCTTTAATATCATGACACAGAGTTTGAGTTTAGAAAAAAAAGGCTTTGGAGTTAACAAAGATAGTTTGCCACTAGCTTTAAAACTTCTAAAAAGGAAACATTACTTATTAATGTTTTTTCTATACATATATCTTACACATACTGATATTTATTTCAAAAATAATAAATTTACTATAAAAGAATTGAAAGGTCACAGCGAAATAAATTTCTTCCAACATTAAGAAACAAATTTGAAAGTAATATGTAAAAATATAATGAAATCAAATATGAAAATAAAAGATTATGCAATATGCAACGAAAGCTGAAATTCAAGGTTGTGTTTTATTTTCAACGATTACATGTTGAAGTAGCCCTAAGCTAAGTGTTGAAATCTGTTTGGATGCATGATGTACTATTTTGGGAGACTAAAGCAAATTTTGTTTTCAAGCCGTGTCGATCAATGTTACAGCAAATATATTTCAGGCAATATGCTTGTATAGTGGGTTATTTGATGCGAAAATTGAAGGAGAAAGAGAAAAACTAGAATACTAAAACTATGAACAAAACTACACTTCAGGTATCATTTAGATGATTTTACTCGTGGAAATAATTGAATTCAATAATAACTTGATAAAATTTGGAATTGAATTATAATTTGAATTTTTTAAATATATATGTTATCGCAAAGTGTAAAATCCATTGTTTCATATAATAACTAGGCATTGCATGAAATAACTGGACAACTCAGTTAAAGTACATATCATTATTTAATTATACGATTTATATAGGTATTCTATAGAATAACGATTACTTCATCGTTAAAGTATGAAATACAGCACTCGAAAGCTCTTTTAACCGGTTCCAGCGCGCGTTTAATCAGCTTTGAACTGCTTATAACTGTTTTGCAATGACGTGTGTGTGTACGCTTCATTCCGCTGCTTTTAAACGTAGAACCTAGGTGGTATGTATATGTTAAAGTTTTACATTTTGGATTACGAACAAATATTTTTACAGCTTTTTTTCAAGCTTGACTTCTGCTAGAATGGAATACTAAGCTGTAAGTAAGAAATATTCAACGCGAGAAATTGGAATCTTTTTTGAATAATCTTCCATAAAAAGAAAATCGTTCTGCACTTAGTCGGGAAAAACTTTGATAGCAGAAGTAAAAAATCCTAAAACAGCACAGAGAAAAAGTACCATGCAACTATTGGTTACTCCAGCGTTATGATATCCTTAAAATTCAAGGAGTAGAAAATTAATTGTGCCACTATCAGAAGCAAAACATATTCCATTTTCTATTTTCTGTTTAACAAATGTTAACAATATGAGCAATAATAAATTATTTAATATAGTTTTGCATAACATTTATCACTTAAATCATCCGCAATAGGAATAAATGTATTTTTCGACAGGTTTTAGCTATTGTTGATCAATTAAAATGTATGAAATAACTTTTAAATTCTTTATTTTTCACTTTAATGTTATATCAATAGTTATTTCATAGAATTACTAGGTAAAGTATGCTTTTTTCTTTTATTATATACTTTAACCGACTAGTCTAGTTATTTCAGGAAATACCTAGTTATTCTATGAAGTAATTGAATTATGTACTTTAACGGTATCACATATATCAAATTAAGCCAAAAAAATGTAATATTCAAGAAAATTAAACATTAAGTTCTTTAAGTTTTTCTTACAAAGAATAAAATTATTTTTTAAATAATCTTCTAAAAAACATTGCTCTAATAGTTTTCAGAATTCAATTCATTTATAAATTCTACCAAAACAATGGATGACCCCCTGAAAATATTTTAAAAGAACTGATGTTTTAAGTTGTAACTAAAAGCTAAAGTATATAATTAAAAATTTGTATTAAATAATGTGAAATTAAATTGTGATATTAAAGCATCTCACTTTTGAATAAAATGTTAGCCACAAATTAACTTTATATTTTAAATAAAGTTATCTTAAGTCGAAAGCTCGCAAAATTTAAAAAAAATATAAACTTATCTAAAAATTGTTTTAACTTAAATGACAAGTATCTCTCTTAGTTAAAATATTAAACTATCAAGTGCAATCTCTGGTAACATATGTGTACCAATTAGATCAGTGTTAGAAGGAAGTCACGTGGAAAAGTGAACTGACTGAATTCAAGAAACCTTGGCTTCATTAACTAGAATTCGTCTTCCTTTTTTTCCTTCTAAAAGCAAGCAAAAGAAGAAGAGTTCCTACTGCTTTTTACTTTTACTTCCAGGCTGTTTCTGTCGTTCCTCATTTTAAACTTTGTTTTTGACTCCAGTACCTATAAGACATACCTGTGGTCTTAATCAAATAGTTTTAAATTCAGCGCAATTTAGTAAATTTTTTGAGTTTCTTTTAGAGGCAGCAAAATCTAATGAACAACTGTTTGTATGATATTTTTACAGAATAAAAATGATTTAGTTATCCACTTGCTCAAGATGTTGGATTGCAGAAACATATTTCCATGCACCTCGTTGAACTTTAACGACTTTGTTAAAAGCTGAAATAATTAAAACTGAAGTGTCACTTAGTAGATTTGCAGATTTCCTGTCTTCTTTTAATTGAATAAGATAAATCCTCAAAAAATCCTCTTTTGGACATTGAGTAACAGATGTGTTTAGCAGAATCCTTAAATAGTTTAAGTATACAGGTTTTAAATATTTTTAAAGCTTATAATTGTAGATTTGTTAGAGCTTATTTATTACGCTAATTATACAAGCTTGGATATTAATATTGCACTTGAACTATTTCAATAGAAATTTCGACATAACAATTTTCCAGATTAATAATAACAAAATATGATACAAATACTTCAAAAATATGTATGCAAAGTAATCCAAGATGAGATTTTATATAAATGACTTTTATTTTATTTTTTTGTTTTCATACGTTTAAACGCTTCTATTTCTAGTTGTAAAAACATTGTTTTGATGCAAATAAGCGTTTGCAGTTTCAATACAAGCTTTACATTTGTGCTGTATCCAATCAAAAATGTACCCGTATATCTATTATGCTACTGTTTATTTTATTGCATTGAATGGACTGACTACATTTATATACGTGGTGTATCCAAATGCCACGTACCAACTTGGACGGGAAGTAGACAACATCGGGAGAAGTCATAATTACATAGGAAAGCGTGGGCAGAAAGCAATAGGTAGTACTGTACGTCTGCTCGCCAGCTCCTTATCCAGGTCTGTGGTTTCCTCATTTAAGACATGAACAATGTGTGATGAACGTGAATCGTTATACGAATCCGAGTTGGTGGATATCCATTTCAACTACGGCATTGCCAACGGAAATGGGAGTACTGCTGTTCGATTCCTTCGGGGAAAATATCCAATGGGGATTGCAATACCGGTATACTGGGATATCGAATACCGGTATTTTGAGCGATTTGTACAATTTTGAAATACCTGTATTCACAAGTTTAAATACCAGTTTTTCGGTATTTACTAGAAATTTCTTAAAATTGTCTCCACTATACGTTCAGGGATTACCAACATCGCAAAATATTATGCATTTGTATTTTTGTGTCTCCCTAACAGGCGAAATTAATTAAAACGTGAATACAAAGTTGTACCGCACAGTCAAGAAAAGTGATAAAATATGTGAATCATTCAAAGAGGCGGGCCAAAAATATCCTGTTACAGCTCAGAGTTATACTTGCACACGCTCAGGTTTCGTAGTCTGATATTCATATCTGTGAAAACAAGGTCGTAATAACGAAGAAAGTGCGCAATATTTTAATATTTTTTTTAAATTGGTGAGTTTGTTATTCACACTGTATTTGCATATCATACTTTAAGGTGCAAAATATTTCTTATATTAATTATATGTATATACTCATAAATAATAACCCATAATAATGAATGAGAATAACTTTAAAGAACATAAGAAATCAATTGATGGTTAGGTTTTCTTATTTATATGATGAAAAGAATATAGTGGCACAGTGCAAAAAATTCTCTGTTATTAAAATGAAATGGAGGAAGTACAAACGGGGACTCCATGCACATCTAAAAACGAAACATGATACAAAATTGTTAAAGCGGGAAGAATCTAATTTCAATGAAGATACAAATTAGATACAAATTTTAGCACACTTTCTAAGCCCACACCATCAGGGATTTTAGATTTTTTTTTTAAAAAAAGATAATTTGGATGAAATTATTGCACAAAATTACGTTCCATGCTTAATGACAGTGCTATTGATGCATTGTTTTCTTAAGATCACATTTCAAAATTTTGTACTAGTATCCCAGACTGAATAGCGATATTTACACTTTTTTGTGATTTAAATAAATAACATGTTCCTTTATTTTTGTGTGTGTGTTCTTTATATACTATTATAATTCATAAGTTACAAATTATTTTCTGTGATTTTTACACTCTAATAAAACTGGCAAATATATAAAACAAAGAAACACCTGCGTTTTCGTGCATTTTCTAAAATTTATATTACCGGTATTAAAACCGGTATCCCGGTATTAAGATCTAAAAATACCGAATACCGGTATTGAACTTTTGGTCCGATATTGCAATCTCTAGTGGCAACCGAATAATCAAACGTTCACTCGGGTGCATCCGAACCTTGTGGGACATGGATCTTTCAGAAACATGATTGAAGACACACCAGTCAATTCTGAAATAGAACTGGTGGCACCCCAGTATTCATCGCTATTGCTACGATCCATGAAACGCCAGGTATTTTCGAACATGCCCTCATTCCATGTCGCGTTGGAGTCGTACGCGCATGCATGCCAAAGGTAGCAATTTCAAACACCTCCTGTAATGCTTTAATGTCATGATTTTAATTTATTGTTATTTTTTGTTTTTGTAATAAAGCGTTGTACACTTCAATCTGTATTGTTGACTTATTGTCTTTGTGACTAAATCTTCTTAGGGTTGCATTTCCACCCATGCTTTCCGATGTAATTATGGCTCCCCAGGATGTTCTCTACCACCGCTCCAAGTTTGTACACGGTATTCGGGACGTCTTGTATTACATAAATACTGTGGAATATTAGATTTAATTTGCCTTTACAAAGGTATTTATTTATCAATTTTAATTTCGAATATGAACAGATTTTGAAGTGGATAAATTTGTTATTTATACGTAATGGAAAGAGAACAAACTATTAAACAACACTATTTCATTGAACATTTATTCTGAAGAATTGTTTAATGAATTCTCTCATCATACTAGCGCTGGATTACTATTAACTGGAGATTTTTCGAAAATAAAAGATGTTGCAAAAGTCATAAATTTTTTTATCTAGACCCCTTTTAATTTTAGAATTGCACACGCAACTGAAACTTAACAAAACTTTTAGTGAAATAAATTTTTAGTCAGATATGAGCCCCTTTTCTTTCCAAACAGATAAGTTCATTTTTGTGACAAAAGTTAGTTAATAACTATAAATTCAACCAGATTTGGGCTTTTTATCTGTATAAAAATATTATTACTCCTAAAACCACAAAAAAAAATCCTTTCAGGTGTTATTCCATTTGAGGTGGTCAAAAGTATAAATTTATTTTAACAAATACTTTAAAAAATCACATATATTTAAACTATTTTTGTATTTAAAAAACGTATAAAAAAAATGCATATATATATCACATATAATAAACGCTTAATAAAGGGTGTTTTTTTTTGTATTTAAAAAACGATGTAATATTCGATTGAAATGAATTATGAAGTGCAATTATTTTACGAAAATAGTTTTTGCATATATTAATATCACTTTTTTTTCACATATAATCAAATAAAATCAACCAATAGTGGTAATAATAAATAGCACAGATGGAAATAAAAGGAAAAGAAACAAAAAAAATGGATGCAAATTATATAAATACAAAACAAAATTTTACATGGAAATAGAACAGTAATTAAAATTATTTAAATTGAAACATAATCATAATAAGATTTTCAAAAACAAAACGATGTAATATTCGATTGAAATGCATAAAATTTCATATATATTTTATTCATAAATATATTCGTACAGTAAATATTGGCAAATTTAATCATTTTAAAAATAAAACAACGATGATTTCGATTGACATGATTTTTTTTTATACTTGAAAGATAATGACTGCCACGGCTGGCTCGGATGTAGTCCAATCTGGACGTCCAATTTTCGATGACGTTTTCCAACATTTGTGGCCGTATATCGGAAATAACACGGCGAATGTTGTCTTCCAAATGGTCAAGCGTTTGTGGCTTATCTGCATAGACCAATGACTTTGCATAGCCCCACAGAAAATAGTCTAGTGGTGTTAAATCACAAGATCTTGGAGGCCAATTCACAGGTCTAAAACGTGAAATTAGGTGGTCACCAAACGTGTCTTTCAATAAATCGATTGTGGCACGAGCTGTGTGACATGTTCCGCCGTCTTGTTGGAACCCCAGCTCCTAGATATCATGATTGTTCAATTCAGGAATGAAAAAGTTAGTAATCATGGCTCTATACCGATCACCATTGACTGTAACGTTGTCGCCTTCATCGTTTTTGAAGAAGGATTTCACCAGCCCATAAAGTGCACCAAATAGTCAGTTTTTCTGGATGTAACGGTGCTTCGACATACACTTGTGGATAAGATTCACTCCAAATGCGACAGTTTTGTTTGTTGACGTAGCCATTCAACCTGAAGTGCGCTTCATTGCTAAACAAAATTCGCTTATGAAAATCGGGAACAACGGCAATCTGGTTTTGGGCCCATTCGACGAATCTACGCTTTGCTTGATGATCGTTTTGATGAATTGCCAAACCAAACTGAGAATAAATCACTTGACAGCTGTTAAATTGGTCGCCAACTTGGAAAGTAATGCCAACTTAAACTTCTATACCTGGAAAAGAAACACTCTTTACATGTAGCTATAAAATATAAAATGAATACCGCTTTCAAATGAACCAGCTCTAATGTGTTGCAGTTTTTTGCTGTTTGTAAATAATTTTAAGTACGTATCAGAAGCTTAAGAGTATGTTACCCGTGTGGGTGAATTTCAATTATTAAAACTTAAGTTTAATATATTTTTCAGGATAGGATACATTCAATATATTAAGCCATATCTTTAAAAGGAATTAATATTATAATACCAAATAATTATTTAGTTTCCTTACCATAGACTCTCGAGGAAAGATTTTAAGAAATACGTAATCAAAAGCAATTTCAGAATGTATTGAAACCATATCTCTTAATATGTTAGAATATATAAAATAATTAATAAAAACCACGAGAAAAATGTATAATACATGATAGGACCATTATGTACTCATTACAGCATGTTTTCTTTGTATGCATTCATCTTCACTGAACTACAACTACAACATTGCAAACTTTTTCATAAATTTAGAGGCTTAATATATTCATATACTTGGCATAATCGAGCAATTTACATGATTTATTGAAACCTTTTTTTATGAAAGAAATTAGTCCCTACTACTATTTTAATTTATGCATAATCTTAAAAAGCCCTTATCCATAACAGAATGATTTTAGAATGTGTTAGGATGGATTAGTTACAAAAAAAATTTCACTTAAGAATTTTATTTATTTTTATTTTCTTACAAATTGATATTTTATGATTGACTTTCATTTATGGTACAAAAAGAAACCAGCTTTAATTTATGATTCTGCGCAAGTGTCACGAATGTGGAAGCAATAAACGACACCTGTTTAACGAGATCTAATTATACGGTAATGTTCACACGAATAAGACTTTTTTATGTTTTTTTTATGGGGTGTAACGTAGCAGGCCTCCTCGTGGTGCACCCTGGTTAACGCTAAATCTGCTACAGTGATTGCCGCTCTCCTCTCGTTTTGTGATGCATTCGAGTTCTGGTGCTAACCGTCCTTATAAGGATGAGCAGTGGCAAAGAATATTACAATGGAATGCTGGTGGTTTCTCTCCTTTGAAAAAAGAACACAGTTGATGTCTATTTTAATTTCTCAAGATATTGATGTCTTCATTATTGTTGAAACTAATTTGTCTCATGATTCATTGAAACTTCATACTTTTGGACCTTATTGCACTAAAATCCTACCTAAATCGAGGAGGATTGCCAGTGGCATCCTCGTTGGTGTTAGAAAAGGCTTGATTTCGGATTTTCATGAAATTAGTAATCTCTCTTCCTATAATGGTGCTGAAATCATCAAATTGGATGTATGGAAGCGGAAGAGACACTTCAAAGTTTACGGTTGCTACAGCCCACCTGGTAACACTAAGCTTGTGAATTTAGCCTCCTGACTTTTACCAGTAAAACAATACTATGCGGTGACTTTAATGATCGCAGCAAGCGCTGGAACTACAGTGATCTGAATTCCGCTGGTAGGGTAATGGAAGATCTTTTGATCGCTGACCAAATGGAACTTTTGTATAATGACTCAGATATTCCAACCTACTTGTACTACAATGGCAATGGTACTAACCCAGATCTGACTTTAGCTTCCGCGGATATCGCTGATGATGTAGAAAGAGAAGTCATTTGCGATCCTGGCTCAGGTCACCGCATGATTATTACTGGGATTGGTTTTGACACAAGAAATTCTTCAAAGAGACCCTTTAGAAATAGATGGAATTTCACCAAGGCTGACTGGAAGAACTTTACTTTGTAAAACGAGACTATTTTCGAATCCGTTTCGAGTTTCTGTAAGGCCGGTGAAAGCGTCGATAGATTTTTCTCCAGATTTGTAAAAATTATCTTTGAAACTGCTAAGAAATGGATTCCTAGGGGCAAGCAGTTTAACTATAAACCCTTTTGGAATGAAAATCTCGCTGCTTTAAAAGAGAAATCTTCTACTGCCCGTTTTATTGCTGAACAAAGTAAAAATCCAGAGGATGTCTAAAACTGGAGAAAGAGTGTCGCCCTCCTTCGAAAGGAAATTCTTACCGCGAAACGTAATTGTTTCAATAATTTTATAACAAAAATCGATTACAGGAAGGATGGAAAAAAGGTTTTTTATTTTGTAAACAAGATTCAGAATAGGGCGAATACTTCTTCGACGGAACCTTTGAGAGTCGGTAATCGTGTTTTAACTAACGACATGGATATTTCCAACTCCTTTAATTCATTTTATTCAACTAAACAACGCCTAAAAAAGCCTTAAGACCTGACAGAAAATTATTGGGCGAGAAATCCGTAATATTGCTTCGTCTCAATCTCATGGACATGAGATTTTCCATCGAAATTTTAGTATTTCAGAGCTAAGAGAGGCTGTTGGGCACATAAGATGTGCTAAGAGTCCCGGACCAGATAATTTTCACCCTCAATTT
Organism: Trichonephila clavipes; assembly: GCA_019973935.1. Classification (NCBI taxonomy): domain Eukaryota; kingdom Metazoa; phylum Arthropoda; class Arachnida; order Araneae; family Nephilidae; genus Trichonephila; species Trichonephila clavipes. The sequence continues at coordinate 1,934,853 of BMAU01008029.1, forward strand.
CTGAAACACCTTGGCTGTAATGAACTTTCTGTGCTTTTGACACTGTATAACCATAGCTGGAAGTATGGTGTGCCTGCAATCTAGAAGAAGACAATAGTTGTTCCTATTCATAAAAAGAACAAACCTCTGGATGATTTAAACAGTTATCGCCCCATCTCACTAACAAGTATCTTATCTAAGGTCATGGAAAGAATGATCACTTCTCGACTCGACTGGTACCTCGAAACTAATAATCTCCTGACCTCTTCTCAGGCTGGCTTTAGAAAATGTCAGTCCACAAACCAACAAGTTGTTTTTCTTGGCCAGTCCATCAAGGACGCCCTTAATCAGAGACACTCTGCTCTTGCCCTATTTGTGGATTTTGAAGCAGCCTTTGATAAAGTTTGGCGGCTTAAATGTATTCAAAAATTGCAAACCCTGGGTGTGTGCAATAATATGCTTATGTGGATAAGGAACTTCATTTCGCAGCGTTTCTCGGCCGTTCGTTTTGGAAATGCTATTTCCAGTTTTAAACAAAGCGAAACTGGCCTGCCCCACTCTACTGTGATTAGTCCTATCTTATTCAACATCTTTATTAATGATCTCCCTGATCTCTTGGCATCTGATGGACTGACCAATACGGCTCTATTTGCGGATGACCTTGCCATCTGGTGCAGCACACCAAAGAGGGATCAGTCCAAACTAAATACCATCTTAAATCTGACCCTTGAAAGATTGCACCTTTGGTGTATTGAAAATAATATGACTGTAAACCTAAAGAAGACTACTTGTCAGTTCTTCACTTTAAATAGACAACCATTCAGTCCCCAATTGGTTTATAACGGTATGCCTGTTCAACAGAGTGATGTTTCAATTTATTTGGGTTGCGCTCTTGATAACAAATTGAAATGGACTAAACATGCTGAGCTTGTTGTTTCTAAGGCAAGAAAGCGACTCTCCATTCTTAAAAGATTGACCGGAGTTAAATGGAGATGCAATAGGGATAACTTAAATAGAACTTACAAGACATATATTCAACCAGTTCTAAATTATTGCAATGAGGTGCTGGTCTCTGCCTCAGACAGCGTTAGAAAACTTCTTGACACTTTCCATAACCAAGCCCTTCGCATGATCACTGGCGGAGTTAAAACTACTCCAGTACTTGCCATGCAGTTACTTTGCGACCTTCAGCCATTCACTAATATAATTGAGAAGAATGTTGCTATTCTCTTCAATAGACTTATTAGACTCCCAAGTAATTCAGTCTGGCGGGACTATGATTCCGATGGAGAACGTAATCTTAAGACTCAAAAGGGCTTTATTCAATGTGTTCGTGAGAACATTCAATATAAAGTCATTAATGATGTGCCCTTTGAATTACTGTCTTTTGCTAACCCACTCGACTACACAACACTCGACATCAGATTGGACCTTGTTCTGAATGTGAAAAACGTGATCTAAGTCCAACTGCTCTTCACGCTATAGCTTTGGAAACTATCAATACCCGCTTCCCACCGGAGGAGTGGCTTCACATTTACACAGATGGCTCATTCTTGGATTTTGCCCAAGGCGCTGGCATTGGTGTTTTTAGTCACCTTTTCTCCTTCTATTTATACGCCGGCCCTTTGACAACTCACTTTGATGGTGAGGTTGAAGCTATACATATAGCCCTTCAGCAACTTGCTGTTCGTCTTCCCCCCCATTGAAAGAGCTGTAATTCTTTCAGAGTCTACTTCTGCCCTTCAGGCTTTGTCCAACTATAACGAGAATAATTGTTTACGTGTGCAGAACTGTAGAGAACTCCTGGGAAAGATAAAAGGAAAGATCGTCTTTCAATGGGTACCATCCCACTGTGGCCTTTGAGGAAATGAGAGGGCAGACTTTTTGGCAAAAAAGGGAACGGGTATCCTTCAGAACTTTCGCAGAGACCTGACACTTCATTCTGCCAAACTGGAAATTAAAAGGATTTTTAGGGAATCATTTCGCCTTACAGCTTCTCGTGTTGCTCGTGATAAGCCTTGGAGTACACTATGTAAGAAATACCACGGTATTCCAAGTTCTCCTCGTGCTGATGCTGTGGCTAAATTTAGACTTTTAACCGGACATGACTGCCTTTGCGCTCATCTGTTTCGTTTTAACTTAGTGACTTCACCTATCTGCGTTTTGTGTGACACTGGGCAAGACATGACTGCCGCTCATTTGGACGAGTGCTCTGCACTGAATGATCTTAACTGCATTGTAAAAAGGTATTGGAGTGCCCGTTGCCTAATGACCTGATGGTCAATGGCCTGGCATTTGTAAAATAAATAAAAATGTATTTTTTTATCCAAAACTTTTCTCGTCGGGGGCGTAGCTCAAATGGTAGAGCGCTCGCTTAGCATGCGACAGGTACCGGGATCGATACCCGGCACCTCCATTTTTGTAGAAATACTATTTGATAATTTTAAACAAGTAATGTATTATTATTAAAAAAATTTAAATCAATTCCTTCATAGATCAAAAATGAATTTTATTTTAGCTACTTTTCATTAAATAGTTACAATTATAAATTTGTATATACATATGACGGAATCACAACATTAACTGGTAATTAATTTTATTAATTATCATTAAAGTTTCGTATTGTCATCTAAAACAATCGTGTATATAAATTTCAGTGCTACTGAATACTTAAACACGCGACAAAAAAACCTTTTCAAGTTTTGACACAAGTCGCCAAAAGGGTCGCTAAGTCGCCAAGAATGATGCCAACTTGGTAGTATTTGTAATTCTTTAAATAATTAGTTGTAATCAATTAATATTTTATTGATTATTATTACATTATTGTATTATCATCCAAAATAAAACTGTATATAAAATTTCAGCTCAATTGAGCGCTTTAAAAGGCACTTTATTATAGATTGAAAATTCCACCAAGATAAATAAATAAATATATAGAGATTGTGAGTTATATATATATTTTTATATATATAATAGTAGGAAATGAATAAAAATTATCTTTATAAATTACTCGTTCAGTTTTACTTCTTTAATCTGCGCTTCCTTATAGCTATAGTATAATATACAGATGACACATATTTATCATTGATAAATTTGAATTCAGTTAACAACCTCCAAATTTCTCTTTCTCACATGCGTATATATATCTAAGTATAATTTAATATATTTTTTCTTGCGTATCCATAGCCTGAATCCGGAGTTTGGAATAGTTGATTTAAATAAATTCTTACAGCCGCATATCCATTCAATTTCTTAAAAATGTGTATCTTGTGTGTAGGATATCATATTTTTAGACAATAGCCTTTATTACTAAATACAAAGACACTATTTGTGAAGTGGCGCTTATTCGGCGGACAGAACCCGTGCCCTACGGATCCAAAGCCCTGTAACATGGCCACAGGACAAAGTGCCCACCCATTTCCGGAGGTTGTTACTGGCCTATATAGATACCACTACATATGTAATAAAAACAATTCTGAGGTGAAAGGATAGTCCGTAAAATAATACTGGTTTGAGGAGAAAAACAATATTCAAACACAGGTAAAAAAATCGATTACATACATAGATAATACTAAATTAGGAAGAAGTTGGAGGATATGTGATCTAAATAGACCGTTATGTCAATGTATGAAAATTTATTTACAAAAACCTCGCATATCAAGAGTGTCAGCACCTGGATTTCCATGATTACTGAGTGAACATAAGAATCAAGCATGGCGTGACTGTGAAGCGGTTATTTTGGAGCAAGTCGAAGAATAATTTTCACTAACACCTGGTACCTGGAGGAATCTTTAATCTATCGGTATGATCCAGATACCAATAGAAAAATCATAAACGAAAAAAAAACGAACAAAGAGTGAAAGCACATCGAAAAGCACCACGTTAAAAATGCTAGATGTAGAATTCAACATGTAAAGCCATTCCGTCCATTTTTAGGAGAATATCGCGGGTCATCTTAACATCAGAGAAGTGGTATCATATACTTCATAGAATGGAGGAATTTGGCTTTGAAATACCTCCGGAGTAGCTTGTGACAGGTGACAATTTTGTACATCTAACCTACTTTCATCCTCCACCCCTACAAACACCACACAAAACATCTTATCTCTCATCAGTTGGCTCTGGAATTTGGTGACCAGTACACAGCAGTGTGAGTAAACAACTGTGAGATTGGTTCGTGTTTTTCAATTCCTACACTATTAGCTCACAAAATGTATACATTTATTTATTTATCTGAGTGGAATTTACAATCGTTAATAAAATACATTTTAAAGCGTTCATTTAAGCTGAAAATTTACATACAGGTTTATTTTGAATGACAATAGAATAATATAAAAATAATTAATAAAAATTAATTAAATAAAACTAATTATTTAAAAAATTACAAATAAACCCACGTTGGCATCATTTTTGGCGACTTGTGTCAAAACTTGAAAATATTTTTTTCTCACGTGTTAAAGTATTCAGTTGAAATGAAATTTATATACACGATTGTTTTGGATGACAATGTGATACTTTAATGATAATTAATAACTTAATGTTGTGATTATGTCATATGTATATACGTATTTATATTAATTGTAACTATTTAATAAAAAAGTAGATCAACAAAGAAATATTTTATTTTAACTAGGTAAGAATTGACTTAATTTTTTTATATTACTTGTTTCCTCTCCATTTTAGAAGAATATTTCTTACAAGCACAATGGCAAAGAGCTCAGGGGAAAAGAAAACTGCTAATTTGCTTAAAATATTCTTCAGGCTTTTTATCAAGAACAGAAGACGGAAATGGAATTCTGTAAGGATTTTGGTAGTGCTGTATATATATATAAATTTGTTTTAACTTTCATTAAATTCTTCTGAATGTTTTTGTTTCATTGATTTTTATTACATACATTCCTAAAAACATTTATGTTAATTAAATATGGTCTAATGGTCTAATAAACATAATTTTGTTGAATATATATATATGTTAAATATTGGCCGAGTGGTATATTTTGTCGAGTGTGTTTGTAGGTTTTCATTAAACACATCTTCGGTGAACAGACATCTTCTTTATTTTGAAGCACACATCAAAGCTTAGGACAAATTTTCGGTATATTTCCACGTTGACGAGACACACAAACTTGCGACGATATTAAAGCAAAGTGGACATGAGACAAACAATAGCAACATCTTGGAGGGCACAACACAAAAACACAAAAAGCAGCTATGTACAGTTTTACATGATGACGGCAAGAAGGAAGAGAGAAGACAGAGAGATTACACAAGGTTTCGGCTTTTATAGTACAAGTACTTATATGACGTAATAACAGCTCTGATTGGATAGAATGGGCGGGATTGGGATGTCTGATGCAATAAGAGTACTCGATTAAGATTAAAATCAGGGTGTTAGTTTCGAACCAAATAGTTAAAAGATTATTTCAATATTATTAAAAGAGTTAAAAGAATGCTAGAGGAAATTATTACATTTCCCCCCTCCGCAATGTGCACCAGGGCCCTTGACACACACCCGTATCTTACACAGATATAAAATTTAAAATTTTGAATAAAATTATTATTAGTTTAAAAAAATCTTGCACTTGCCGGTAATGACATACATAGCATGATCTCCAACACAGAAATTAGATGATAGAAAAATATAAAAACAACAATATATATACTGTTAAATTGTAAAATATGGGTACCCATAAATAACATTCAAAACAAAAGATTCAAAATGCAATAAAAATCAAAAGTATTACTCCAAAATGTTCACATTTTCTTGAATAGCTGCTGCAATAATGTTCACACCACTAAACGTGCCATCATAAAAATACACAATATCAAAAATAAAATAAGGAACACTTGAAATGGAATGCAAATAAGATAAGATTCAAAATAATTGCAGCCTAAAATATAAAAAATATCATCAATGATAAACATCACGGAAACATCTAAGTTTGTTTCAAAAACAAAATTTGACGTCTTCGTATAAAGTAAACTTAATAATCCGTGATTATTAAGGAAGGGGAATTTAATTCAGACTCTTCCCTGCTTTCATACAAGAGAGTACACTTCTCCAAAACTGAACAGTACCTCGAGATGAAAACAGGAAAAATCCGAAATGGATTGGAAGGTGGACCCATGTTTCGCACATTATAAGATCCGTAATCATTTCTTATTGTGATATTTCACAACAACAGTAATAAAAAAAAATATCTCAAGAGTGGAAAAGAGGGGTCCACCTAAGAGGGGTAAAAGGACAAGGCCTTGGTTTTGTGTAGCTGTGTGTGTGTGTTTTTTTTATGTAATTATTATTATTCATGACTCAATTTCAATTCTTCAGGAGGGTAATAAGTTTTCAATTTTGAAACGTGCACAATTTCAGTAAATTTTTTAGTTAACGCGTTAGGCTTGGTTATTTCATAATTGACATCTGACAGCGTTTGTACTATTTCATAGGGGCCTGAAAAAATTGAGGATAATTTTCTTCGATTTGGATAGTTGAATTCTTCATAAATTACGAGGTCACCCGGTTCAAAAGGAGAATCAATGAAACGTGCATCATATTTAATTTTATTTTTCTCATGGTATTTTATGGTGTTCTCTTTTGCTAATTTTTCTGGCTTCTTCAACTGGAGGGTAAACTTGATTTTGAGCTAATGGAGGTGTATATGGTAAAGTGCCAAATAACAAATATGCAGGAGGGAATTTTGTGACTGAATGAGGTGTTAAGTTATACTCATTGATTACTTGTTCTAGAAATTTGGTCCAAGGAATTTTGGTAGGAGAAGAATTTACTTTACATCTTAATTTAGTTACAATAGACTGATTTACACGTACACATTTACCATTTGTCTGGGGATGATGAGAAGTAGTTAATAACTGTTTAACGTTATAATTTCTTAAAAAGCGTTTGAGTCTGGATGAGGTAAAAGCACCATTTCTATCAGTTAACAGTTTACTAAGTATTTGAATTTGGAAAAGTTGTTTTAAACAATTTGCAAAGGTTTCGGTTGTTTCACTTTTAGAAGCAAAAGCCCAAACATAGCGAGTTGCATGATCAATTATTAAGTGAAGAAATTTTTTAGTAGAATTATAATAGTTGAATCCACCAACAGTATCAACAGAGATATACTCAAAAGGTTGATCTGTGGGGAGTACAGTCTGTAAAAGACCAAATCTTTTTTGCCTTTTCATTTTGTTTAATTGACATACATTACAATGTTTAACAAATTTTGAAATATCTAAGTTAATATGAGGCCAATAGTATTGAGGAGTAATTAAATTTATCATTTTTTGAGTACCAGGATGTCCAAATTGTTCATGAGCATTTTGCAAAATTTGTCTTCTTAATGAAAAAGGTACAACAATTTTAAACAGATTTTTCTTTTTAAGAACAAATACATCATCAACTTTCTTATATTTAGGATCATTTACATTATTTAAATTTTGATGGGTTTTTATCTCATTTAATTCAAGTAAATGTACTGAATGTTGGATATATTGAGCAATAGGATGTCTTGATAACATGTCAGCTTCAACATTATTAGTTCCTTTTAAATATTTTACTTCATAATCAAACATGCTTAATTTTAATGACCAACGAAATAATCTACCCCTTAAATTTTTCACATTTTTAAGCCAAACAAGAGCAGCATGATCAGTATGGATTATGAATTTTTTACCGTGTAAATAATAATAAAACTTATCAAGAGCATCTACTATGGCCAAACATTCCAATTCTGTGATACAATAATTTTTTTCATATTCACTTAAAGTTCTAGAATGAAAAGATACTGGGTGAAGAGTACCAGAATTATCAGGTTGTTTCAAAATAGCTCCAATAGCTTTCAGCGAGGCATCACAGAAAACATGCAGAGGTAATTTAGAATCATATAATTGTAATACAGGTTTAGTTAATAATTTATTTTAACAATTCAAATGCTGTTTGACATTCAGAAGTCACATCCCATTGTTTATCTTTCTTTAGTAGTTGATTTAAAGGTTCCCTAATTTTGGCATAGGAATCAATGAATTTGTTATAAACATTTACAGAACCAAGGAAACTTTGAAGTTGTTTAACATTTTTGGGAGGTTTTAATTTTTTAATAGTTTCAATACTTTGATTATCAGGGGTAATGCAGTTTTCTTTAATTGCATAGCCTAAAAAGTTTTTTCTTAGTTTTTGCAAAAACACATTTTGAAAATTTTAATTTAATGTTTTCCTCCTCACAAATTTTGAATATTTTTCTTAAATGAGCATAATGTTCCTCTAAAGAATTTGAAAAGATAACTATATCATCAAAATAGTGACAAGCAAAATTTGAACACTTATGTTTAGTTAAAATTTTACGAATAGTACGATTAAAAATTGCTGGGGCATTTCGAAAGCCAAAAGGAAGAACTTGAGAGAGAGAGAGAAATTCATTTAAACCTTCAGTTGTAACAAAAGCTAATTTTTCATTATCTTTATCATGCAACGGAATGTGCCAGTAGCCACTTGTGAGGTCAAGCGTAGAAAAATATTTAGCACTATTCAATTTATCTAGCAGCGAATCTATTCGAGGTAATGACTCTGCATCTGTTTTACAAATGGCATTAAGTTTTCTATAATCAATACATAATCTGGTTTTCTGCTTTTCATCTCTCTTATAACTAAAGTAACCGGGGAAGAATAACAGCTATTGGATTCTTTAATTAAATCTGCAGCTAATAAATTTTGTACTTGTTTATTAATCTCAGCTTCTGAAGTGGTTGAAGTTCTATAGGCTCGCTGAGAAATTGGGAGGTCTGTTGTTAAATTAATTCTAGGGGGTTCCATTCTTATTTTACCTACATCATATTTATTTTTAGAAAAACATGAGAGTGTTCTGAAAGAAGTTGTATCAGGTTAGGGGATAGTTCTTTAACAGTCAGAGGTGAAAAAACTTCCTCTGAGGAATTTACTAACTCTTCCTGTATATGTAATGAAATTGGTTTAGTGAGTGGATTCTGATTATTTACAATAATTTGTCCATTTTGTAGTAACTGGTTATGTTCACAATCAATAACAAATTTATATTGACTACATTCTGGTAGTCCTGGAATAATATAAGGTAGACTAATATTAATTATATACAGATTTATGTTTCTTTCTACCTGTCCAATTGTTAAATAAGCTTTGCATAGTTTGTTTAATTAAAAATTGCCAAGGGCTTTTTTTTTGGTTAATCTGTATAGGCCTAGTTGTTTGTTTTTGTAACCTAAGTTTATTTACAATATCTGCAGAAATTAAAGATAGAGTGGATCCAGTATCAATAACAATATTCACATTGTTATGTTTTGGTAAATTGTCCAAGTTAGCTAGGCTTGGCAATGATGAGATGTGTCCGGACACTTGTAATTGCCAATATGCTGGGCAAGAGGCCTCAGTAGAGGGGTGTTGTCTCTAATTAGGAATTTGTTGACTGCTAACAGAGTTCCCCGAGCTCTGAGAAACAGTGTTAGTAGCCAAAGATGAGTCGCAATTAAATGGGGTTTGTCTCAATTGATGTTGATTAAAAGGACATTGTAGTTTCTAATGATAAGCATTGGGAATTCCTTGCTGTGTGCAAATACTACATGGAGATGGTGGCAGTCCATGTTGAAAATGTGTGTGGTGGTTGGGCCTAAAACCTCTATTGTTAAAGTTATGAGTATGCTGATTTGGGAGATGTTGGGGACGCATTCTATTGGAAGTTGGGTCGAACAGAGTAGCGGTTTTGAGGTACAAAAGTATTTTGTCTTGATCGAATGGGCACATTTTGTCTGAAAGTATTTTGTTCAGGTTTTGGGGCTTGGGTTTTCATTAAGCGTGTAGCTACCATGAGCCATTCGGTAGGGGGATTTACTGTCATTAATTGTTTAATACTGGTGGGCATTCCATCCGTAAGTCCTTCCAAAATGAGTTGAGGAGATAATCCTAATTGTCTACCATAATTTAATTTTTGATGAAAATATTGTTCTAAGTTATCTTTTAATTGAAGTTGTGAGAAATCTGATAAAGTTATAACATTAAGTTTTAAAAATTTTTCAATAAGAATTGAACACAGTTCTTCAAAATTTGAAATATTAAGACAAGAGTTAATGTACTGAGTTAATGCAGACCCTTTTAGATATTTTGATATGTTTACAATATTCCAACTATCATCTTTATTACTAAGTTTACATGCATTATTAAAATAATATAACCAAGCTTCTATTAGCATTCCATTTTCAGAATCAAAAGGGACTATATATGGTTCATTAGGGGTTTGGTTGGTATTACTTATGACAGCCAAATTGGTTTGCTCATTATTCGCCATTTTAAAACCAGATCTGAGAATCATACAGAAATTAAAATTTTAATTTTACTTAAAAATTTGAATTACCAAAAATAAAAATACTAAAATATATAAACTTGAAATTTCAACAAAATCAAAACAGTTGCAGCTATTAATTAGAAATTCAAATATCAAACATTTAAGTATTTAAATTTCGTATTTCAATATATATTGTTTTATCATAATTAAAAATATGTATAGCAACACTATAAATATGTAAAATAGTTTTTCATGAAATATTAAGCATAAAAATATCAAAGATCAGAATCACTTGAAAAAAATAATACGTATAAAATTTGCACTATAAATAATTTTGAAGGCAAAATTTCTTAATTTATAAAATAAAATTTAAAATAAATCACCAAAAAACACAGGATCCACCACCGTTGAGAAACAAAAAGAAAACCCCGCTGAGCTCAGCATTTATTAAAGCACATTTAAAAATTTTCACTTTTCTGTTGACGGTTGCACTTTTCGACGAAATATGAACCTGTTATAGGATTGTTTACTTATTTTCTTTTTGGATTAATGTGATGAAAACGAAGCCGTCACGCACAATTTGAAAAGGGGATTTCCCCCTGTTTAACGAAGTAGGTAAACTTGAACGGGGATTTCCCCGTTTCACGAAGTAGTTGAAAACATCAGGAATTTTAGTAACTTTCGACGAAAATTTTATTTCTTAATTTCTTTCATATCTTCACGGTAGGAAACTATCCTGCCGACTTTCTGTTAAATATTGGCCAAGTGGCATATTTTGTCGAGTGTGTTTGTATGTTTTCATTAAACACATCTTCGGTGAACAGACATCTTCTTTATTTTGAAGCACTCATCAAAGCTTAGGACAAATTTTCGGTATATTTCCACGTTGAAGAAACACACAAACTTGCGACAATATTAAAGCAAAGTGGACATGAGACAAACAATAGCAAAATCTTGGAGGGCACAACACAGAAACACTAAGAGCAGCTATGTACAGTTTTACATGATGACGGCAAGAAGGAAGAGAGAAGAGAGAGAGAGAGATTACGCAAGGTTTCGGCTTTTATAGTACAAGTACTTTTGACGTAATAAAAGCTCTGATTGGATAGAATGGGCGGGATTGGAATGTCTGATGCAATAAGAGTACTCGATTAAGATTAAAATCAGGGTGTTAGTGTAGAACCAAATAATTAAAAGTTTATTTCAATATTATTAAAAGAGTTAATTAAAGAATGCTAGAGGGAATTATTACATATATATATATATATATATATATATATATATATATATATATATATATATATATATATATTCGCAAAATACTTCCTTAACATAAAAAAAAATTCACTCCCCTTCAGTTTTGTGTTAAATGATTTTCACTGTATTTACTGTGTAACTTAGATGCAGAAATTCCATTGTCAAAATACTCAAGTTAGTATTACATCTTGTCTTCTTCGACACAGCTCCGAGAAAAGGGAATAGCTGCTTAAACGTTTGGCTTTGGGCAACTCAGTAAGGAAATTTGTAATTCAACGAGAAATTAATTCCGATAATGTAATCGTTTTATCACAAAATAAACATAGACAACACTTAAAACTTCAGGTAACTAGATAAATAATATTGAAATATTGGTACAACATCTGCTTTCTCGAGCGTTTTCGCGACTTTCTGTTACGGGCCATTAATACTGACAGATGGCTGCCCATTTATTTATTTATTTATTTATTTACTTATTAAGCTATTTTTAAAGAATAATGAACTTTATTAGCATTCCGGAAAATCTCGGAGTGTTTTCCTTATCAACTTTACTATTCTACCTATGTTTTTCGAAAATTTTCACATCTCTTGCATATTAGAAACGAATGAAAACACCTAATTCATGATCAGCAGGATATTTAGTTGTGTGAGACAATTAAAATACACAGAAGAAAACACAAGCGTCGGCAAACGCTGCCGTAATGGCATCTGTAGCTAGACATTGGATGAAGGAACGTATTGCCCATATTCGGAACGGCAACTACAAGACCAATATTATAAAATGGTTCTTGCTTAAAAATCACGTTTCTTATTTTCATGTCCTGTTGTAAATGTTTAATACAAAAGCAATTTTATCCATATACATAAAAATGGATGTTTGTAAATATGACCTCGCTTCACTCTACACAGTTCAGTCGATCACTATGAAAATTGGCATGGATATGTATTTATTTCTGGAGAAGGTTTCTGTTGTTCCACTTTGTTGTAGCTTCCCAACAGGTGGCGCTACAATATATCGACTTCGAACCCCGTTCAATCAATCGCCAAGCTACCAACATATTCGACAAAATGATGCCAACATGGCTCCATCGGCAACATTTCGCTATGTTTCCATTGAATCAACATTAAAATGTAAGGAAGAGCGTTGTTTGCTAATCTTACAGTTTTAACAGGAAATAAATACAACAGAAAGTAATATATTAACGTATTGCACATCCAGATATAAATTATTGACACCATTTTAACAAATTTTGTAACTGTTATTTTTGCTGAACAGAGATCAGCTTAGGAAGGTGTTTTTAAAAATCACAATCCACAAGAGAATTACGAGGCATTATAACTATCCCTCCCCCTTTCATCAGCTATTAGATCTAAAGGCTTAACATTTAAGAAATATTAGTTTTATTCTTTGTTTAGTTGAGATATGCAAAAATCTTTTTTGTTTTATTTGCAATTAACGTAAAATAAACTCATTGAAAGCTTCTTTATTCTTCAAATCTGTGTTGTTTAATTTTTCAATTCCCCCTGCGAAAAACTGGTATATCAGCTAGTAATTCTATAAAAAGTATTTCTCTGAACGCGTACATAAAAATCCGAGTTCAAAGCATTAAATACTACGTCATAATTACGTGATAGCCGCAATTCAAAATAAGTTAGTTTGGAAAATATTGCGTTAAATATTTCAAGATTATCAACATCTCATTGTTAATTTGTATTTGTATAACAAATACAATTTTCGCTTACGGGGTTGAATTTGAAATTTTTTCATGGAAACGGGGTCGAATTTTTTTACATGGAATTTCCATGAAAAATAATTATAAATGTAATAAATATTATTATTATTATTTTTTTTTGCAAAAATCAAATTTTTTGTTAAAGGAATTTATATTTCGAGGAACAATATGTTAAAAAAAAAAAGGATTGATTTCCTTCTATAAAACAAATCAAGCTAGTGTAAGAAAAAACAGGTTATGTATTGGTAATAATTTCTTAACAATTTTTAAACGATTTCAGTACGGGGAAAAAATTGAAGCATAAGTTTCTCGAATCTCTAGCAGTAAAAGGAAATGCAATTACCTCCGTTACTGCTCCGCTGTTTCGATGCAGATAAAACGAATCTTTTAAAGATAAATCGTCAAAAAGCAGGGGGAAAAAGTAACTTATTAAGGAGGAAGTGTTACAGGAACTGGAAAAATAGCAATAATAAAGTATGGAAAACTTTGGAACAATATGATGGAAAAAGAGCAAAAGTGAATTTGAAATAAAAGATAAATTCGAATAAACTTTTACTGTATGTTAGGATAAAAATAAATGGAATTCTTGTGATAAATGAATAGCTTCAGATAAAAATGTTTTCCCAGGTAAAATTTTTCCGAAATCCATGACATTCAGAAGCCGGATATTAAATCTGAATTCAGAATTTCATTATTGTATTTCCTTCGCTTTCTAGCAAAGTTAATTGAATTTGATAAGCGGTGTGTTTTGGATACACTACTTTTTTTGTTTCGATACATATTTAAAAAATGTATAATTTATTTAGAAGAATTTTTCTTGGGAAATATTTCCTCGAATCTTAATTTAGTTAAGAAGTTAAAAAATGTTTACTTTAATTAATTTTGTTTTTTCATGTTGTGTTTTGTTGACCACAAGTTTTAGAAAGAAATATGCAAGATTAATAATCAAATCTAAATCAGATTTAATTTTCTATGGAATTGTTTCAAAAAGCATCAAGGAAAGTTGAAAAATAATTCATTTTAAACACAGAATATGATTTTAAATATCTGTGTGAAGTATGTGTACGTTAAATATACTTTTAATTTCTTAAAAATAATTTATTCAAAATTCATTAAAAATTAAATTTCTTTCTTGAATAGTATGCATTTGTAATTCTTAAAACGTTACTTAAAATAATATATAATTTGTTTTTTTTTTATTTTTTCTTTAGATTGTTTATTATCAATTTTTTACATTTAATCTTGTGATGAAGAACTTATAATCAAAAATGAATTTTTTGTGACTCATTTATAAAATATATTGATATAAATATATTTATACATATATATTGATTGATAAATTTAAATAAAGAATTCTACCTGAAATAAAAAGGTTTGTGCAAACTAAAAAGGTATTAAATTCACTGGACTTGAAATGTTAAGGAATAATAAGTTTCATTTAGAATTAATTATCTTTTGAAATTATGCAACAAAATTTTTAAAAAAAAATCACAAAAATTTCTAAAAATTTATTTATAGAGATATTATATGAATTCAGTTATTGATTTATAAAAAAATTTAAGTTGATTCTGTTGTAAAAAGTTTAAGTTGAAAAATTTTAGAATTTCTTAAGGCCTCACAGGACCCTTAACAAATATCCGGCACTCGAAAAACATATCCTTCTTCAAACCAATGTTACTTAGCAATAAAATGAAACAATAATTTGAAATTTTTAACACAAAAAAATCAAATACATATACATTATTTCTCAAAGTTTCAGAGAATTTGAGAAAAAATTAAAAAAGTTATTAAGAAATAAAAATTGGAAAAATTTTCAAAAATGTGAAAATTAGTATTTTACAACGTGTAGGATTCTGAAATACAAAATTGATCAAAATTAAAAAAAATTAATTTTGCTTAGTATAAAAATGTTCACTTTTGAAGTTTAGCAACTTTTAAGCAATTTAGAGAAAAAAAATGTTTTTTAAATACAATTATAACGAAAATTTTGAAATTTTAAGAAAAAAATTAAATTAAATTGAAATAAAAAAATTCTATTAAATCTTTTTTTTAAAAAATGATGTATAAGTTATGAAGAGCCTTATTTTAAACACGTGTATAAAATTTCAAATTGATACCATAAATAGTTTCTGAGAAATTCTGTGCGGAAGTTAATTTTTTTGTTATGCGAAAAATGAAGTTAAATATAAGAAAGAGATTGTATTTTCGTTTAAGTTTCTCTACTTATGTCTCAATAACTTCGGAAGTTTTCACAATATCAACACAATTTTGATACCAAAATGCTCAAAAATATTGAGGCTGTAATATATATTTTTTTCTTTCAAAAAAATTGAAAAGTTTACAATTTAAGAGTCCTGTGAGCTCTTAAACTTTTGATTTTAATAAGTAATATGTCCATCCTGAATACTTAATGCATGTTCAGTGAAATTTTTTTAACAATATTGAAATATTCGATGATATATTAGTTATTACTGCAGATATAAACGGGATTCAATATGCCCAATTTTCTGCAAGGCAGCCTCGGAGGAATGTTTTGTGACACAATTCCCAATTACTTATCTCATGCTCTAAGCAGACGCATGAATGAATTTTCTATTCAGTATAATTATGAATATATATTCAATATGTAAAAACCTGTGATTATTACATAATTTAGGAATTGAGATACTATCTCTTCATAATTAAACATTTTTTAAGTAAAATGAAGATTTAGATGGTATTGTTCTAGCATTGCAGCTGAGTTTACGTAAGATAAAATGCATATATAGCTTTAATACATAACTTTAAAAAGTTATTCTGAAGACGTTCGGCCTGAAATTACATATCAATCCAAAGTATTACTTTTATGAAATGCAATTCAAAAATAAAAGTAACGGATTCTTTGATAATGAAAAATTTCGTTCATGTACCTTTGCATGAACTTTTATTCAACAAAATACAAAGAAGAAAATAAAACTCCCATGCTCGAAAATTAAATATGATTAAATTAGTGATAGAAAGAAAAATGTTTATTATTTTTGCTCTATAAAAAGTAATAAAATCAATGGTACTTAAGCATTACTTACCAATATAAAGTATTAATTATTAATATAAACACATCCATAAATTTTGGGTTCGAGGATTGTATGCAATCACACTCAAAGATCAAGACAGTTCTTCAGGAGGGATGAAAATTTAAGTTGGGAAAAAAATCCATAAAGTTCTAGATACAGTACTAAAATTCACTTAATAAATCCCAAAAGTATCCACGCCTTATACGGCACACATACAACACCATCAGCGTCTAAAAATGCAATACGTAAGGATGAAAAAAATTCGCAAGCATTCTCTCGATTGTAGCAACTCTTCAATAGCCCAAACAAAACTGACTCAGTTCCAGAGAGGGACATCTATTTGTAGACTACACGGATCTTTCTCGAAAGATACTTGTCATAGAGCGTAATATTAATAGAATTCTCTGGTAGTTTCAATAATCATCTATATCAGGGGTGGCCAACTCAAATGACCTCGCGGTCCACTTCGGAAGAACTTTGCAATCCTGCGGGGTGCATATAAAAATATGTATCTTTATATTAGATTCGGATCCATTTCAAGCATTTGTTGGAGTGAAAATTTAAAACAGACTGATATATTATTATTGTTTTCATTGTTTTTATGTATACAAAAATAGATAGTATGATAATATTAATTCAATGATCAAATAATTTTTAATTTATTTACTAAGTGAGATATCTGTTTCTCTACTCTTTCACTTAGTTTTTGCAAGTCGATCTCAATGCATGTTTATTTGCGTATCGCATGTTTATTTGCAGATTTTCGTGTGTTAATTTTGAGAACGATTTATGTTTGATAAATTTCAATTTAGAAGAAAAGAAATTCGCTGTAACCTAGGCAACGTGATAAAATAATAACAGTTATGAAATTTATTTTTCACAAAAAATAAATAAATAAAAAACTATTTAAACAAAAAATATTGTACAAAATTGTCGAATTTTGTAAAGTTGTAAAGAATCTCACGGGCCGCAAAAATATTCAAGGCGGGCCGCGGGTTGGACACCCCAGATATATATGATAGTCAAGTCACCAAAAATGTCACCAACTTGTGAAATTTGGTCGCCAAAAACGATGCCAAATTGAATGTATCGCTAATATTCCACTAAGTTTCGATGAAATCACCGTTACAATGGAATTAACGGTGTTACTTGCAAATATTACAACTATCATCATAAAGTAAATGCAGCAAAAAGTAGTATTAATGTATTAAACATTTAGATACAATATTATTTACACTATTTTAAGCATTAATTAAAATGTCTGACTATCCTAAAATAATGATTTTTTTTTCAAAAAAATTGACATTGTTTTTGTGATTTTATTTTATAGGCCATTTTATTAGCTTTATAAAAATACCAATTTTTTATTTACCATTCACTAGAACAAAAACTATAACTATTTTAATAAAAACATATGCCATAAGTTTACGTAAGATGTCAAATTTTAAAATGCATTTTACTCGAAATCTGTTTTTTTTTCTCCCGATAAGCTCAAAGCTAGACAGCGATTGCTCAAAAAGTTTTAAAAATAATTTGCCGAAACTTTTTGTGTATTTTCTGTATAACAGTAGAAGTGTTTAAACCTTCAGATTTATCAATCACTGTTTTATTACAAAATTTGCAGTTCTTTGTGTGTATATAATCACTGTTCTTTTTAAGCAATTTCATATAACAACTAAGATAAAGTGCTCTAGTTTTTGTAAACATTAAAATATCTCTTATCTTGAAGGTCATTTTAAAAAGGAATAGCAAAGTAATTGCATCAAAATTGAAAAATTGAATATATGTTCACTTACTATTTGTATAGAGCGGGCCCCGTTTATGTAATTGTTTGTCAATTTTCACTCATTTTTTCCCCATTTTAGTAGTAATATTTTTTTTATCTTTTCAATTTTAGCCTTTTTTTCTTAAAATTTACTAAAGGAATCTAAAAACCACGAAAACATTTGTCCATCTTTTAGCAAAAAAGTTGTCACATGTATAGACGGATACCTTAAACAACATACGTATCAATATTTGATAAGTTATCATCAGTGATGTTAATATTATGACATAATTGTGAGTATTAAATCAAATGTTTAACTTTTCAATTTTCCCAAGAAATAACCTCTGCAAACACTAAATCTTACAAAATGCAGCAACCATCATACATTAGCTGCAAAGAGCACACACACCACAATTCGAAATACCAAAGATAAAATAAATTCTTAAAACCTGATGGTAGCAAACATGAAAACGAATAGAAAATAGCAGACATATTAACAATATGAAACTATTTGAAGATTCTTAACAGTCTATTCAAAAATTTATTACAAAAAGAGTAAAATTGTTGTAATCCCATACATAGATAAAAATAAAGTGAAGTAATATGTAATTTATATTATGTAAAAATGGTAGACTCTCTCTCTCTCTTTGACAAAATTTAAATTGCAAGAAAAATTTTAAAAAGTTTTATGGATAATAGTGGAATAAAATTAGTAATAAAAGATGATGGCTTCATTTTAAGAGTACCGCAAATGAAAGAATGAAATGAAAAATACATTTCAATAAAGTACTGAAATTATTTAAAGAGATTACATTTATTTCTAAATGTTAAAAGAACCAACGTGTTTAAAAAAAATCAACGTGTTTCTAATACTTTATATATTTGTTTTATATAATATTGTTTCATGCATATTAACTTTAACCTGGCATTCAAAATAAATAATTACAATTTAACTCAAAGCGATAATTATAAATTTTTATATGCTAACGTTAATTTAATTACCTGCCATTACTGTAATTATAAAAGCAATAAAAATGCTTAAACCATTGCTCAGCGAAGAAAACAACTTGAATGAAATTGTTTACTATATTATTAACAAACATTAGATTTCAACATGCACGTTAACACTTTAATAACTTTGATGGTTTAATTAATGCTTCAGTATGAAAAAATCAAAAAAATATGCATTAAAGATGTAAATATAATTAATTAAAAATTAAGTTTCTAATCAGTAATAAGTAAAAGTAAATGTGAGCCCCTGGGATGTAATCCTAATGTTGTGAGAATTTTAAAGGCACATTTTATAGTCATAAAAAGTCAGTATAAATTTGAAAAATTAATAAATCACGGAATAATGTAGATAGAGAGATAAAAATTGACACACATGCTTGGAATGACATGGGGTTTTATTAGAACAAAAAAATAAAATAAATAAAGTTCACAAAATGTCCGACAGATGGCGCTGGACAACAAAACGTCAGTGACTGCGCAAGAAAATCGCGTAGAAAAGGGGCTGTCATGAGAGAGAGAATGAGTTGCACCAGCAGTCGCAGCATGTTGACGTTACCTGAAAAGGCACTGTTAGTGAAGCTGTATTATCGGAATGGGGAATGTGCTAGAGAGAGCAGCGTTACGTTCCTATCACCATACGAAGGGAATTCGAAGGGGTAAAGGTCCGTTGACAAATGCAGCTGTGGCGAGAATGATTTCGAAGTTCGAAGCGACGGGTTGTTTAGACGATAGACCCCGTAGTGGCCGACCGAGCACACGGCGGAATGCTGCTGAGACGGTTAAGGATGAAATGGAGACTGTAGCGGGTCCGTCTATGCACGGGGAAGTCAGCGCCCGTGCAGTCACACCGGCATTCCATACACTACTGTTTGGTTGGCACTTAGGCGTACCCTCCGATGCTATCCGTACAAAATCCATCGGCATCATGAATTGTTACCTGGCGATTCCGTGAATCGGAGGGCATTTGCGGTGTGGGCGTTTCAAAAGATGGCGGAAGATGACGATTGGTTGAGTAACTTGTTGTGGACCGACGAGGCTCGTTTCACGCTCCGAGGGTCTGTCAACACCCACAACTGCAGAATTTGGGCTACTCAAAATCCTAGAACTGTCGTGGAATTTCCATTGCACGACGAGAAAGTCACGGTATGGGTTGGATTTACCACATCTACCGTTATCGGGCCTTTTTTCTTCGAGGAAATGCGTGATTCTGGTTTTGTAACTGCTACCGTGACGGGTGAGCGGTACACCGATATGTTACAGAATCACATCATCCCCAGCCTGGCTGATAAACACCTGCTGGAACGTACGATTTTTATGCAGGATGGCGCTCCACCCCATATTGCTAGACGCGTGAAAGATCTCTTGCGCAGGTCGTTTGGTGATGATCGTGTGCTCAGCCGCCACTTTCATCATGCTTGGGCTCCCAGGTCCCCAGATCTCAGTCCGTGCGATTATTGGCTTTGGGGTTACCTGAAGTCACAAGTGTATCGTGATCGACCGACATCTCTAGTGATGCTGAAAGACAACATCCGACTCCAATGCCTCACCATAACTCCGGGCATGCTTTACAGTGCTGTTCACAACATTATTCCTAGACTGCAGCTATTGTTGAGGAATGATGGTGAACATATTGAGCATTTCCTGTAAAGAACATCATCTTTGCTTTGTCTTAATTTGTTATGCTAATTATTGCTTTTCTTATCAGATGAAGCGCCATCTGTAGGACATTTTGTGAACTTTATTATTTTTTTTTGTTCTAATAAAACCCCATGTCATTCCAAGCATGTGTGTCAATTTTTACCTCTCTATCTACATTATTCCGTGATTTATTAATTTTTCAAATTTATACTGACTTTTTGATCACCCGGTATATATATATATATATATATATTGAATATTGTTCCAATACGCTATTATATATATATATATATATATATATATATATGTATATATATATATATATTGTTATATGAAATATTTTTCAATATAATTTTAATAATTGGAACAATTTGTCAAAGATAGAAGCGGGTATATAAATTATGAGGAAATTTAAAATAAGATGTCAAACAACCAAAGTGATTTTTTTAGAAATCACTTTTGTTAGGAAATTCATTAGTTAAAATCTGATGATAAGTAAGGAAAATTAAACAGTGCTATCGAATTTCATTGCAATAATAATTTAAATGCATACATCAGTATACAACTTAATTTTAAAATGTAAGGTAATTTTATTGTTATTTTTAGGGTTAGATGAATTTAGGGATAATTGTAAATTTATTTTATCTTAGAGATATATCCAATTAATTTTTTAAAATTTTTTCTCAAACTATTGTTTTTGCAGTTATATTTTAGATAAAATAAAGTACGAGGACAATTACATTTTAAAAAATTAATTTATACTTTCAATTAAAAATGCTTCATATTTTGAATCTGTTCTAATTTTTGAGAAACAGTGTTTTCCTAAACAATGCAAGTTTTATCTAATTTTATGAAAAATTCTCTAAATATTTCCTTTTTTAGTTTCAGCAAGTTCAGTAAATAACACTTATTATTAATAGTTAATATTAGTAATTAAAATTCAAGATAGTTTAGATATTTCAGTTGAAGCTATTCATATTAAAAGCTTTTTTATAAATTTATTTTCATCAAAACATATTTCTGAGCACTCAGACACGGGATTCTAAGAAATTAAGTAAATATATATATATATATATATATATATATATATATATATATATATATATATATATATATATATATATATATATATATATATGTATATATATATATATATATATATGCTATTTATTAGAAATTCTTTATTTATTTAATAAATATGCATAAAATGCACAAAAGAAAAGAGTAAAGTGTAGTATTCTTTTAATATCTTTAAATGGGAAATACAATATTCAAATGAAATAAATTTTTTAAGAGATGTAAATGAATAACTAATGTACTGACAAACATATTTTTAGTATGTATCTAAACGTAAACTGTTTTGTATTTCATACCATTTTTTTTGTTATAAGGTAATGTAAAAAACAAGGGGAGAGTGAAATGCATATTTATTATCTACGAAGTAAATGATACAGAATAATTTCTAGAATATTATAATTTTTAATTTTTTTTTATTTTAATACTCTGTGCTATATAAATTTTTTAATATCTCCTTATATATATATAAATAATTGATTTAAATAACTATTTACTTATTAAAATACTTTACTTTTTGGATTAAAATTGATATTTGAATTGGAGGCGCATGGTAACGATCCCGGTACTTCTCACATGCTAAGCGAGCACTCTACCATATGAGCTACGCCCCCAACAACAACTAATAGCATGTTGAAGAATTATTAAAATAATAAGCACATCAGATTAAGAAACGCAAGCCTTATACCACTCACCTACTTTCAATTGTAAACTTAAAAAAAACGATGCTGTTTATGAGTTATGAAGTCGTGGTGTTGGTCAAGGTCAAAAAGTAAAGCACATTTACTTTCACGAAATTTTTATACATTGGTACTGTGTTATGAAAATTAACATTTTCTTAACACTTTAATTTTACATATTAATTTAATAAAATGTGATTGATAAATGCTAAATTGTGTTCAATAAATACAATGATCCATATTATGAAGTGCAATTATTTTACGAAATAGTTTTGCGTAGGCTAATACACCACTTTTTTTTGAGACTCTAGTTAGACTTCTTTTGTGCCGACAAGTATAACGCAAGGCATACAAACATAAGTCAATACTCAACCAATAGTGGTAATAAATTTCAAGTAGAAGGATATAGCACAGATGGAAATAAAAAGGGAAAAGAAACAAAAAAATGGATGCAAATTATATAAATACAGAACAAAGTACAAAATTGCTCACATGGAAATGGAGACATTCAGTAATTAAAATTATACAATTGAGAAGTACAGGAAACATAATCATAATAAGATTTTCAAAATACAAATACATAAAGCATTTATACACACATATATACACATGTAGAAACATGCATAAACATATATACATATATATGCATACACACACACTCATACATAAATATATTCGCGTACAGTAAATATTATCAAGTAGACAAATTTACAATCTGGATAATAAAGGGTGTTTTTTTAGAGGTATAGAACTTTAAATTGCAATAAAACAACGATGTATTATTCGATTGACATGATTTTTTTATATTTGAAAGATAATCTTGTGGCATTACATTGTAAATATGATTTCTGGCATAGGACTGCCACGGCTGGCTCGGATGTAGTCCAATCTGGACGTCCAATTTTCGATGACTTTTTCCAACATTTGTGGCCGTATATCGGCAATAACACGGCGAATGTTGTCTTCCAAATGGTCAAGCGTTTGTGGCTTATCCGCATAGACCAATGACTTTACATAGCCCCACATAAAATAGTCTAGCGGTGTTAAATCACAAGATCTTGGAGGCCACGTCACTGGTCCAAAACGTGAAATTATGCGGTCACCAAACGTGTCTTTCAATAAATCGATTGTGGCACTAGCTGTGTGACATGTTGCGCCGAATTGTTGGAATCACAGCTCCTGGACATCATGATTGTTCAATTCAAAAATGAAAAAGTTAGTAATCATGGCTCTATACCGATCACCATTGACTGTAACGTTGTGGCCTTCATCGTTTTTGTAGAAGTACGGACCAATGATTCCACCAGCCCATAAAGCGCACCAAACAGTCAGTTTTTCTGGATGTAACGGTGTTTCGACATACACTTGTGGATTAGCTTCACTCCAAATGCGGCAGTTTTGTTTGTTGACGTAGCCATTCAACCAGAAGTGCGCTTCATCGCTAAACAAAATTCGCTTATGAAAATCGGGAACAACGGCAATCTCGTTTTGGGCCCATTCGACGAATCTACGCCTTGCTTGATCATATTTAAAATGTAATGCCACAAGATTATCTTTCGAATAAAAAAAAATTCATGTCAATCGAATAATACATCGTTGTTTTATTTGAATTTAAAGTTCTATACCTATAAAAAAACACCCTATACAAAAAAAAAAATAAAAAATAAAACCTGCATTTAATTGTTGATGATGCAACAGGAGAAATGGTTATACGATTATGAAATAAATTAGCAAAACATTTTGAGTTTTACTACGCACAGTTTATAGTGGGTAAAGTGTTTGAAAGTGAATGTATTTAATTAGCTTTATTGGGCACTCATATAAAAATAGATTTATAAAATTGCAGAATTGTTTTGATTTCTCCGAAGACATAACACATTATATGTGCAATATATAATAAATTATAAATAATATAGATAGGTAGTAATTAGAATATTATAATTAAAAACATATTCCCTTTTCTTTATGTTTATTTCCATTTAGGTTCTTATTATCGTAAATTTGTAGAAAACAATACTTCATTAGAAAACAAGTTTGTGAATTAACATTTATATAAACGGAGTCACACAAAATCTGATTTTGTAAGATATATAACTGGTTGGAAGGGAATGTAAGCTTACATTAGGGCTATTTTTTTAAATAAGTTAAGGTGACAGAGTACCATTTATTTGACAAAAATTGGTCAAAAAATCAAATCTAATTTTTTTTTAATCTAAATTATTTTTTACATTCTTTTCTATAACCTCATAGAATTTGAAAGCTTTAAACTTAAAAAAACGCAGATTTATGATAGCTTTTGCGTTCATTTTTATTCACATCCCTATGGCAAACTAAAACTTTAAACTGACTTATATCAGAAAGATAAAATAACTATTTTGTCTTCATTTAAAGTGCTAAGGCTTATTTTACCAATTGCTAGTATTACATGTAACAAAAGTTGGTATGCATTTTTGAATCAAAGCATTACTTATTTTTCAAAAGATAATTGAACTCAGAATTTATACATTTTTTAAAGAATTTTCAAAAAGCATTCACAAAAAGAAATATTGAACAAATACCAATCAGGTCATCACAAAATTCATACCAACTTTTGTTATACATAGTTTGAGGTATTTGTAAATTAAATTTCATGCGTGTACGTAAATTTTTGTAGGGGAGAGTACCATTTTAAAATCACTTCACACATTTTAAGTTTTTCCCTTAAAACACTAAATGACTAGGTTTTTATAAATTTTTGAGCCCAAAAACGGTTTTACATAGCATGCACACATAGTAGACAGCAAAAAAATTTTAAATCCTTAAATTAAATTTTTTTGTGTAAATCGTACCATGTTCCCTTTTAAATAATTTTGTTGATTAATTAGAACAGCATGTCGCAATTCCAATAGTAACATAAAAGAAGTTACATAAAAGCTATTTAGGTTGATTTTCTGTGTGCATTATATTGTGTCTTGTTCTTATATTTTGTTACGACGTTGAGAAGTTTCCTTCTTTTACTACATTAAAATTTTTGCACGCTTTTATTAACTTTACCTGTATGTTACGGAATCTTTGAACTCGAATTTTCTCCCCTTTATAAATTCAGATCAATTTGAAACTTTGCATACTTTCGTCAAGAACTGATGAAAATACAATAATTTAATAATTTTGATCCATTGTCCTGATCAGGATCGTCAAAAATAACGATTTCCATATTTGCGACTAATTCATTATACCATTTCCAAATTTGGGGTCTATTTCTATATCCAATTTACAGATTTGGGACTAAAAGTTTAAGGTACAACCTTAAAGAGAAAACACTCATGGTTAATACAAATACAGCAAAATAATAGATTAATTCATCAATAAATAAAATATAGTTTTAAAAACTAAAAAAAATACGCTGTTATTGTAAATCGAACTAAAAAACGAAAAATAAATTACAGTTTAAAAAAACTAAAAGACACGTTTTTATAGTTAATAAGTAAAAAATAATTTTTAGTATGAGAATAAATGATTAACGAGAAAATTAATGCCACTGTTGTAAAAGCGTGGGGTGCTCGATTTAATTGGTATAATTTCTTACTAGTTCTATTCTGGAATGCAGATTTGTATAAATGTTGTACAAAGCACCATATGCTTTTTAACCAAATGACATTAATTTTCTCGTAAATCATTATATTCTTATAATAAGAATTATTTTTTACTTTTTAGTTCGATTGAGAGAGAGAGACTATAAAAGCTTTTTTTAGCTAATTTAAACTGTAATTTATTTGAAATGTGGGTTAATTTTGTTTCAATTCCTATCAATGCATATTGTTACAATGGATTTTTAATAAAAATAAACAAAATACATTTGAATATTAATTCTAAAAGGTGGTAATTTTTTAAGATGCGTACACATGCATATCTGTAAAGTTTTTACATTAATAGAGAGACTTCTGAAGATAAACACAATAATTTAGTTTAAATTTTTATCAAAATTCAATTTCACTGATGTAATTGCTGAAAAAAAAGCCTAATTCCTTATCCGTAAAGACATTTATAGTGTTACATCTTTAGTAATATTATCAGAGAAGAATACAAACACAATGCTAAGAAAACTTATCACCCGTAGAAATAATTAATGAAAATGTCAAATCATTCACTGTAAGAGCCATCTAATATTTGTATCAAAAAAGATATGATTGTCGATAAGAGATCACTTATTTATTAATATCTAAGCAAGTGATTCTATTGATCGTGATCTCGTAATTAGAGGAACTACTGCAAGTTTACATTCATTTCACTTAGATTTACTATTATAAGAGCCACAAAGTTAAAAAAATCGTATTTAAAATTACAAGGAGTCAATAATCCAATATCGTGTGTGTGTGAGAGGGGGGTGATTAAGACACTTAGACAGGTAGCATATAAAACTGCTGTCATGGGACGGGTCTATCCGCGTTCTTTCAAATAATCATCTTGGCCAATATTGCGACTGTAAAATTTATTCAATTATAAACCTTCCCCCGACGAAGAAGATGTGAGAATGTAAATTAAGACTTGTATATAAAGATTAAACTTTCAAGTTAGAGGGAAATAGACTACTAACGGATAGCACTAATTAATTAAATGTGAATTGAGCCGTAAATACTTCGTAGCTGATTAGTGTAATAGTAAAGATTGATGCTTTGTCAACTATAGATTAAATTAGATTAGGTCGCTTGAACTTATATATAAGGTATATTGCCTGGAAGTAAGTGATCCCATTTATTAAGAATTCTCGTATCTCGTCTACCTCACTATTGCTTCCCATATTTAGTGGTGGGGAAGTCTCTTAACTTGGTTATAGAATTTGTGTTGTTCATATCTGAGAATAAATTGAAGTGATTTTGAATATTGCTAATCTTCCTTCCGACTATCCCACACTAATGGACGTCGCGAGGTGACCATTACAGTGAGTTTTTATTCAATTTTTTTAAAAAAAATTCAGTCTGGAAGATGAGGTAAACATGTAGCATACTACACGTATTCATATTACTTTTAAGGTATCCGATTACGTTCGGAACCATGATTTTAAAAAATCGCATAAATTGATATTTTTCATGATATTTAGTGTCACTTAAATTAGAATACATGCATAAAATAGATTTAAGGACATTATGAAAAAAAATTATTTAAATACAATATTTTGAAAAAAATTAACATAGAATAACCTTTTTTTCAAAACGTTCTTCTTTTATAAGAAATGCTTCTATAATAATAAAATATTTTACTTATTCAAAGTAAAGACTTCTCCAAAGAGAGTCTGAACTAGGATTTTTGAAAAATTCGCATTATTTTCAGAGTTACAAACAATTGAAATAATTATCGACGTTTTTTCCTTAACATTTCTCCCCTCTATTGTAGTAAAATATGAATAAATCCACTTCTAAGTTATATATTTCAAAAATTCTAGTTTAGCCTCTGTACAGAGGTCTGAGCTATATACCAGCAAAATATTATTATAATAGAAGCATTTTTCATAAAAAGAGAATGTTTTGAAAATGGGACATTCTATGTTAATTTTTTGTCAAAATATTGTACTTAAATAATTTTTATTGTAATAATATTTTTAAAACTATATTTTATATACGTTTTATATTCTAAAGGGCATTAAATATAAATATTATATATTTATACACTTTTGCAAAATCATGGTTCCTAAAGTAGTCGGATACCTGAATGATAGTTAAATTATCCTCCAAAAGACAATTTTAATAGAGAAGTTAAAATAATATCTAAAATATTTTTTCACTTTAAACGTCCACGTCTTTCGGTACAAATGAAAAATCATATGCCACTTTGAACCTTAAACAAGGGCAGCTATCAGATAAAAGCATCAATATAAAAAGTAGATTTTACAAGGGTTTGTTGGATCTGATGGCATTTTCCTTGGATAAAAGTTTTCCTTAAGTTTCAGCTAAGATTATTAAATATGTGAAGCCTGACGGGGGATGCATGAGTTATTGGATCAGCTTAGCCAAACCATTTGTAAAAGTGGCGTTCGGGATACATATGCCATTCTAATGTTAGAGAAAGAAAATTGATGAAAATTTTCGAAATAGCTTTTGTTACTTTGAAAACTACCATTTTCTCACTGCGAGTTTATGTTCGCTGCTTTCATCTTTAGATCATTACATGCGATAACTTCATGATATTTGAGCCAGAGGGGGAATGGATTTAGAAATTACGTTGAATCCATTCGACGGTTTAAAGAAATTTATGAAGGTGAAGAATGCTCTCGGAAAATTATACATTTTATCTCTTTCTAGTCTTTTTGAGAACATCGTTACGTTTTAACAAACGTTGCGTAAGTTGAATGGGAGTTTTAAAACGTGTTCTTGTTGCATTTATGAAAACGATCTCAAGGAAATTGCTTTTTTTTCAGAAAAAGAAAACATTCTTGATTTTTTTTATTTGCTAAGTATTTTAGGAAATATTTTATTGTACATTTGTGACGAATCTATACGTGACCTCTAACTAATCCTCTTGGGAAATCTTAGGGCTAGCATTCCCGTCTAATTCACAGCCATCTCTATCCAGAATAAACCTTGATATTTAGATTAGTTCAACTATATAAAGTTAGAGTTTTGTAATTGTAGAAGAAGGAGGTAAGAAGCTGTTACATTCACTACGCAGGTGAGATTGAGTAAAGTTGACTTTCGCAGGGTAAGATTAAGAGTGGTGTTTACCACTGTATTGAATTAGTGGATTGGGGGTTAGTAATCAACGATAAATTAGGTTTAGTTAAATTAGTTACTTGCGCATATTTTCTTAATACTCATTTCTTTCTCTTTGCTACTCCTTTGACATTCACTTAGAGATTAAAATGTTTTGGTTAGTGTGTTTTGAGTAAATAAATAATTGTTATTTTGGAAGTTTCTGGTACTGCTTTCATTCCTCCTATACCATTACGTAGGCAAGACGATGAGGGAGCAACTTCAGGTGTAAGTCACTCACACATTTGTAAGTTTAAATGATTTATTTTAAATTCAGTTGCATATCACTGCACAATTCTAAAACACAAATGCTGTACTTTTGTACACAAATTTAAAAAAAAAAAAAACAACAGCTTTGAATAACACAAGAATCTGATCTGTATTTTTTAACTATTGCAGAAAAGGAAATGTTTCTTTGGATATTTATCTTCTTACTTATATTTTATTATAAACGACAAGTAGAATATTTATATAAAAATACAGGAAATTAATAACTTTGAAATTATAAGGCAATAAATCTCCATTGTTTTGGATGTTAAAATAGCAAATAAAAAATGGCATTATTAAACCTTTTAAAACTTGTATTATTAAAATTGTATTTTGAAAATTGTATTATTATCCATTTAATAATTGTAGTTAATTAACTGCAACCGGTATTCTCAAAAATGTCCATGTTTTAAACTTTTACAATGAGTTGACGGGATATTCCATCATTTACTAGATCCCATCAATTAGCTTTCAAAAATTAAATATAATAAGTCTATACAAAGTGTTAAAAGTTTCTTGAGTTTTAATAAACTGAGAACTTTTGGATTGAAAATAGAACGCTTTTGACTGTTCTACGTTTCGAACTCGAATTTTTGTGTTTTCCGAATAATTTTCTATTTTGTGAATATCGTCCCTTCATGAAATGTGTCACCTTCAAAATTAGCAGCATAAAGTTATGATTAGACAAATAAGTCGAATATTTTTAGACGTGACTGCATCTAAAATAACATATGAAAATTTGCGGTACTAGCTTGTCTAAATCATCAAATTCCATGCACAGTTGATTGACATGCAGTATGACAGAAGGACGTGACTGGAGACTGTCACAAAGAGGAGTGTGCGGTGAATGGACGACAGTGAAAGACTTGAAACAGTATTACGCTTCTCAAAGTTGCAAAATTTGCGACTTAATATTCAATTATAATTCACATTGCACCCCCCTCCCCCATACAATAAAAATGTATTAAATTCAATAATACTATACTTTGACGTTAAAATTACGTTAAGACTTTTACCTCTTAAGCGCTTCCGGCGTATATAGATTTTCACTAAGCCAAAGCGTTTATTTCCTTGACGTATATATACGTCATTCCGAAGTACGATCTTTTCTGTTCACTGCAACTCATAAAATTTTTCCGAAGGCTTTGAAATGCAATAAAATTTCAATGTTTGCGAAGGATTTACTTATTCCAGAATTAATTTGCTTCTTTATTCCTCCCCCCCAATACATCACATACGCACACCTATACGGAATACGGTTGGCGTAGAGAAGCGAATCGCGTAACTTTTAATCAGCAATTTCGGGATTATTTATAAACTGTACAAATTATCAAGACAAGTAATCATTTTGGTTTTGAATTATTTATGACAAGCCCATGGGATCATTGGAAATTAATTAACTTGTTCTTAATTTAGTACTGTTAAATTTAATTATAAAATACATTGTGTAACACTGATACATTTATAAGTGCAATATATCAGTGTAAATGTGTGTTTATTTTTTATTATGTCAGAATGTATTTTGTTTGTTTACTTTCAGTAAATTAATATTTAAAAAAAAAATTGTTTTCGTCTTTTCCAGATGATTATAGAGTTGTCACGCCTCCAAGGGCCCCATAGTTTGAGAAACGCTGGTATAAGGTACTAATTTATGAATTGGAAGAGTATTGAGTCACCTGGTCCAAATCCATACTGGTAGGCCTAACTTGCTAACCAGACCTTCAAATTTTTGGTGATGAAGTTAACAATATCGAGAAATGGCTTCAAATTAGTCAATTGTTTATTATAGTCGCATTCCGAAGCAACAGAAGAGCAATCGAAGAATAGAGTGAAAGGGATGTCACCTTAGCTAACACCAGGGGTGTCCCACCCAAATGACCTTGTGGGTCACTTCGGAAAAACATTATAATCTCGCGACTCGCACATAAAATTATGTACATTTATCAGATTAGGAAACAAAAAAAAAAAACATTTATTGGAGTGAAAATTTAATACAGAATGAATTATTATTATTATTTTCATTATTTTTCATGTATAGAGACATAGATAATATACTAATGTTTATATAATATAATAATGTTATGATCAAATAATATTTAAAATATTACAGTTGCCATCTTCTTGAAAAATATGGTGTTCCATTTCAATTGATATTTCATTACTCATTGTGAAAATTTGATTGTGCTGTTATTTGCAAGCGATTAAGTATACATTGTCCTTTATCTTAACTGTCCTGAATACTTTTTTTAAACTTTAAAAAACATCTCTCACTGCCTTTTGCTTTTCTTTGGGCACTCCAAACAGAAAAGGAGGAGGAGAAATGAAAGCCACACACACAGGGAATCATGTGCTATCCATAGTAAAGGATATGCATAATGCAAATTCTGAATTTATTAAAAACGTAACTTATTTTAGTAAAATCAAATATAACTGTTTAAAAAAATATAAATCTATTTTAAAGCAAAGGTCATTTCTATTATTAAAAATGATTTATTTCTAAGCAAGAGCAGGTAACAGGCAAATACATTGTATCTCTCTCTCTCTCTCTCTCTCTGTATATATATACAATGTATTTGCCTGTTACCTGCTCTTGCTTAGAATAAATGCTCCTGCATATGTATGAATTCACTGGTATATAATATCTTAATGATTCGAATATAAATTTTAAGACCAAAAATATATAGTTGATTTTGATTTCATAATACAATCAGAATTTTTAGCTATTGATAATATATTTTGTTTACATTTGATTACTTTTTAACTATTGTGTTTTTTGAATTTTCTTATTATGTTGTTTGGTTTTTCAATGTTAATTTTTAAATTGCATTTTAATGGTATTATACAAAGCTTATTTTCTTATATACATATCTATAAAATATATGCTGTCTCTGAGTCATGTGCAGTTGAAGGTTTCACGAAGATCGATTTAGCATTTAGTTTTGATTCATGTGTTTGACATGAAAATTCATATGTTAATCTCATGGTGTGTGATTTTTTTGAGATTTGAGAGTTTTGTTCTGAGTGTGTGGATGAGAAGAATATAAAGTAATTTTAATGGAATTTTTATATATATTAACTCAAACATAATGATATTAAAGATTTGTATATTTTTAAAGACTGGCAACTTGGCTTTCAATTTTGTTTGTCATTGCTCGGTGGTACAATATGATGGTGTTTGTGCTATCGTCAATCAATTACCATTAGAAAGAGAATGATATTTTTTTGGTTATGATGGAATATGATAAAATGAGACAGTTACATAAGAGTGATTTGGAGGTAGATAGAGGGCGCAGACAATATGAGACAGCATGCAAAAAAATTATAAATAAAATAAAAAATAAAAAAAAACGTTAGCTTCTTGTTCGTTGGTTAATGAGAAATTTACGAAGTTAGGAGTACATGATAATGAAAACATTAAGAGATATTAAACGCGTATTATTTGGAATATTGGATTTGTAGGGAATTACTATGATGTATCGAAGTGGAGGAATTATGAATCGAAATGTAATTATTTTAAATATGATGTAACATTTGATAATAAGTATCATAGTGATTCAGATAATTTAAAATTGAGATTTAGAAAATGTGGGGGATAAAAGATGCAAAACCTGCCCCATGATGCAACGTGAACAGAATAATGAAGAATCAGAATTTAAGTTCTGTAAAACATTAAACTGCATATATATGTTGACATGTGGTGTCTGCGGCTTTAAATATATAGGTCAAACATCATGAGCTATGAACCTGAGAATTAACCAACATAGATCCTACATTGGAAAAAATACATCAACAAAAAATATAGGAATGATAGAAATACAACATTTTAATAAACATGTTTTTGAAGGTGTGTTAAACATTACTAAAATTGTTCCAAATAAGATAAATAGACTATGGTATGAAAATGTTTACATCGGTATTTATAATGCTATGTATCCTTACGGATTGAATGTAATATGGAACAACAAAAATTTAATCCTGGCATTGGAACAAAATCATAAGGAGTCTATATATAATGGTAGAAATAATGGTAAAAAGACTAAAAGAGTTGGAAAAGGTGGATGCAAAAAGCAAGGAAAAAGAGGAAGGGATACAATTTAAAAAGAATTAAATAAATTATTACAAGACTTTGAGGATAATTTCAATGTTGGACAAATAAAGTATTTTTTATTTGGACTTAATAAAAAGGAAATAATAATAGTTTTAAATTTATTAAAAAGTATTAGATTAAAAGATAATCATGGATCACACTTGGTAATGGATCTATGCAAATATATTACAAATAGATTAAAAATAAAAATAGACTCTAAGGAGGTTTATAATACAGAATATTGTACTTTGCTATACATGAATAAATCATATAATGGGATATAATTTTTTGAAATATTTGGGAAACACATGGGTTTATTCCCGATGAAAAATGTGTTAATAAAACGAGCATTCAGGTATAATAAAAAAATTAATAGATCAATTTTTAACTATAATAGTATTAAGGAATTGGTAGATAAAAAAGAATGTAGTTGCAATGAATACAAGAATTACGTAGACGAATATCATGGGCACGTAATAACTGGCAACTTAGAAATAGTACAGGATCACACACAGAAATTAAGAGAAATTATGAGCAAAGGTACTGGTTATCGATTGAGTATTTCAAACAGCAATTTAAATGTGAGAAAGCAACTATCAGAAGATATTAATAAATTTATTCTAAATGTTGCAATTAAATATAATTTACCTACCCAGGCTTTTAAAGAATATGGTTTTCATGTCCTCAAGGACTTAATGAATTTTAATTTTAGAACAAAAAATGAAGATTGTCATAGAAAAATTAAGGAACCAATAGAAAACTTACAAAAACACTTTGTGATTGTCTATGTAGAAAAAGTCACAGGAAATTATGCAATTATGTGTAAATATTATTATAGTAAATTAATAAATGATCATATACAAAATAATAATGCATATGATGTAAGTAAATTTAGTATGAAAGAAATTAACAACAGATTATTGACACATTTTGTAAACAATTAAATATTTCTAGCAATAAAATTAAATATCCCCATATATTTCTGACTCCTAAATTTCATAAGAATCAAGTCAAATTCCGCAGTGTAACAAATGGGTTCAATACTTATGTATCCAAATTGGGAAGAATTTTACAGTCCATATTATAAGATACAATAGACAAATTTAAGGATACTTCTAGTATAAAAAACAGCCATGATGTAATAAAGAAAGGTGATCAACAAGAGGTATTTTCTGTGAAGGGGTTCAATTTCGAAGATTTATTTAACTCCATTAAAATAGAAGATATAATTCAGGTACTTTCAGATGCATATGAGAAATATGATTTGAATAATTACATTAGTTTTGAAAAGTTCAATACACTTATTCGTTTTGTAATACAGGAGAACTTCATTATTTTTGATAACAAACTTTACAAACAAATCAAAGGATTGCCTCAGGGTGGCCCAGCCAGTAATAGTCTCACTAACCTGTATTTACATCACTATGAATCAATTCTAAAAAAGGAACCCTCTTGCCTCTTATTAAGATACATAGATGATTTAATTGTTATAGGTCGTGATAGGGAATTTAAACCTAGCATTAATTTTTATCCGGAATACCTAAAATTAATACAGACGAATTTTAACTCAAACAAAGTTGAATTTTTAGATTTAGATTTAACTATTATTGACAACAAATTATATATCAATATATATGATAAAAGGGAAGCAATTAAATTCAATGTCATAAAGATACCAAACTTCAATAGTTGTCTACGTATATCAGTATTTAGAAATATAATTTTAAATTTTCTGATGAGAAAGAATAATTTAACTACGCACAATATTGATAAATTCAAGAATATCCAGAATTTTATATTGTGTTGCATACAGAATGATTATCCCATCAACTTCTTGAGAAAATATATAGATCAGAAATATTTCTTAAAAATTTTTTTAAACTCATAAATGTACAAATCCACCACACAACATTAGGTCCACAAAGTCAGCTTGTTAGTGGACCAGCTGTGAAGTATTTGTGCATTCCACAAACAGGATACATTTTAATGCACACTTAGACCAATATTTACACGACTACACTTTAAAATTATTTATGACCAATTAAACATTTATGTCCAATCACACATTTATGACCAATCAAATGCTTATGACCAATCAAGCAAGTTTTTTACATGCGATCTGGTTTGCATCTAATGCCAAGTGGTTAAACTCTAGTGTTAGATCATGAATCGTTTAGATTGACATGACATTGGTAGATGTTATGAGCAAAATATGGATGTGGTAATTGATATATTAAATATGAAAAGTCGTTCTATAAGATATGGATTGAATTTTTGATAGGGTGCTCTTTGGTGAGTTTTTAAAGATTTACGCTATTTATTTGTGAATATACTGGATTTTTAATTTGAACATTCGGTTTTTAGATATTTTTTAATTTGAACTTTCGCATTTTTTAGTTTGAACTTTCGGATTTTTTAGTTTGAACTTTCGATTTTTTTTAGTTTGAACTTTTTCGATTTTTTAGTTTAAACTTTCGGATTCTTTAGTTTGAACTTTCGGACTTTTTGTTTGAACTTTCGAATTTTTTGTTTGAACTTTCGTATTTTTTAGTTTGAACTTTCGTATTTTTTAATTTGAACTTTCGGATCTCAAATATTTTTTATCCATATACAACAATTCTTCTACGTATACAACTATTTTAAAGATGGGTGCATCGTCTTAGGTGTTTGATGGTTCACTTATATTATGCACTAAATTGTTTTTAAATTTTAATATTTTAATGTAGTAATATGTTTCAGAATGCGATGGCGAATAGTTAAATTTTTCAGGTATAATGGTTTAATTTTAACTTTTTAATTTTTAACTTTTAAATTTTTGAAATTTGGATATTTTCCAATTAACTTACCAAGTTGCAATAGGGGGAAGGTTGGCGCCATCAAACTAGTTTAACCCCATTTATCGGTCCTAAGTCCGAGATTGCACTTGGATATTTTATAAATTTTTATTTTATTTTAAAAATTTTTAATTTTGTTTGTAAATGATGGAATTTTATCTTTTATATTCGCCATTGATATTTTGAAATGGGATTTAGTATTATAAGATTCATATATTTCAATTTTTCAATTGATTATTGTGATTGATTATATATATATTTAAATATAAATATATATATATATATATATATATATATATATATATATATATATATATATATATATATATATATATATATAAGACGCATTTGTTGTCTGTTTGTCTGTTCCCTCATAACTCGAGATCCAGACACCCAAATAACGTGAAACTTGGTACACGTACACAAAATTACACCAGAAAGGTTCTTAAATAGGTTTGGCGTTCATAATTCCTTCCAAATTTTTTAAATTTTAATTTTTAAGTGATTTTCCAGTGTTATGACGTCATATGTAGTCACGTTTCTCACTAAGTGGACAATTTTATACTTTACATGCAGTTTTTCAAGTTTATTATATATTTTTACTGTAGCTTTGTTTATCGGTTGGAATATTTATTCAATTTTTCTATTCTTTGATATTTAATAGGATTATTTTTCGAATAAATAATTTATTTAAGGATAATTTTTCAACAACTAAAACTTTGTTTTGTTGTTTGCAACATTTAGGTATTATCGCGGGATGTTTATGTGTGTGATTTTGCTTGCAAATTACAACTTATTTATTTATTTCTTTAGAATGCGAAGATTATAATTTTGACAAACTAAAACTTCTCATTGATAAGGGTTATATTTCAGTTCGGTTCAAATGTAGTATAGGGGGGGGGACTTTGGATTTGGCGATTTTTTCTTCGGATTTTTATCTAAATGTCATGGTGAGATATCGAATTCATTCTAAAATAAATAATACCGAAAAAGTACCTTTGGCGACCACTTTTAGTACCAAAATAAAGGACTGCGCCAAGTAGCCCCCTCTATACTACACTTGATCCAATAATATGGTTCTTTGCAATTTCATGTGTTTTATTTTAACCTTTAAGGATAAACTATTGGCTTCAGTGCATAAAATTGCCATGCAGAAAATCATACTGCCCAAGCAAAAGCAGTGTTGGTAGTAATTACATATCAAACTGGAATAGGCATCAGAGAATGAGCAAAACAGACAAATGGCTTAAATACCTGTTGAGGAAGCAGGTAAGATAAATTATTTGGAACTTATGTACTATCCTAACAATCAACAACGTTCAAAATAACTTGCCAAGTTGGCAACCCCGATTTTACATGTCATATATATATGTTGAATTTTGAGTCGTGCTTCGTTTCATATATCGCCACCAATAAGTTGCAGTTATATGTAAGTACCTTATTTTTTCAAATTATGCTTTTGTATTGATAAAGTTAGTTCAGTTCTTTTATGTCGGTTAATGTTAGTATTGTACTTCATTTTTTCAATTTATTTTTATGCTCGGGATATATATATACTTTGGATAATTTTTGTAGTACTTGCGTATTATTGCACAATCGCCAACGTTCAAGACAACTCGCCACTTTGGCAATTCCAACTTTGTGTGAGTTGAATTAGCAATCATGTGCTTCATTTTGTATAATGTCACCAATTGTTTGCAATAACACATAAGTACCTCTAATTCTGTACATTACTATAACATTAGACTGGCCGCAACATATACCAATTTGGCGTGATTTCAGAATCATGCCAAAAATGAGTATATGTTGAGGAAGCAGGTAGTGGTAAAGATAAATTATTTTGGCACCTATGTGCTATCCTAACAATCGCCAACATTCAAAACAACTTACCGTTGGCAACCCTGATTTCGCACGTCATATATGCTGAATTGCGAGTCATGTGCTTTGTTTCATATAATGTCGCCAAAAGGTTGGGGTTATAAGTAAATACCTTATTTTTCAAATTATGCTTTTGCATTGATAAAGTTAGTTCAGTTCTTTTTATGTCAGTTAATGTTAGTATTGTACTTCATTTTCAATTTATTTTTATGCTCGGAATATATATATATATACTTTGGATAATTTTTTTTAGTACTTGCGTATTTTTGCACAGTCGCCAACGTTAAAAAAACTCGCCACTTTGGCAATCCCAACTTTGTATGCGTTGAATTGGCAATCATGTGCTTCATTTTGTATAATGTCACCAATAGGTTGCAATTATACGTAAGTACCTTTAATTCTGTGCATTACTATAACATTAGACTGGCCGCAACATACCAATTTGGCGTGATTTCAAAATCATGCCAAAAATGAGTAGCCAACCAATATGAAATTAATATTATGAGTATTATCTTAGCCTTTTTTATCTTTCCCTCCAGTAATCCTTAATTAATTCAATATATAATTTTTGTTTTTTTTTTTTTTTTTTTAATATTTTAGTACTTACATTTTTGGTTATTATGTACTGCAAAATATTTTTTTGCACATTGCGATGTCTTTGGCAAAATTAATCAGTGGTATTTTTCTTAAATATGTTTTTTTTTATCTGTTTTTGACAATTTTTAAAATTTTGTTTGATGTCTGTCTGAAATGCAAATAGCAAAATAAATATTTTACAATATATATACATTGTGTTTGTATGAAAATATTTATACTGATTTATTCAAAATATTGAGTCGTCTTTTATTTTTGATATCTTTTTAAGATTTAATTTTATGTTATAACTAGCTATACCCAGCTAAATGTTGCTGTTGCTCAGTCAGCTTTAAAATACTGGTACACCATAAAAGTATGTCATGAAGCTTACAAAAGTAATAATACACAAGAATTCAAACAAATCTATATGCATATAAGACGCTTTTGTTGTCTGTCTGAATAAACTTTCTCTTTCACACTACATCATTTGGATAAATTTTCAAAATTTGTTTGTGTGGTTAGTAATTAATTATAATGCTATAATTTTAATTGAATAGGCAGATATTGCATTTTTAAGTATAAAAATAGTTATAACTACTGTACTGTATTTTTTTCAGTGAGTGAATATTAATGTCGCACTGTTCAGCTACGTGAGGGCTTTTGGCGACGGACCACATAATTTTTAACCATGGTCAAGTGACGTGGACAACACCTGAGCTGGCACCCCCTTCTCCTAACTACCACGCCACACCAATTTAGCAGGAATATTCTAACAATACTTAGCTGGAATATTCTTTGAAATCCACTCTTCCAAGATATATGATGGCACAGGTTCTATGATGAGTATTTTAGCGGGGAAGGGGCAAATAGTTTTTGTAGCAGATATTACATTTTCAGCTGCCAGCGTTTTCAGCAGATTGCAAAGATTATCATTTTTGTGCCCCCAAAATAGTTAATGTCAAAATTTAAGTGTCTTATGTTTATGGAGACCTTAGAAATGATTTGACTATTTATTTTAAGTGAATGGTGTATATAATTAATTTTACAGTGGAATATATTTAATTAATTTATTAGCTCTAACCGATTAAATTTCCTAAGTGAGTATTTTTGTTTATGTATGTCCCTTAATTTTCAATGTAGTGACCTAAAAAAATATTGCATGAAAATTTCAGTAAATCATAATGCGGTAGATAAAGCATTAACGTGCATCGCTCTCCTACACGGCGGGTCTTACAAAGCTCTAATAAAGTTTGAGCTATGAAAGTAGCTAGACATTTGCCAACTTGACTCTATTGTCAACATTTCACTATTTTTCCATTGAATCGCCATTGTTATTTAGAAACAGCGTTGCTTGCGAGTATTACAATTTTAACATAAAATAAATTCAACAGAAAGTTATATTAATGTATGACACTTTCAATTATAAATTATTTACAATATTTTAAGCGTCAGAAAACTTTTAACAATGTGTTACTTTGCTGAGCAGAGATCAGCTTAGGGAGGTATTTTCAAAAATCAACCCTCAAGAGTTTTACAGGGAGTTATAAATATAAAAAAAAATCCTTTTTATCAGCTATTAGATCTACAGACTTAAAATTTAACAAAGGTATTTTTCTTTCTTTTTTTTTTCTTCAGCTGAGATATGTGAAAAGCTTTTTTTTTTGTGTTTAATTTGCAATTCATTTAAAAATTAACTCATTCAAAACTTCTTTATCCTTCAATCTGTGTTGTTTAACTTTTCAGTTCACCCGTGCGAAGAACGGGTATACCAGCTAGTATATATATATATATATATATATGTAAATTTCTCCTCAAATAATTTTGAAAATGAAAAAAACTTTAAAAACCTGATGTTTAAAAATTCTTTAAAAAGAGTTGGCGGGCCGCAACTTACGTAATGGTGGGCCGCTTGTTGGACACCCTGACTTACACCTCGCTCTCTAAAATTCCTTACCAGATCAACCTGAGATTTTTGTACCTCAATGGGCTTAAGATGACAGAACACCTCTAAAACTCAATTTTTGGTCAAAATATCGATTTTTCGTTTTGGTTTTATATTAAAGTTCAATCTTTTATCTTTGTAAATCTGTTTAAATTTTGTTTCTATCTTAATTAGAAGCCGAGTTACAGTTTTTTCAATATTACTTAGTCATAAATTTCTCGGACCCGAAATAGTTTCTACTAACCGGAAGTGGCCGAGTTGTTTGTTTACGTTTCTCTTTCATAGTATATGACATAAAATATTATAATTAATATACAAATATTTAGTCAGAAATTAAAATAGAACATTTAAGAATAAATATAAATGTATTTGGAAATACATTTTTCCTTTTTTATGTGTAAAACCTGGCAGCAAGTTTGTTGTTTTGACTTTGTTTACATATGCGTTTGATTTTCACGCTAAAAGAATTGACAGCGTAAAAAGTTTATTTGATTGTTTTATTTTAACTTAAAAATAGTTAAAAGTATTGCTAAAAAAGCGCAAGCGGCAATTTTATGGTAATAAATTCACAAACACTTCGAAAAATAATAGCACTTCAGCAGTTCCTGAATGTACTGTCAGTTGTTGGGAAATGAGAGTTTGTCAACTGCAGAAGAAATAATTGCCTGGTCCTGTGTTTGGTAACAGAATCGTTGACCTTGAACTTATTGTGGAAGTTTTTGCTCAACTTTGCTGCCTAAAATATTTTGCTGAAAAAAGTAGAACTATTCGAGGATTCCAGATATGGATTGTGCTCCCATTTTACACTAAAATGTATGTGTTGTGACTTTTTTGCATTTGCTTCATCAAAAAGTTGTACTGCACCTGTCATAAATACCAGGCTAGTATATTATATGCGGCAGATAGGCAAAGGTTTTGCTGGGGCATTTAAATTATGCTCAACATTAAATTTGCCTCGACTAACCAAAACTGCTTACAAAAATCAAGATGCAAAGCTTTTAAAAGTGGTTCAGGAAGTAGCTGAGGAATCCATGATAAAAGCTGCTACTGAAATTGTGGAGAAAAAGCAAAATCTCTCATCCGATATTGTAAAATGTGGCATATCGGTGGATGGCACATGACAGCGAAGAGGCTATACATCTATGAATGGCTGTGTTGCTGCAATGTCTGTTGATACTGGTAAGGTGTTAGACATAGAAGTTAAGTCATCCTACTGTCCAACATGTAAGAGACTTCAGACTATGCCAAGAAACTTTGAACATGAGTAGTCAAAAGCCGACCACATATGTCAGTGTAATTTCACAGGCTCTTCATCAAAAATGGAAATTGTGGGGGCTTCCCGAATATTTCTTCGATCTGAAAAAAAACCGCAGGCTGCATTACACTCAATATTATGGGGATGGCGACTCAAAAGCTTTCATGAGTGTAAAAAACACTTATGGATTAAACAGTGTGACCAAGTTTGAGTGCATTGGCCATGTACAAAATAGAGTGGGTTCGCGTCTGAGAAAACTAAAACTAAAGGACTGTCTGGTAAAGGCAAATTAACTGATAATTTTATTGACATACTTCAAAACTATTACGGAATTTCTGTTCACAGCAATGTCGGTAACTTAAATGCCATGCAGCAAAATGTAATTGCTGCGTTATATCACTGTGCATCAAGTAATAAGAAACCGATGCATGGTCAATGCCCAATAGGGAAAGAAAGCTGGTGTTATTTTCAGCGGGGGATGGCAAATGGAACACAATGTTCCACAAAATATGCTGGTATATCAAATGATGTTTTAAATAAAATTAAACCAGTATATTTAGAACTATGCGACAAACAGATATTAAGTAAGTGCTTGCATGGACGCACGCAAAATGCCAACGAGTGTTTTAATGGAATAGTTCGGCAAAAAGTACCGAAGGAAGTTTTTGTTTCGCTCAAAAACAATTAAATTTGGGTCGTATAATGCTATTATACACTTCAATAAAGGATTAAATGGGTGTCTAAAAGTTTTTAATAAAATGTGAATATAGAAAACCCTGGGGTGTTTACCTTACGAGGATATAAACATTTAGATAAATGCATAATCCGGAATCAATTCATAATGCAGACCCCAAAACAAAGAAAAAACAGGAAAATTATAAGAGCTCTTAAAAAAAAAAAATTAGTGTTTTTAGAAGTCAAAGATGGGGAGAATTATAAATCTGGTGCATTTTAATAAGAAATTAAGTGTTTTTCTTGTAATCAGAATAGTTTAATGTTATTTTTGTCGTTTTCTCAAAATGAGTTTTTACATTTTTTTCTTACCGCAAAACACAATATCTCAAAAAAGTTATGCTTGAGTGAAATAAAAATTTTATATGTATGTTTTTAAATACTTATATAGGGAATAGACCATTCTTAAGATTTTGTGTTGAGTAGAAATTTTTTTATATAGCAATAAAATGAAAACTACAATAGCTTTTAAGAAAATGTCAACGTATAGAAGCTCGAAACACAATAACTTCCCACGTAATAGTTATATTACCAAAATAAGAGTCTATTCCCTAGATAAGGTTGTATACTATATTATGCAATTTACAAAATGTCAATATATTTATTTTATTTTCAGTTATCATGTTTTGCGTAAAGTCTTATTTTTGCTTATTTTTTTTATAAAATACCCATTTGACTCTAAAAATGTACACTAACAAAACTTTTCTTGGGTATTTTTCTAATTTTAGAGACCCATCAGGTCATACAATATGCATTTACAGGCAAAATTCAGGTTAATTCAAAAAATTTTCTTCGAAGGTGTTCTGTTACCTTAATATGCATCATCCCCTTTGTATGGTGCGTCATAGTGGCACCAGGACTCCAAACCACGACTAGACAGAGGCAACACTGGCCATGAGTTAGTCCGCCTCCTTGACCATTAGACACCCATGGCCAAATTAAAAAGAGAATTAAAGAGAAGTTTAAATTTCGTTTTGACTCCATTAGAATTTTGCATCTTTTAACGAATGAAACTTTTATTCAACGTGGGGGGAAAAGTAGATGGAACTTTTGTGATAAATACATATCCTTAGAGAGAGACAAACGCATTACCCAGGTAAAATGTTTTTTTAATCACTGACAATTAGAAACCGGATATTAAGTTCCATTCTCGATTAGTTTTCTAAACGCACTCTACTTTCTTACTAAACTAGTTTTGTTTAATAAGCGTTGCGACTAGATTTTTTGTTGTTGTTGTTTTCAGTATTGTTAAAAAAACATATATCGATAAATAACTTCGAAAAGATGATTTGATTAAGACATTAAAACATGTATGGTTATTTTTTTATTTTTGACATATTTATTTTGATAATTTTCTTTCTATTTATCTCCCAAATAATCAGTATTTCTTTTAAAACATGGTGTCGAATATTTGTTAATAAATAATGTAATTTTGCTTAAATAAAGCAAGTGAAATTTTTAATTTAACTTTTGCTTCAGCATTGAAAAATTGAATACTTTTCTTTCTGGCTATTTCTATATTAGCAGAGGTTATTCTGATATTATTTAATCATTTTTTGAGAAGGGTAAAAGTAAAATGATTTGCAATTGTTCACTTAATTATTATAATAAACTGTTTACAATTCGAAAAAAACTTGTTAAATTCTTTAAGAGGTGTTGGATATCTGAAATCTTTTTTTTAGATTTTTACTTTAAAATTGTATAGAATTTAACCTTTCTAAAAATACCTTACTCTAACCCCTAGGGTAGTTAAAAGTCCTTAAAATATATTTTAAAATAATCGTCGAAACTGGGCCAGGCCCATTTGAATAGCGAATTATGTAAACAAAACACTTCGTTTTTACTTGAATGTCTGCTATAAACCCCAAAACATGCATCTTTTATTGTAAATTGACTTTTTTACTTATTTTTTATTTCCTGGCCGATTAGAAGTCTCTCTGTACACATTA
The DNA here is from genome assembly GCA_019973935.1 of Trichonephila clavipes. NCBI lineage: Eukaryota > Metazoa > Arthropoda > Arachnida > Araneae > Nephilidae > Trichonephila > Trichonephila clavipes. The sequence continues at coordinate 1,979,589 of BMAU01008029.1, forward strand.
AATCAATTTGTCTCAAAATATAAGTTTTGATGTTCGATGTATCTTTTTTAGAAAATTCCGGTCACAGGTGTGTAAATTTTAATGATATATTTATTATGATGGCTAATATATATTAACATGAGCTTTTTGTAAGAATTTCAAATCTTTGTTTCTTACAAATTTTTTTATGTGAAAAATCGGTCAAATTTCACTATGTTTGATAAAATGTTTTGTAAATTATGATAAAGTCCAAAATTAGCTAAAAGCTCATTTCAGTATAATAAAAAAGGCATACTTTAACTGTATGGAAAACTTCAAACATGTACATGTAACAGATTTTGAGAAAAGGTGCATCAAAAACAGCCAATTTAACATTGTCGGTATAGAGAAATAGAGAGGTTTCCTACTCCTCTTAAAAGATTTCATATTATTGTTTATCCCATTTTTTGTATGTATATTATGTTTTCCACTGTGTACTAAATCTTTTCTGTGATAATATTCGACTATAAGCAAATCATGCGAATTTAAAAAAAAGGTATATCTTGAGCATAGACTCTTGAGCATAGACAATGTTTTTTTAATAGTACTTGAAGTACTGCATATTATAGAGAAAAAAAATTCTGAACTGAAATTTCTCAAAATTCGGATAATAAAAAGGAAATGCATCTACTTCCCAACAACCATTCTACTGTTTCAATGCAGATAAAACAAACTTTCACGATATAAATCTTTGAAATGGGCAGGGAAGTAACTTATTAAACAGGAAGTATTTGGAGAGCTAGAAAAATACTGATAATGAAATATAGAAAACTTCGAAACAAACGGGTTGAAAAAAGCAAAAGTGAAATCGAACGAAAAGATAAATTCAAATAAAATTTTGTTCAACGTGGGGGAAAAAAGAGGAGGAACTTTTGTGATAAATACATATCCTTAGAGAAAGACAAATGCATTACCCAGGTAAAATGTTTTTTTTTTAATCACTGACAATTAGAAACCGGATACTAAGTTACATTCTCGATTAGTTTTCTAAACGCACTCTACTTTCTTACTAAACTAGTTTTGTTTAATAAGCGTTGCGACTAGATTTTTTGTTGTTGTTGTTTTCAGTATTGTTAAAAAAACATATATCGATAAATACTTCGAAAAGATGATTTGATTAAGACATTAAAACATGTATGGATATTTTTTTTATTTTTGACATATTTATTTTGATAATTTTCTTTCTATTTATCTCCCAAATAATCAGTATTTCTTTTAAAACATTGTGTCGAATATTTGTTAATAAATAATGTAATTTTGCTTAAATAAAGCAAGTGAAATTTTTAATTTAACTTTTGCTTCAGCATTGAAAAATTGAATACTTTTCTTTCTGGCTATTTCTATATTAGCAGTGGTTATTCTGATATTATTTAATAATTTTTTGAGAAGGGGAAAAGTAAAATGATTTGCAATTGTTATCTAATTCTTTTTTTCTTTTTATAAATATCCGCAAAAGGATGAGTTTATTAAAAATTAGCAATTTATACTTTTAATAGTTACTTTTTAGAAATTCCTTATAATTTTATTTTATCAATACATATATAATAGAAAATAATTTCATCATTTATTGGTGTATATTTCTATATTAATATTTTTATTATAAAACAATTCGTCGAATAGAAACCCTTAAGCTCACAGTTTATAAGTGAAAAATAATGTATATTATTATGTTTCAAACTAGCATAAACATGAGTATTTATGTCGCGCGCGCATAATTATTCTATCCCTTCTTAAAATATCTAATATATTTTAAGGGATATTTTGCAGATGTAATGGATACCTAAGAAAAGTGAGTGCTGAATCAAAAAATTGTTATATTTTTGCTGTTGACATTTTTTAATTATTTATTTATTTTATTTCAAAGATCCTTGTCCGAGTTCTCTGATAAATGTTCTCTAAAACACAATTTGTAATTTACTAATACAAAACATTATTTGAAATATGATTTGAGATAAACCTTTAATTATTTACAGATGGATGAAATATATGAAATGTATTAGAGTATTATGAAAAAAATCCTTTTAATTAATATTTTTATTTAAAAGTAAAATATTTTTATTTTTCTTAGTTTTATCAAATATTTTAATGCAAGTTTTATAATATACTATTTATTGTTATATGTGACTTATGAAACACAATAATCGGTTTTATAATATATATATATATATATATATATATATATATATATATATATATTCAATATATATATATATATATGTCAGGTTTGAAAAGTTTAGGTTCAAAATTAAGGAAGTAATAAATGAAAATAGAGCGAACTCTTTACCATCGCGTAAGGATTTATGAGTAAACAAGCCTGTTAAAAGGAGCAACGAGCGCTGACGAAGGCGAACGCATACTAGGAAGGACTTGGCTGGTGTCTCCTCGCTGCGATGTTGTATTTGGTAACACCCGGTTGCGCGGCAAAAGGTCCGCCATGTTAGATTATATATGATGAAAGCGTAATAAAGGAATATTATGAAGATGATACCCTCATCATTTTACCAGCAGGCCTGGGGCCTGTCAAGAGTCGACAGGATGAATTAACGAACCGAAAATATGCGAGGAAACCAAACGAATTAACTTCAACAATTTTTTTTTTCGAACGAGCGACTGCATTGAAAACGATACTACCATGGAGGACGACTCTTTCCGGCAGGAGTCACCAGTCAACACATCCAAAGAGAATCAATCCTTCTTTTTTCCTGAATTTGATCTTAATAAGTTTAGTAGTTGTAAAAGTTTTTTGGACTGTTTTGATCAACAATGTTTGGAATATCAAAAAGACGAACAATGGAAGAAGCAAAATATTCCTAGATATCTCACGGGAGTTTATCTTAAATTTTGGTACGAAAACCATTTATTTGAAATGTCGTACCAAACAAGTAAAGAATTATTAATGACGGTGTTCGATGCGACGAAACAAGAGGATATTCGAAAATTTCACAAATTAAAACTAAACGACACTAAAGAATTAATTTCTCCCAGAACGGGCTGTGACAAATGTGAGTCCAGGAACGAGTTTCATTTCAAGCTTATTTTGGACATTACTATCTCCCTTGACAACTGTATGGAACTTTATAAGATCTTTTTTTCCTGGGAGTACTCCTCAACCAAGCCATTCAACTCGTTCGCAAAGTCCATCAGATACACAAGAAGCAGCTTCTACAACAGCAAATAATCTTAATAATAATACTAGGCAACGCAATCAAGGGCAGAAAGAGTCTCCATTTGCTAAGCGTGAGGGCAACATCTTTCGCATCAACAATCAAAGTGATGATGATGAAAACAACACTTGGAATGGAAACTCAACTCAACAAATGTAAAAAAAAAAGTGTAAAACATTTAACTGGACGTTTATTTCGGTGGAGTTTAAAACTTTCTCAGTATGAATATTCGATAGTTTATATAAAAGGTAAATTAAATGTTGAAGCAGACATGTTGTCGAGGAACCCTGTATGCCATTATATATCACCCATTTGTCATTTTTTAAATACTGATGAAATTATTAAATACCAAAATTCAGAGAACATTAATGATCCAAAATATATAAAAATTAATGATGTATTAACAGTTAAGAAAAAGAATTTAATTAAAATTGTAGTACTGTTATCTTTGAGAGAAAAATTAATTACAACTGCTCATGAACAATTTGGTCACCCAGGTGTAAAAAAGATGTTAAAATTAATTTCCCCAATTTACTACTGGAAAGACATTATATTAGACATTTCAAATTTTGTTAAATGTTGTGAAACATGTCAATTGAATAAAAAAGTCTACACAAAAAAAGTATGGATTATTGCAAGAAGTTCCTGTAGCAGAAGAACCATTTGAAATGATTTCACTAGACACTGTAGGAGGATTTAATTATCATAATTCACAAAAGAAATACCGCATATTGTTTGGATCATGCTACCAGATATGCTTGACATTTCCATCCAAAAGTGTCACTTCTGAAACTTATACAAATTGCTTAAAACAAATTTTTCAATTCAATGCCCAAAACAACTTTTAAGTGATAGAAATGCTGCATTCACATCATCTAAATTTAAGAAATTCTTAAAACATCATAATATTAGACAATTACTAACTTCAGCAAATAGACCACAATGCAATGGAAAGAATGAAAGAGTTAATCAGACATTAGTAGCAAAATTAAGATGCAAAGTCAATTCAACTACAAAAACTCCTTGACAAAATTATTAGAACAAGTTACATATGAATACAATAACTCGCCACATGATGTTACTGGCTTTCCACCTGCATATTTAATGTTTGAACATGATTCGCCATTACCTAATCGGTTAAATTAAACTATCCACCTATACAACAAGCTAGACAAATTGCAGTAAACAGAACAATTAAGCATCATAAGGTAAATAAACAAAGGTATGATAAACATTATGTTGATGCAAAATTTAAAGTTGAGATTTAGTATTATATCAAAATTTCTCATACCCTAATTCAAGTAAACTTCAATCTCCTTATAATGGTCCTTTTAAAGTTGTCAGGAAACTCTCAAATGTTACTTATGAAATAGATAAACCAAATCAATATACAGGAAAATTAACAGATATTGTTCATTCTACAAGATTAAAACCTTTTCATTCAAAATCCAATTTCCAATTATGCTAAATTCTTATTTATATTTATAGAGTTTGTTTTCTCAAACATTGGGGGGAAGAAGTGCATTGAAATTTTAGGAAGAAGTGCATTGTAATTTTAGGAAGAAGTGCATTGTAATTTTAAAAGAAGTGCATTGTTATTTAAAAAAAAATAATAATAATAAAAGTTGTGTTTAAAATTTGAATTTAAGACTTGTTTACATTATGAAAATCAAAATTTAATGTAATTGAATTTGTATTGTATCTTTATTCATAATGAACACATTATTGAAGACTATTTTTTAAAAAAATAATAATAACTGAATTATGGACTGTGTATGAAAACATTGTGATGAGGTCATTTTACGATACATTGTGTTATAATAATTTCATTGTGATTATTTGATGATAAGTATATTCTGAAAGTTAAAATATAGTATGTGATGTTATGAAGATTTTAGTATGGTTGTATGTTTTTGAAATGAGTTGATTGAGTAGAGATTCTAATAATAAACAAAAGAACTGTGCGATAAACAATAATTGATGATGAACATTGAACTATGATTTTTCCAAGACAGGACTGTGAAACATTACATTACATTGATTGAACTTTTACCTGTACTTGATATATCTGAAATACCCTTATTTTTCTTTGCATTTTATATTTCTAGTGATATTTTGATATAATGTTGATGTTGTGTTTATTTTGATAAATTTCTGTGTTATAGTTATGTAATCTTTTCTTTTTGGGAGCTCCTAAACTCATTTTGCTATTACTTATTTTATATCTATTCTTTTTATGTATTTACTTTACCATTATTCCTAAAATCATGTTATTTACTCTATATCTATTCTTTCTATGTATTATGTACTCATTATTCCAACATTCAATACCATTTTGAAGTGCTTGTAACTTTCAACATTTATCACTTTATTAACATTGTTTACTATTGGTGCACATTTAGTGAGAATTTCACTTGATCTTATGTTATGTTGTTTAGTACTACTATATTTTTGAATGTGAATTGTGAATTATCTTTATCTTATGTTGTTTTTATTAACCTCATTATTATTATAGTCATAATGGAAGTATTAGATGTGTGATATTTTTCAGAAAACAATTCTATGTAACACCAAGTTTTATACCAAATTTTTGATACTTTTTGTTATTCATTATTGCTATTTTTTTGTACATGTCAGATTCACCAGCCCACTCTTTTACACAATTATTATATCTTCTAGATTTTTATTACATTTGGGGAATTTGATATAATTGAAATATAATATTTTTCCCTGGGGACTTCCCAGTCAGAAATGGCCAATCTGGCTGTGCCAGACTTCAGCGGAGGGGGGGAAATTTGTCAGGTTTGAAAAGTTTAGGTTCAAAATTAAGGAAGTAATAAATGAAAATAGAGCGAACTTTACCATCGCGTAAGGATTTATGAGTAAACAAGCCTGTTAAAAGGAGCAACGAGCGCTGACGAAGGCGAACGCATACTAGGAAGGACTTGGCTGGTGTCTCCTCGCTGCGATGTTGTATTTGGTAACACCCGGTTGCGTGGCAAAAGGTCCGCCATGTTAGATTATATATGATGAAAGCGTAATAAAGGAATATTATGAAGATGATACCCTCCCTCATTTTACCAGCAGGCCTGGGGCCTGTCATATATATATATATATATATATATATATATATATATATATATATATATATATATATATATATATATATATATAAATATATATGTGTGTGTATATAAATTTAATTTTTTTAAGCCAACAACTAGTATATGGAGCAACAGAAAAGAGAGCAAAATTCTTTTTAAAATGCAACTTTTACTTGAGCGTCATGAACCTTTTATTTATACTGGTACTAAAAACCATTTCATAGTCAAGTTTTATCAACGAAAGTCGAGAGAAATAAATGCAGAGTATCATAATTAACATTTTTAATGAAAGAGGAAGGCTACGCAGATTTTGATTTAAATTTCATTTTGAAGTATAAATGTGAGAAATTTAATAAATTCTCTGATGTGACATGAATATTGGAAAACGACCCGCTAAGAAAATACGGTATAATATATTTTGCCAATGTGTTACTTCAATATTTTGCAGATATTTGTTTTCGGTGTGTAAGATCGAGGACCACTTCTTATTACATTTCTAGAATGAAGTATTCTAGATTAAACGAAACTCAATAAATGAAATCATGGCAGTTTATTATCTGGCATATCGTGTTTGTTTAATATGTAATATTGTTTCAATCTCTGTAAAGTTTCTGTAAATATTTACGATGTTTGATTGATTGATTAAACGTCGGATTTTGAAGCTTCGGGGGGTACTGGAGATGTACGTAATTATGAACCAGGGTCAATAAAATAAAAGAACCCGAGTTTGCTCCCAGCTGTCTGAGTTTCCACACTAAACCAGATCAAATACTTCGAACCTTTGCAGATTTAACGCGTGCGCGAGCATGTATTCTCAAGTTAAAATTAGGCAAACATTCTGTATGTATTATAAGTCAAGAAAAGTTAACCCGTTGACTGTATCGGTAATTTTTGACGACTGTGATTTAAAAATCGAATATATTTTTTTTATTATACAAATATTGAAAAAATTCATTCGCACGCTATGTATGAATTTCATCATAGCTGCAAAAACAGGCAAGTAAATAGCCTACGAAATAGCTTATACTTCTCGTTCTAGGCTACTATACAAATTATTAGAGATATCAAAATTGTCAGTCAACCAGTTAAGGAATGATTCAATTAACCTGGATTATTTGAATACAGTAGAATGTCGTTTATCCGAACGTTTGTTATCCGGAGCGTCAAATATCCGGACCAGTTTTTTTTTGTCAAGTGCATGTACTGTTAATGAATACGCTTTCGAACAGTGCAATGCTCAGCAGTTGTTTCGCGTGAATCCAAAAGTGACGGGAAAACCCAAGGTTAGGGATATTTGGGGAATTTCAGTTGTTTAATTTAGTAAACATCTGCGCGAAATATTAGGTCAGTTTGTTCCCAAGGGACGGGGTGTATACGTGATCTTTTGTTGAGTTGTGAATTGTTATGGCTTTGCATTCAAAACGGAAGCTCAAAGTCTTGAACATAGAGACAAAACTTTAAATATTGAACCGTCTCGCGAAGGGAGCAAGTGGAAATTATCGACTTTGACCAATCGATCCCAGGATTTCAAGAATGCAATTAAGAAGATAGATGTAGAAACCTGGGTGACATGTAATGAAGAAGATTGTGAATTTCAAATGATAAATAATGATGAGATTATGACTTCCGTACAAGAAGAATCCGAACCTGTCAACGATGAAACGGATAAATCCGAGAACACTAACAACGAAAATAGTAACTGTCCATCAAATGCTGACGTGTTTTCTGCGTTACATGCAGCCATTGAGTGGTACGAACAATCAGAGTACTGTCATATTCAACTACTGCTTCTCAAGATAATCAAAAACCTTGCAGTGAAAAAACGAAGGTGTACAATGATACAGCGAAAAATAAGTGATTAGTTTCCTCAATAAAAATAAAATTGTGACATTTTGCAGCTATTTTACTTCTTCTTCAAGCACGTTTCCCGCATGTAATGATTTTAAATATTCGTATAGTGTCCTGTTTCATATACTGCATGGATCGAATTCGGGTTTTGACTATCCGAACGGCACCCTGTCCTTATTGATTCGGTTAAACGACGTTTTATCTACTGTTAAATGACGTTTTACTACACTTACTATCTGCGTATTAAAAATTATAAGGATATTAGCACCGAATCATGTAATTAATGGGGATAAAAAAAACTGGCATATTATTCTACTCTAAGTGTAAATAAGTATTCAAAACACTATCTTTATTTAATAAATCTAAAAAAAATTAATGTTACTTAAATATTAGGTAATTGAACATTTTCGCCTAATCTAAAACCCTCGTTACATTTCATGTTATCGAGACGGTGGGGGGTCTTTCTTTTCATGCTCGGATTCATTATTACCCTAATTTATAAATTATCGTTATTACCCTCGTATTGTTGTGGGGTATTTTCAAATTTATGGGGTGTTATTCCAATAAAGAAGAAGTGGGTTAACATGTACAAAATGCTTATTTCTTAAAAACAAACAAACATTAAACCTTAAATAATGTCCAATTTTCGATGACTTTTTTCAACATTTGTGGCCGTATATCGGCAATAACACGGCGAATGTTGTCTTCTAAACGGTCAAGCGTTTGTGGCTTATCCGCATAGACCAATGATATTACATAGCCCCACAGAAAATAGTCTAGCGGTGTTAAATCACAAGATTTTGGAGGCCAATTCACAGGTCTAAAACGTGAAATTATGCGGTCGCCAAACGTGTCTTTCAATAAATCGATTGTGTCACGAGCTGTGTGACATGTTGCGCCGTCTTGTTGGAACCACAGCTCCTGGACATCATGATTGTTCAATTCAGGAATGAAAAAGTTAGTAATCATGGCTCTATACCGATCACCATTGACTGTAACGTTGTGGCCTTCATCGTTTTTGAAGAAGGATTCCACCAGCCCATAAAGCGCACCAAACAGTCAGTTTTTCTGGATGTAACGGTGTTTCGACATACACTTGTGGATTAGCTTCACTCCACTTTTGTTTGTTGACGGAGCCATTCAACCAGATGTGCGCTTCATCGCTAAACAAAATTCGCTTATGAAGATCGACCATTATTTTTGAAATAAAATTGCACAATTTGAAAGCATTGTTCAGGCGTGAGTTTATTCATGATGAATTGCCAAACCCAACTGAGAATAAATCACTTGACAGCTGTTAAATCGGTCGCCATCTTGGAAAGTAATGCCAACTTAAACTTCAATACCTGGAAAAAAACACTCTGTATTTGTGTGTGTGAGGCATACATTCTACTAAAATAAAAGTTAGAAGTTAGTAAAAAATTATAAAAAAGCCTTCTATCATTCAGGTGGAGTATTTTTTTTAAAAAAAGGTTTTATTGATATTGTGCAGTGCATCTGAAAGTTTATAAATTCGCGACACAATATTCAATCATAATTTTAATCCGCCCCCTCTCCCTCATACGATTATAATGTATTGAATTCAATAATACTATACTATGATGTAGAACTACTAACCTCTTAAGGGCCGACGGAGTATATAAACGTCTCGCTCCGCCAAAGCATTAATTACCCCTGGACGTATATGTATGTCTTTCCGAAGTACGATCTTTTCTGTGCACTGCTAACCATAAAATAATTCCGAAAGCGTTTAAATGCAATAAAAGGACCTTAACAATGTTTGCAACGGATTTACTTATTTCAAAGTATTTGCTTCTTTATTCCTTTCCCCACCCCAAATACATCACATAAACGCACGTACGTGGAAAACGTTTACCATTGGGAAGCGATTCGCATAGGTTTTAATCGGCAGTTAAGTGATTAAATATAAACCTTACAAATTATCGAGATAAGTGTTAATTTTTGTATACAATTTTATGTATGACAAAGCTATGCTAGGGGCGGGCACCCAGGGGCCCTGGCCCCGAAATGGGCAAGATAAGCAGATTAAAGAGCACCTTCTTGGATCCAACAGTACTGAGGACCCCCTTATATCTTCTGCACCCAGGGCCCGAAATGAGCTTAAATCGGTAATGTGTGTAGCACTGATACATTATGTCAGTGTAAATAAATATTTTATTTATTATTATGTCAGAATCTATCTGGCTTGATTACTTTTAGCAAATTAATAAATTTTTTTTAATAATCTTTTGTTTTTTACATTTCAATATGCTCGCACCCCCTTTTTAGAGTGGTCGTGTCCCCACAGTTTAAAAAACGCTGAAGTACAGTTAGCATATCGAAAATATATTAAAGTACCCAAATACCCTAAAACAGTATTTCTCAAACTGGGGGACGCGGTATTCCTGCAAGGGGGGCGCGATCATATTGAAAATAAAAGGTTTAAAAAATAATTTTTTGGAATGAAGAAAAACACACACACAAAATGCTTTCTGACTTAATAAAAAATACACATTTACACTATATATCATCTGGTGATCATCAAAAATAAAACATTCCACTTCAAACGTTCTCATTAGTTATCTTTGATCCTATAACCAAATAAAAAAATACATTTTGTTTGCTTTGCTGTAACACACCATGAGAGTTTTTTTTTATTACTTTTTTTTAACCGGTATAATACACTTTTGATTATCATATATTTGACCTTCAAACTTACTGGTATGCTTCACTCCATCTGTTTTTCTTTTAGGAAAGTTCTAAATAATATTTTTCTGTTGCTTTTTTTCTATGTGAATGAGTTATATGATATATGGATAAGCATTTTGAGTACTTTGAAGGATTATTTGGCCAACATACAATGCATAACGGAAAACTTTTTATGCAATTATTTTTTAGAACTAATATCCATATGTTTTATTGAATACACTTTTAACGCGGGATCCGTCGTGCGATTCGCAGAGTCATCTGATGTTCACGAAATCGTTAATTCTGGGAAAACTGTTTATTTGTTACCAATGACCTTGACACAGTATCCTCCTCTAATGGGAACTAAAATGAGTTTATAACATTTCGCCCTCTTTTTTTTGTGGGAGTTGCAAACGTTTCTTTTACAATCAAGTTACTAGTTTTGATCGAGCTCCCTGCGCGACCACTTTTGTTCAAAAATATTTTCCATGAACATGCTTTATGTCCTTTATTAAGGTCACGCAGATTTGGAACATTTTCATTAGTCTTATTAGATTTTTTCTCAAAAAAAATCAAAGAAAAATTTAAAAGTCCTTGAAAGTAGGTAAGTATATTTTCTCTTAATTAAATCATTCACTTGAATTGTGATTTTTATCGTGTATAGTAAAAATAATTATAAAATAAATTATAGTTTAAAAACTAACTAAAAAACACGCTTTTATAGTGAATCGAACTAAAAAGTAAAAAAATAAATATATACATATATTACTTAAAAGTAACATATGCAAAATTTAATACTTATCTTGTTAATTTGTACGGTTCATATTTATGATCATATTGTAGCTTTAACACCCCCCACCAAAGTGCATTATTATTTGGGGGGCGATAAAAAGTATGATTGAAAATTGGGTCTCCAGTAGATAAAGTTTGAGAACCACTGCCCTAAAAGCATGATTTTTTTAAAAAATGAGAATTTTTTTATGATTTTGTTAGATGTTATTTTATTAGCTTTTCATAAATATGAAGTCTTTCATTTTCCATTCTCTAGAACAAAATTTACAAGTGTTTTATTAAAAGTAGATGCCATAACTTTACATAAGATATCAAAGTTTAAAATGCGATCTACTCTAAATGTGTTTCTTTTTCAAAAAGTTCAAATGAGGACAGCGATTGCTAAAACAGTTTTTAAAAAATTTGCTGAAATTTTGTGTGTATGTTCTGTATAACTGTAGAAGTGTTTAACCTTCAGATTTATCAATAACTGCTTCATTACAAAATTAACAGTCCTTTATGTGAATATAATCACTATTTTTTAAGCAATTTTATATAACAACTAAGATAAAGTGCTCTAGTTTTTGTAATAATTAAAATATCTATTATCCTGAAGGTCATTTAAAAAGGAATATCAAAGTAATACAACAAAAATGGCAATTTGTTAATTTTCTATTTTACAGAGCTGGCCCCGTTTATGTAATTTTTTGTCAATTTTTATCCATTTTTTCCCCATTTTAGTAGTAATAATTTATTTCCCTCTTCTTAATTTTCGCCTTTTGTTTCTTAAAATATACTAAATAAATCTAAAAACTTCAAAAAAATCTCCATATCTGCATTTTTAAAAAAAATAGTCGCAAGTAGTCGGATACCTTAAGCAAAACTCTTTATTAATATAATATTTTTACATTCTGATATTCACACACACATAAACCGCACTCCAAATATTTAATTCTAACTAATGTGGAAAATGTTCTGGTGCATTAAAGGCGATTTTATTAAGACTTCAGGTGCGCCTTTTAAATACTGTGGAAAAAACCTAGAGAGAAACGAAAAGGAAAAAAGAAGTGAAGTCACTAAAGGAAGGAAGGAAGAGGGGATGAAAGAAGAAGCTCTCTATCATCCCCCCGCCTTTTAGAACACAAGATAGGAGTGTTCATTAAGAAAATGTAGGTTTTCTAAACTATCGTGTGCAGCTAGTTTCCGTTTCCACAACCTCCTTTCTAAAATTGATTAGAAGGCTTCGTTCATCCCAATTTAAAAGTAGTTTCCTTTAGATTGTGCGTCACAAATTCTGATTTCCGGTTACGCAGACGAATAAGCAAAAATTCAAATTAATCATAACGCACTAATAAGAATTATCAGATGAGTAGTTGTAGATTTATCCAGAAATATTCCATAGAAGTATGAAAATAATTTATGTGCTTTATCGTATAAGTTTTGGGTAAGTAACAACTGTCTAGATAAATTAGTAAAAAACTTTATTTATTGAGATTAATTTTTCTCGATTATTGCTCATTCTTTTAAAAGTAATGTCGCACAGATCACAACAAAATAAACTTCTATTTCAATGCCTAAATATATGGGTCTTTTTTGAAAAAAACGTATTATATATAAATATATATATATATATATATATATATATATATATATATATATATATATATACACACATACACACACACACACATATATATATATATATATATATATATATATATATATATATATAGCAAGTTTCAAGAAAACAACAACAAGCTTTTTCAAAAATGGTTTTATTCAGCAGGCAATCTACACGTTTGTCGCTGAGAGAAAAAGATCCAAAGTGAAAATCTAAGTGTCTTTAAAACTTATGTTCATATGTGTTAAGTAACGTTCTCTTAGTTTATGAGCTATACGTGAAAGTTATTGCTGGCATATAGGGCTATAAAAATAATGAATGGGAATAGAAGTGTTATATTTGGGACATCTGTTCGGAGAAATAATTGGGTGTTTAATACTTGAAGATGTAATGAAAAATAAAAGTTAAGTGTTATAGGGAATTTAATTTAAATCTAATTTAATTATCCTTACACACACACACACACACATATATATATATATATATATATATATATATATATATATATATATATATATATATATATATATATATTTATACTTTTAATGCTTCTTTTATTTATCTATATCTTTGCAATCTAGGAAGCTTAGTTGTTATTCCCCTAGCTCTGTTAGCCCATATTAGCGGGTCGCATCGTCAGATTTCAGGTGCCTACCTCTGTTGAAAAAACTAAGCGTCAAAGTTACATTTCAGCAATTAGGATCCAACAATATGGAGGTGCATTGAAAAGGGGTTTCCATTTCCGGGGAATGCATTAGGTCTGCAATGGTAAAGTACTAATTCTCGGCTCCATTTGGAAACCAAAAAGCTCTAAATGCTTAGTTTTATAAATTTTTGCTCCGTTACATTTACCTTTTGATTAACAAGTAATCACATGCTATTACAAAAAAAATATATTGATTTAAACATTAATAAAAAGTTTCGTATGCGTTAACATTAAATGAAATGTATAATCTTATATTTCTATAATACAATAACTGGTACTCTATTTACTGTAGATATAAATTCATTTCAATATACACTGATAAAAATTCAAGAATATAACATAATTTTATTTGTAGTAATTTCTGAAAACTCAAGTGTGCTAAAAAAATTTTATTTTCAGTAAATGTCATTCATAATATCAATACATATCTATTTCTGGAAAGAGTTAGAGTAATAATCCAAATTGTCCTGATACCAATTTCGTTTCTTATAAATATTGTTCTTGAAATTAATAACTAATAAATTCTTACGTCTTATCATATTACCATGTTTGATTCATATTTATTGATAATTTTTAAATTTTTTTTATTTATTATATTTTCTGTATGTAATAGGGCTTATAAATTGTATTAAAAAAATGTTATTTTTTTAATTTTGTAGAAAGAAAAGAAAAAATGGTACTCAAAATATTATACACATAACTAAAATTATTCAGAACATATCAAAGTATATATCTTTCTTATATATATTTCAAAGTAATAATTTAAATGTAAATTAGTAAAGTTACTTTATATATATATATATATATATAAATATATGTGTGTTGCCGTTAAAGTGTATAATTCAATTATTTCATAGAATAACTAGGCATTTCATGAAGTAACTAGACAAGTCAGTTCAAGTATATGATAGATGAAAAATTTCATACTTTACCTAGTTATTCTATGAAATAATTAGATATTCCATGAAATAGCAGATGTTAGGCAGTTAAAGTGAAAAATAAGCAATTTCAAAATTATTTTCTTAATTAGTTGATAAGAAACAGCTAAAGTCTCTCGAAAAATGCATTTTATCCCTATTGCGGATGATTAATTAATAAATAATAAGGGAAAGCAGATGATATAATTCATTATTACTCATATTGCTAAAATTAGTTTAACAGAAAGGGAAAAAAAGAATATGTTGCAGAAACTGTTATACTTAAGTATTATTAAAAAAAAAAAACTCAAGCTGGGAAGCAGAATTGTTTCTTCATAAAAGCATTCTGTAAAATTTTCAAACAAAATTGTAAGAGAATATTAATTTAAATTTTACGAAATACTTTTATTTTACTTTCCAATATTTATTAGAGCAATGATTGTTGGGATAACACTTTGAATTATGGTTCAAAGTTGACTAAAACCAGGTAGAGAACCAGTTCAAAGAACTTTCGAGCGCCGTATTTCAGACTTTAACAATCAAGTAATCGTTATTCTATAGAATACCTAGTTAAATTATAGAATTCAATAATTTTATATACTTTAACTGACTTGTCTAGTTATTCTATGAAATAACAGATTTCACACTTTAACAATGACATATAAGAAAACGACTCATAACATTTTTCTCGTGTTAAAGATTCCAATTACTTAAAATTTCTACCTACAAGTATAATCCTACAACATGCGATATACGCCTCCAAACCCAAATCCCACCTCCAGTTCCCATAAATAGCAACTTCTCTTCCAAGCAATGATGACAATTGGAGGATATCTGGATTGTAGAGGTAATTTAGTTTAGTGCATCCGCGCTCATTCCTCCATGTACATTCCTACTCACGAATCGGAAGGGTTTCCCTGATAACAAATACCATTTGTCTTTGTGGTCTCAGCAATGTTTGCGATAGTTTCTGTACACCAAGAGAAGTTTCCTTTGTAACTGAAATCCTTCGGCACAATCGGCTAAATTTAGTTAAGGTCCTTTTGCCTCCAGGACAGGAAATGCATGAGCTCCTAGAAGGATTTCGATTGCTTTGACTCTGGAGGTAATTATAATCGCTAGACTGAGATAATAAGCTGACTTAGATGTAAATCTTATACGCTTCGCTTTATTTTAATTTCTTGATTGCAACCATCTCACACAAATATGAATTGAAAAGTGGCACGTAAACGAATAAGAAGCAGCTGTCTATTAAAAGTATACAAATAAACTATCGATTATTTAGCAAGTGTTTAATTGTTGTTTTATCAAAATAGGCTTTGCTGCATGAAATATATAGAAAGTTTTGTTTGAAAATGTGCAAAATGTTTAATAACGTAAAATGTATATAAACCCAAACGAGCTAATAATATAATTTCAAGTCAGCGTTTCTCAAACTGTGGCATGCGTAAAATGTTTATAAAAAAATTATTCAATTATTGAAATGAAACAAAACAAAATAAGGTCTAAGACAGTGTTTCTCAAACTGTGAGACGCGCCCCCTGGGGGGCGCGGTATTCCTGCAAGGGGAGCGCGAGCATATTGAAAATAAAAGGCTTAAAAAAATAATTTTTTTGGAATGAAGAAAAACAAAATGCTTTCTGACTTAATAAAAAAATGCCCATTTACACTGATATAATTTATATGTATCATCTGGTGATCATCAAAATTAAAACATTCCACTTCAAACGTTCATTAGCTATCTTTGATTCTATAACCAAATAAAAAAAGACATTTTGTTTGCTTTACTGTAATCACACGATGAGAGATTTTTTTTTTTTTATTACGTTTCTTTTAACCACTAAAATGCTACTTTTGAATATAATTTATTTGACCTTCAAACTTACTGGTATGTTTCACTCCATCTGTTTTTAATTTAGGAAAGTTGTAAATAATAATTTTCTGTTGCTTTTTTTCCATGTGAATGAGTTATAAGATATACGGATAAGCGTATTGAGTACTTTGAAGGATTACTTGGCAAACATACAATGCATAATGGAGAACACTTTACGCAAGTCTTCTTTAGAACTAATATCCATATACAGTACAGTCCCGATAATCCGAACAATATCGGACCGACCCCTGTTCGGATTACGTGATTGTTCGGATTAGCCGGAGTAACAGCGAAATCACTATTTGAACTGGGAGTACGGGTTATGTTGTACAATTTTTCATACTAAACATTAGTGGTTCTGTTCTGTAGTTTATTCCATTTTAAAATTTGTACCATAACTTGATGTACAATGCGTGAATATTAAATAAAGAACTGTTTTGAACTAAGGTTTATACTGTTTTATATTGAAATATTCACCGATTTTCGTCCTTAAAATTATAAAATTTTTTCCACGGAGCCGTTCGGATTAGCCGTGTTCGGATTAGCGGGACTGTACTGTATTTTATTGAATAAGACTTTTAACACGGGATCGGTCTCGCAATGCGCAGAGTCATCTGATGTTCACGAAATCGTTATTTGTGGAAAAATTGTTTATTTGTTACCAATGACCTTGGCAGAGTATCCTCCAATAAGACAGTCTTAATGGGAACTAAAATGAATTTATCACATTTCGCCCTTTTTTTTTTTTTTTTTTGCAATCAAGTTACTAGCTTTGATCGAGTTCCCTGCGCGATCACTTTTGTTCAAAAATATTTTCTATGAACATGCTTTATGTCCTTTATTAAGAGTACGCAGATTTGGAACATTTTCATTAGTTTTATTGGATTTTTTTAAAAAATCAAAGAAAAATTGAAAAGTACTTGAAAAAGTAGCTAAGTATATTTTCTCTTAATTAAATTATTCACTGGAATTGGAATTTTTATCGTGTATAGTAAAAATAATAAAAATAAATTATAGTTTAAAAGCAAATTAAAAAACACGCTTTTATAGTGACTCGAACTAAAAAGTAAAAAAAATAAAAATATATATTACTCAAAAGTAACATATACAAAACTTAATACTCATCCTGTTTATTTGTACGGTTTATAATTATGATCGTATTGTAGCTTTAGCACCCCCTCCCCCCAAATGCATTATTATTGCATTCACTACATTATAATTTTCTTGGGTTGGGCGCGATAAAAATTATGATTGAAAATTGGGTCGCCAGTAGTTAAAGTTTGAGAACCACTGGTCTAAGATAATGAAAAATACACATTTCCAATGATATAACATCATTATAAATGTATCAATACTGCACAATATATTTGATCATTAATTCATCAATATTAAGTCTAGAAAGAGTTTAAAAACTACTATGGAGACCTCCATGGATTTGTTATACTCAAAATTATATGCAAAATTTAATACTTGTCTTCAAAATTTGTGTAGTTTATAATTGAAAACATATTGTAGCTTTATGTCAAAGTACATTATTATTAAATTTAATACATTATTATTGGATGGAAAAGTAGGCCAGGAAAACAGCGACTGAAAATTGGGTCACAAACATTGAAAGTTTGAGAAGCACTGGTTTAATTGCAAAGTTGGATAAACTATTACAGTGTCATCAGTATAAAGCATTCAGATAATACAGGTAATACGATACTTTTATCGCATTTGAATACAAAATTTCGATTTATTTTTGTTAAATGTGTTTCATTTTATATAAGTTAGAGTCTTTTAATACTAAGTAGGAATAAGAGAGAGTTCTGATATTAGAGTATGAAGATTGATAATACACAAAGGAAAAAAAATCAATTATAACTGAATAATTTTTAATTATATTGATTAAAAAATTAATGATTAAATAAGGTTGCCTTCGAAGTAAATTCTAATGAAAGTTAAGCTTGAATGAAAGTCTAAAGAAGGTAAAAACTCTAATGAATTGTTAGAATCTGTACAATTTTTCTTATAAAGATCAATTTATTGCATATAATTAAGCAATAAATTTTCATTGTAAAAGAACGATTACTTTATACAATGATGCATTAATCTTCAATATTAAGACTAAGTTAACTTTGAAAATTATAAAGTTTTTGATTAAATGTGGGAAATTTAATTATTCTTAAGAACGCTCAGTATTTTATTAAATCTATGAATTCGTTATTAGGCTTGTATTTACATGTTCTTGTCTTATTTAAAACTACTATAATGTGATAAATGATTATGATTAAAATTAGAATATTTATCGAAATATTAACTTATGTGTTAATTACATATAATAATTTTATAATGACATTAATAAAAATTCATTAATGATAATAACTAAAAATAAATTTAGAATTACTATTTAGAGCAATTTAATATTTAGTATAAAGAGGATAAACTTTTCTTACTTGAAAACTTATATTTAGGGAAAAAATATTTCTTAATTACAGTCTATTAAATATAATTAGCAAAACGGAAAATTTATAATTGGACTTTATTATATTTCTCTATCTTTCCTTTTACTATATATTAGTGCAGTTAGAGTCTATAAACTTGTTTTTGAAACTATCTAATAAAATCCGTTTTAGTTCTCTTGAAAGTCTTTGTTGTTAAATAAATATGTACACACTAAATAACACAAAAGACTTCGGTATGCATTCCAGGTTAATTTTACTTATGGAATATTATAAATGATCTAGAGGAACATGTTTGTGTTAAGTTTGGAGGATATTATTGTTGTGTTAAATGCATGTGTGTTAATTTTGAAAATTAAATTTGTATATTAAATACAAAGCAATGTTAGCTTTTTTTTTTAAACTTTGCTTAGCTAAAATGTGGCAGTCAATAGTCTTCTCTATTTAATGGCAAATAATATTTAATTACAAATTTTTGAACTGTGTCCATGCAATTCAAACACTTTGAGCAAAGCAATTTCTTATTTTTCACTGAATTCACATCGAAATTTTGATTTCACTTCGTAAATGCAATTTATTTATTTAATATTGGATTTAGTTACACTAAAATATAATTTATTTTTAGATCATTATATATATGGAACAAGTAATGCACCATTTTGTGGATTGTAAAATACATGATATTTTTACAATAAAATTTTTCTTTCCACAAATTAGAAAAATATACCTTCATTATGATATCAAATCATTTTATAAAATTTTTCAAATGAATACAAAAGTGTTTACATATAAATTATATTTCAAATCCCTTTTTTGTCTAAGAAAAACACTACCAACATTGAAAATAATCGGAATCAAAGAGATCAAAATTCGAATAGTCATTATTAATTGCTAATTTGTTCAGGTTTATTTAAATTAACTGAATCCACATCCCTGATTGGTTGATTGATTAACAACGTCAGACTTCGAAAGTAAAAGAAGGTTCAAATTAATGAAATCCTTTGTTATATCATCCTTCATTACAAAATTTATTTAAAAACAAGTATCATATATATAAAAAAAAAATCAGCAAGTTTCTACTTAGGGCAGCGTTTCTCAAACAGTGGGCACGCCTCTCTAGGAGGGAGTGAAAACTCTACAAGAGGAGGCGCGAATGTATTAAAAAGTCGAGAACAAAGTTTTTAAAAACATTAATACACAGTCCAGTCATATTAATGTGACCACTGTAAAAAGCCAGAATAACCATCTTTCGCAGAGGGGAATATAGTTATTTAGGATCCTCAAGGTATTCACTAGGATGTTGAACCATGCCGACTCTATTGCTGCACTAGATTACACGCGTGAGGATCCATGACGCGAACAACCCGATCAAGAGGGTTCCATAGATTATTGATTGGGCTTAAGCCAGGTGAGTTTTCTGGACACGGAAGAACGATAAACTGATCCTGGTGCTCTTAGAACCACGTACGTACGCTGTCAGTTGTATGACACTCCGCAATGTCCTGCTGGTAGATGCCACCATCCTGAGGAAAACAATGTGCATAAAGGGGTAGACATGGTCTGAAAGGACAGATGCGTACTTCTATTGATCCATCGTGCTTTCCACAATGATGAATAAACACAGAAAATTTAAGGAAAACATTCCCCAGACCATAATGCTCCCGCCTCCAGCCTGAACCTTGCCAGCAATTGTTGCAGGGTGTTTGCTTTTAGACGTTTCATGCCGTATTTGCCACCAACCATCCGTCCGATGGAGTATAAAGCGTGATTAATCAGAAAACTCTACCTGTCGCCTCTCGTTGGATGCCCAGTTGCGGTACCTGTATGAAAATTCCAGTCTTCGTTGCTGATGAACAGCAGTCAGCATAGGTGCATGAACCAGGTGCCTGCTTCGGAGAACCAGACGCAACAACGATCGCTGAACAGTAGTTTGGAAAACACTGTTGGTAGCCCCTTGG
Source organism: Trichonephila clavipes (assembly GCA_019973935.1). Classification (NCBI taxonomy): domain Eukaryota; kingdom Metazoa; phylum Arthropoda; class Arachnida; order Araneae; family Nephilidae; genus Trichonephila; species Trichonephila clavipes. The sequence continues at coordinate 2,000,701 of BMAU01008029.1, forward strand.
TTCATCTGGGTGGTATGTTGTATAACGGTAGCACGTCTATTCTCCCGAACTCACCTCTGCAGCCATCAGTCACCTCTATCACCTATGGCCCGTGGTACACCCCATTTGCCACGTCACTGATTTTGGACGGTCCCATTTTGCCACATGCACGGTATACTTTAACCACGGTGACACACGAACAGTCCACGAACTTAGCCGTTTCGGAAATGCTTCCAACCTTTTCCCTAAAGCCAAAAATTATGCCGTTTTGGACTTCGGATAACTCTTTACATGTTTGCATTACACCAACGACTGTAGTGTTTTCCGAAGCCCTCGCACACTCTTTATATACGCTCAATAGCACTGCGATGCCAGCATCCTTCTGTGATTGGTTATTTAACGTCAAAGTCGAAAGTACGTGGTGGTCACATTAATGTGACTGGACTGTGTAATTAACTGAAAGTAAGCAAATAAAATACATTCTGACATAATAAAAAATAAAACACAGATTTACACTTATATGATTCACTTATAAATAGATCAGTATCATACAATATATTTTGGAATTAATTTAACCGTACTAAGCTAAGAACAAGTTTAATAATTACCAGTCACCCCATGGACTTTTTACATATAAAATAAAATGCAAAAATCAACACTTTTCTTGATAATTTGTATTGTTTAAAATTAATACTTTAATTGCCGATTAATAGTTATGCTATTTGCTCCCCAATGCCACCGTTTTCCACCTAGGCATACGCATAGGAGGTATGGGGGTTAGGAAGAAAAGGAATAAATAAGGAAATCCTCTGAAATGAGTAAGACCTTCGTAAACACTGTTAAGGTCCTTTTATTACATTCCAAAGTCTGTGGAATAAATGTATGGATAGCAGGGCACAAAACAGATAGATCGCACATCGGAAAGACGTATATATACGTCTGGGGTAATTAACGCTTTGGCTGGATGAAACGTTTATATGCGCAGGCGGCACTTAAGAGGTTAAATTCATATTGTAGCTTCAGCGATAAAGTATACTATTTTTGAATCCAATACATTTTTATTGTTTGGAGGGGGGTGCGATGAAATTTATGATTGAATACTGGGTCGCAAACACTGAAAGTTTGAGAAGCACTGACTTAGGTCGACAAAGAAGAAGTTTATTTAAGTTACTTATTATTAAATAGTTACAATTAGTATAAATAAGTATATACATATGACAGAATCACAACATCAAGTGGCAAAATAGTAAGCGATTTTCCATTTTCATTTCTGTATATAGTGTTGCATTGACTATTATTTTTGTTTGTTACTATTTATTCATTCATAAATCACATTCTCTGAAATTAGGGCCATTCCAGGTAGGATTCTAACCTACACAACAAGCGATTTTCCTTTTTATACATGGAGTTGGGCTATTATTTTTGTGTGTGTTTGTTGCTATTTATTTATTAATTAAGTTTAACTAATGAATTAATATTTGAAAAAACTGTATTAACATCAAGTGCAATACACTACAAGTTTAAAAAAATGTATTTGAAAATGAATGGATGAATAGAAAATATTTTATTAATGATTGGAAAATTGAACAAGATATATATATATATATATATATATATATATATATATATATATATATATATATTGTTAAATTGATCGGTGGTTAGAGGATTTTATGCAAATCAGTCGCAAAGAAAAATACTGTTCTTTAAGAGCGATGAGAATTTATTGTCGAAAATCCAATCCTTGAACTACACGATTCAGCAGCAATATTCACAGAAGGTCTTCACACCTTCAATAGCACTCAAACACAATTATCGATGTCTAAAATACACATATATGAAAGATTATTCACAAGCAATCGCTCGTTCAACAGCCGAAGTAATCACTAATCGCTTCAACAATCAGAGCAATACTAACTGATCGCTAGTCAAAACCAGAGTGACTGACTTTCGGCGAGCATCTCTCTATTTATATCCCTCGCGGATAATTCGAGAAAGGCCCAATTGCGTCATAGATCTTGAAATTAGTGGGTTTCTCTACTAATTTCTAGAAGAATCCAGAGGGCCCGGAACTCGTCAAAATTGCTCGCCAACATAACTAAAGTCACCAAAATGGTCGCCAAATTAGCGGTCAACTTGGTCATTAAATATGATGCCAACTTCGCTCTATAGCCAAGATTTCGCCAAGTTCCCAATGAATCACCAATATAGCGTAAGAGACGACGTTGCTTGTGAATATTACAATTTAAATCTAATTTAGAGTACGATTAAGGCATTACATATCCAAATAAAAATTATTTGCAATATTTTACACAATATTCGTAACAACATATATGGAGATTGTGAACTAACTGTAGGAATTGGAAAAACTCTGACCAACAGTTCATCTCATTAAGCATTATTTATATTAAATGAATACAGTCATAAAGACAATGCTGATAAAACATAATTAGTAGTAAACAGAGAAAATATCAGAACGATGAATGGGAAATGTTATCAAAGAGCAAAGACAAACTATCATCTTTTTAAAAAATAACCTATTATTCTATATATATCTGCTATTTTAAAAAATATTCTTTTTTTCTTCTTACCTTTACAACACAAACATCGTGAGTCATTTTCTGTCGGAACATCTTACAACTATCAGGCTGGAGACCTCAAGTTTTTGCAAGGTTATTACGCACGTAGATCTGAAGGCATTTTGTGCACAAAAATTTTTTCTTAAGCTCGAGCTAAGATGATTAACCATTCCTTGCTTAAAGGAAGTTGGATGAGTTATACGGGTAACTTAGTCTAAACATTTATAAAAGTGGCATTTAGAATTCACGTGTCACTCTCATGCCAACGAAAGAAAATTGATGAAAATTTTCAGGATATCTCTTGCTTCTTCGGCAACTGCCATTTTTCGTGTTGGACGCGTTCATCTCCAGATCGTTAAACGCTATAACTTCCTACCATTTGAGCAAACAGGGAATGGATTGAAACTCTTCGTTCAATCTTATTTGTCAGTTCAAGGAAATTTACGGTGATGTGAAGTTTTCTCGGTAAATTATTCACTCTTTGGGTTCTTTTAAAGTTTCACTCACTTTTAACACGAACTGTGAGGAATTTTAGAGTCGGTTTCCTGTTAAAAAGTTGTGAGGTAGCGACATTGATGAAATATGAATTTTCTAAAAGAGTGCTATTTTTGTTATTTTTAATTGTGAATTTCAATTTTGTCGAATGATTTGCATCTAATTGGGAGTTAATTAAATATAAATTTAAATTAACAGATTGAAAGGGTACATTTTATACCTATTTAATTTCATATTAAATCTTTACTTAGTCGAATAGTTCATTTTAATAAAATGTATCATAATTTGAAAAATGGCTTCCCTCTTCATATATGTTTGAAAGTCTGTTTGCATATATATATATGGGGAATTTTGTGATAGTTTATTTAAGGAAGAAATTTTTAAAACAATAACAGTTTGCTAAGGCATTTAACAGTTTAATTCAAATTTTTTTCCTTCCTCAAGGCGCCATGAACCTCAAAAGCGACATTATGTCCATTCTCAATAAATCCTAAGTCAGGGCTTCTCAAACTTTCAATGCTGGCGATTCAATTTTCAATCACAATTTTCATCGCCCCCACCCCTTTCATATTATACCAATGAATAGAATTGAATAATACTGTACTTTGACGCTAAAGTTACAGTACAACTATAAAAATTACCAAAATAAGTATTAAATTGTGTATGTGTGTAATTTTATATAGACAAGTCCAGTCACTGATAATTATTACACTTATTCTTAGTTTAGTATTGTTAAATGAATTATCAAATACGCGTTGCGCAGTGCTGACACATTAATGAGTGTATTAAATAAGTGTGATTTCGTGTTTTATTTTTAATTATTTCAGAATGTACTATTTTTTTCCCAGTTCAGTAAGTTAAAAATATTTTTAAAAAAGCTTTTCTTTTCGACGTTTCGATATTCTCATACCCTCCCCCTCCCGTCCTTCTTGCGTAGGTTTACCCCCCTAACGAGTGTGATCCCCAGTTTGAGAAACCCTGCATTAATTACATACGTATAGTACATATAAGGTCAGTATTATTAATTCTCTCTCTCTTTATATATATACGAAAGAAGTGACTTATTCATTCACACACGCACACGCGGTCTCTGGAGATATTATATAACAACTCACTTAAAAATCAATACAGACTTGAAAATTGGTGAGCATGTTTATTTTGTTAAATGGAGACCCCTCAAAATTGGTTTTGTCAAATCAATTTCTAAGGGAAGTTACGAAGTGTAAAAGAGGAACATGCTTCCATTTTAGAAGTTTAAGCTCCATTCTTTTCTCAAAAACAAGAAATAAAGAAAGAAGGAATTGAGGACTTTGGAAATGTTTTGGAGCACAATCGTTTTCATAATGCTAGATTTTAATTATCTGCTAACCTGTTAATAGGCCTCACGGATCCTTCGAGATAGATCCGCTTGCGTCATAGGTAGTGAAATTAGTTGATTTCTGCACTAATTTCCAGAAGAATGGATAAGGTCACGAATTTGCCAAAAAGGGTCGCCAAGTCACCAACTTGGTCCCCAAAAATGATGCCAACTTCCCTCCTTCACCAAGATTTCATAGAATTCCTATTGATTCGCCATTATTACGTAAGGGACGGATTACAACTTTAACATAAAATAAATATTACATAAATGCATTGCACATCCAAATACAAATTATTTACACTATTTCACACAAAATTCGTTTCAATATAATTCTTTTAACTTTTAACTTAAATTTTATTATACAAACGAAGAATTAGGGTTGATATGAAAACAATATTTTAATCATTTTTCAAACATTCAGAGCAGACTGTATACATATGCTCAATTTCTCGCTGGAGTTCTCAGTCCCCCAGATTAACTTTTGAAGGTCATTACATTCCAATCGTTCGAGAAAGAGGGATTGCATCAGGCCTGAAGGTTCAGTGACCTAAAATGGGCAGCTACAGAAAAATTCGTGGTTCTGCGCATTCTTTTTAGAATCCTGGGTGAATTTTCTTGTTGCTAGGGTGTACAGAACACCCAGCGCGAGTGATCGCGAGTTATTAAAATTTATGCTGTCACCTTGTAATTGAAAATAAACCTCATTAAATTTAGTAAATAAGTCTATTAATCAGATAAAATCTGGTTTCTCCTTGATGAAATTTTCTTTTTAAATTAAAATTTTGATTTGGTTTAATGAGCGCTACCATCATAGACCCCCCATTGTACCTTATGAGCCCACAAATAATTTTTTGCTCTGACGTGGATCACTTGTTGGTCGTCATAGGCGTATGGGGTCGACATAGACCCCTTTGAGAATCCCTGATTTAAACCAATAATGAAATTATTTAAAATTTGCGAAGTTCAAAGTCATCCCCTGCTAGTTTCTTAGGAACATAAGCTTTTAAGTATGCTATGATATGCACTAAACCTACAGATTAGTTCAATATTGTGCTTTAATTTAATAATTCTCTCATTTATCTTGCTTTCAAAAGTTTTATAAAACATGCTGTATTTATATTTTGCACTTTTAATGTCAATCGATGATGATGTGTTTGAGATGTACATGACAAACATAGATTTAAAATTTTAAGCAAATCCAAGAAGGATGTTTGCGGATTTATAAAGCGCTAAAATCCTTTGAGATTGACATGATTTTAAAATTCTCATGTGTCAATAAAGTAGAAGAGTTCTATATTCGTAAAATAAAACCATATAAAATCCAGTGATAAATACAATGAAAAGAGTAGCTGAGGTTAAGATAGGTGAAAGTGTTTGGAAAAAAAATAATCGAAAATATTTTTGTGTTTTTAAATATATACAACAGGACATTTGTTTTCATTTTCTATACTCAAGTAGCTTGTCGGTATCGAATTTAATTTTTCTGATGATATCTTCTGTTTGCTCTTCTCTCATCGATAACTTGAACATGTCTTTTGAAATGGCAAAACGGTTGTAAAGTTTATGTGAAAACAAATCCTAAGAATGTTCTTCTGCACTTTAATCTGGTGAATTTAGTGAATAAATAGCTGCTTTGGAAAATTAAAGATCAACAAAACCTTCGAGAAAGGAATATTTTGCTCTACTTTCTTATTTTAGTTTAAACATTTCTTTTCATGGTCCTAAGCAAGGTGCAAAAGTTATTATTTAAACGATATACATTTAAATTATTTAGGTTGTATTAGTAATTTGAAAAGTTCAAACTAATGAGAAATATATTTAATTCATGGTTTTTGAATATTATCAGACAGGAAGTTATATTTAGTTTTGTAACTGTGCTATAGAAGTTACTTTTATAATTAAAACAAATAATATAAAAAAAATCGAGTCAATTTCTACTTAGATCAACAAAAAAAATTTATTTTAAATACTTTTTATTAAATAATTACAATTAATATAAATATGTATACACATATGACAGAATCACAACCTTAAGTGACAAAATAGAAAGTAATTTCCCTATTTTCCTTTCTATATATGGTGTTGGACTATTTTTTTGTCTGTTTGTTACTATTTATTTATTAATTAAATTGAATAATTTTAAATAGTGTTGTAAAAAGGATTCACATTCTCACACAAATGAGACCAATCCAGGTGAGATTCGAACACACGACCCTTAGATTAGATTACCCTTAGATCAATTGCGCTACAAGGATACAACGAGCGATTTAACTTTCTATATATGCTGTTCGACTGCTATTTTTGCTTAATACTATTCATTCATTAATTAAATTTAATTAATGAATTAATATTTGCAAAAACTCTATTAGCATCAAGTGTTATCAACTACAAGTTTAAAAAATTGTATTTGAACTTGAGTGGATGAATAAAAAGTATTTTACTAACGATTGAAAATTTGAACAAGATTCATATTCAAATAAATATATATATAGGTAGAGTGTGAACTAATAGTAGGAATTGAAAAAAGAATCAAAGAAATGTAAAGAGTTTTGAGCAGTTTAAAAAAGAGAGTTTATACAAATATTTAAATTAAAAAAGAACTGCGGTGAGGGAACTCTTATTTTTTTATTTATTACATGAATGGAACTGATGTTGTTTGTATTATAACAACCGCTAAGCCAGAGCTTCAATTTCGAGGCTCGAAATACCCTAAATGCTTCAGAAAGTGAAATAATATTGCATGATATATTGTTTATCAATATTGAACTCTAAAACAACACGAGGGCTGTTGACGAAGAATATTTCATACCCCTAAAAGCTATTTCAAAAACGCAAATTTACAAAATTATAATTCGATTTCCGTAATAGCAGTGAATATTTGTCTTAAAAATAGTTTTTATGGAAAGTATAATATCCTTTGCCCTCTTCTTTACATGAAACTTTCCTCTCTACAATAGCAAGATTGTGAGCTATTTCCCTCTAAAAAAGAGCATCTATCAGAGCGAAAAATCAATTCAGATGAAAATATTTGCAAAGCTATGATAGAACAAAAGGCATTTTCCTGCTCTAAAAATTCCCCCTTCCCATTTCGAGCTAAGATGATTAAATATGTTTAGCATGAGTTATACGAGCGGCTTAAGCCAAGTCATCTATAAAGGTGGCATTTAGAATGCATATGCCATTCCAGTGCCAGCGAAGGAAAATTGATGAAAGTTTTCGAGATAGGTTTTGTTACTCTGGGAGCTGCCATTCTCCGTTCATCTTTAGATCATTATACGAGATAACTTCCTGCAGTCTGAGTAAGATGGGGATAGATCGAGAAGCCGCTTCTGGAATCTTATTTAACATTTTAAAGAAATTTAAGGCGAAAATGCGGGATTTCCTGGGTAAATTATTCACTCTTTCTCCTTTTAAAATCTTGCTGAAGACTTCGTTAGGTTGTAACAAGTGTAGCTTGAGTTAGGAAGGGTTTTTAAATTTTGCCTTGTCTCTCTCACCGCTTTAAATTGATCTTGTAAGATCTTGAAGGAAATACAGGGGAAAAAAGAGTTATTTATTAAGTGATTCCAGTTTCTAATGCATTTGTGATATGCCAAAGTTTTTACTGTATGAGATATACAATTGTTATAGCACATTTAGGCATTAAAGCATCAGCTTAATTCAGTAGATGTTAAAATTTCTTAGACTCTTACATTTAACGAGGAGACTTTTCAACTTGGTGTAGTTTATGTGTTCTTTAATGCAAATATGAGTCTATTTCTTAAGTTTGGTTGCATACTGTTCAATTTATTGAATTTGTTGAGGAGCAGGAAACACATGGCTGCGCTGAGAGATATTTGTTATATAACTTTTTCTTCGACGTCATTGTTGACGTAGTTTCATTACACGCACCATTTGATCACACACAGACTCAAAAACTATTTTATGAATTCACTATAAGCTTAAGTATTTGGTGGTTTAAGTATAGTGTGGAATATTTTCTTTGTTTCATAGAAGTAATAGAATAAAAACATGGAAGAAAATTTTCATTCTGATATTTCAAATGTACTGCGTAGCATCTCGCAATGTTTTATTGTAGTATTTTAAAATAAAGTTTACGTACATGTATAAAATTGTCGCTAATAAAGGTTGGTGTAAAACTTATTCAATGATTAACATAATATATCCTGCTATTTTGTGTAATTTCTTTAGCTTGGAGATAATGGTTCGTGGGATATTACTGTTAGGGTCCTTTTAAACAGACCACAATTGTCTTTAATGCACACAGATTTACTCACCGGATACACCGGGGGACAGAACCTACGACGTTCGTTTCCGTAAGCACGTAACATACCACTAGACCAAAATGATCACTTCAGTACGGAGTCTATTTCTAGCTAGTGTATTATACCACTACACACTCCCCCACCAGAGATCGGTGGATAGGCGAGTGAACGATGTAGTTTTTATGATGAGCGTGTCAATTGTTGCTGTTAATTGGAGGTGTTGCGTCAAATGAGTCTGACGAGTTTGTTTTGCTGCCTCAAGTGAGTCTGACGAGTATTTGCTTGCTCTTCTTGCGGTTAGATGGTGCCATGACAGTTCAGAAGGTTTCGTTCTTTCTTTGTTCAGCCCGGGTCACCAAACGTAAGAGTTGAGAGTTCGGGTCATCATTATGTGAGGTGCTAACCCATATACTCAGATAAACGATGCAACCGAGATGGACAAGCTAAGCTATTAAATGGAATTCCTATCAACATATATACACAGCTACTATAATAAAAATAGTGATAACTACTGAATTTATATCAACATATATGCACAACAACTGGAATAAAAATAGTGGTAACTATTTATAATATAGTAAAGTATAGTAGAATGGCGACGCCACCTACAAGTAATAAATGAGTAGTGGTGCCACATAGTAAATATTTACCAGTAAAGGAATTGAATCCTTTGATTGTGAAGTTGAAATATCCTTTTATTTTTTCTCACTATGTACAAATAGACAGTACAGGACTTTCAAAACAGTCTCCTTTTCATGCGTATCAAGTTTTAGTACTTATTCCTTATAACTCATAATATATTTAGAACTAAAACTGAAGGTCTTCCACTGTAATCTAAAACCGATTATCATATTCATTAATATAACTTCATCGATTGAGAATTATCGAGAACTTTCCAAACCCATTCCAACCTAATCCATGAGACTATCCCATTCATTAAAATGGACTGTAATAACAGTGCAACAGATCGGAAATGCGAGACCTCATCTCACTGCAGTTCCACTTGTAGATACATCGTTATGGGAAACCTCATTTTCATGTAATGATCACCAATTTCGCAACTATTATTCGAATGCAATTACTCTAAAGGGCAATCGGAGATGCGCTAATATAGCTCCAACCTTGGGGATAATTTTGCCGAATTGTTATCAGTTATAATCTGGTACAAAACTTGAGAAATTTTGTCCAGATGCCTTAGTTAAACGCGTTGCTTTCTCTCACATTTAGAAGTTTAAGCCCCTTTAGGTTCTCCCATTGTTGTACATGAATGGATTACTTAATAGAGGTGAGAAGCAGCGGCATAATTTATCGTCGAAATGCATGAATGACTCAATAGAGAGAAAGACAGGCAGAGATAGATGTTCCTGTTAATGTTGCACTTACGCTTCGAACAAGGCTTCGTTGCTGTTCAATTCCATAAAATTATTTTTCAGAATTTAGAATTAAAATAAAAATTATTTTTATAACATTTTTAAACCCAGGTGTGCAAGTATTTTAAAACTTTTTTAATTAAGTTATGTAAAAAAATTAAGTCAATTCCTACTTAGGTCAACAAAGAAAAGTTTTATTTTAGTTAATTTTTATTAAATACGAGGGTGGCCTGAGAAGTTTCCGACCTAACAAAAGTACAATAAATTTTTTCTGATTTTTTTTTATTTTTTTATTTCTCAACATAGTTTCCTTGCAACTCTACAAACTTCCCTCAGCTTCTCCTATCTCTGTAACCCGTCGAAATATTACTTGGCATTTTTCTCTGCAAAATAATTGTTCACGACGGTGATTGCCTCTTCATTTGATGAAACACTATGTCCTCCGATCGCAATTTTTAGATGAGGGAACAAAAAGAAGGCGCTTGGGGCTAGATCTGGTGAGTAAGGTGGGTGGTCAAGCAGTTCAAACCATAATTCGTGGATTTTTGCCATGAAAACCGCTGAGGTGTGAGACGGTGCGTTGTCTTGGTGAAACATGATTTTCTTTTTCTGCAAATGTGTCCGTTTTTCCGCAAGTTCTGCCTTCAGCTTGCCAATTAATCATGCGTAGTATGCTCTTGTAATGGGTTTTCCATTTTTAAGATAATTGATTATAATAACTCCATGATTATTCCAAAAAATAAACGCCATTGCTATCCCAGCCGAAAAAACAGTTATTGCTTTTTTTTAAGCCTGTTCCCCCTTTGCAGTCCACTGTATGGACTAAATATTTGTTTCGGGCGTATAATGGTGTATCTAAGTTTCATCTACAGTAATTAATCGGAGCCAAAACTCGGATTTATTGCACCTTAGCTGCGCTAACAGTTTGGAAATGTTCATTCGGACACGTTTTTGCTGTAACGTGAACAAGCGCAGCACCCAACGCGTGAACAGCTTTCTCATGCCTTAATATTGATTTAATATGTGACAAACACGTTCTTTGACATGTTCATAACCTTTGCTATATCTCTCACTTTAATTCACCGGGTATCTGGCACCATTTGGTTAACTTTGATGATGTTTTCCTTGGTAGTTGCAGTATTCGTACGGCCTGAACGTTCATCGTCTCCCAAGCTCTTACGGCCACGTTCAAATTCAGCTGCCCAAAATTTCACTGTGATAATTGATGGTGCAAAGAGAGCACATACACAGGATCCAACTCATCTTCGATTTGCGTAGGCGTATTTCCTTTCAAAAACAAATATTTAAGAACAGCTCGACACTCAATTTTGTCCATTTACACACAAACACTCATATCAACTCCCTCAAATGACTATTGCATAACAACTGCACGTCCAAAATGGCTGAAACTTTGGTGAATAACTGTCAAGAGATGAACAACAAAATTTACAAGGTTTCATTGATAAGTGCTGTCATCTTCACGTTAAGGTCGAAAAACTCTTCAGACCAAGTAGAAATTAATATAAATATGTATATGCATATGACATAATCACAATATTGCGTGACAAAATAAAAAGCGCAATTTTCCTTTCTATATATGGTGTTGGGCTATTTTTTGTTTGTTACTATTTATTCATTAATTAAATTTAATTTATCGAACAAAGCAGTATAGTAAAAATAGAAATCACATTCTCAGAAATTAGGTCATCTCAGGTGGGATTCAAACCCTCTACCTTTGGATTTGAATTTCAACGTGCTATCCAATGCGCTACAGCAGTGTTCCTCAAACTGTGGGGCGAGATAACTCTACAAAGGGGGCGCGAACACATTGAAAAGTCGAAAACAATGTTATTTAAAAAATTATTAATTTACTGAACGTAAATAAACAAAATACTTACTGATAACATAAAAGATAGAATACACATTTACACCGATATAATACATTTATAAATGTATCCGTACTGTACAAAATATATTTTATTATTAATTTAACAATACTAAGTATTAAGAACAAGTTCGTTAATTATTAGTGACCTCATGGGCTTGTATTAACATTTATCTTGATAATTTGTACGATTTATAATTAATTCCTTAACTGTCTGTTAAAAGTTACGCAATTCGTACCCCAATGTCATCGTTTACTCATAGACGAGCGTATTTTGATGTTTTTTTGCGGGGGAGGGGGAAGGAGAAAAGAAATAATCAAGTCCTCTAAAATGAGTAAATCTATCGCAAACACTGTCAAGGTTCTTTTATTGCATTCTAAAGCACTCGGAATAATTTTATGCGTCGCACTGCAAAGAAAAGACCGTACTTCGGAAAGACGTATATATACGTCAAGAAAATTAATACTTTGTCTGAGCGGATGTTTATATACGTCGGTGGCACATAAGAAGTTAAAGTCGTATTGTAGCTTTAGTGTCAAAGTATAGTATTATTGAATTCCATACATTGTTATTGTAGGGAGGGGAGAGGGGTGCGATGAAAATTATAATTGAATAGTGGGTCGCGTATATTGAAAGTTTGAGAAGCACTGCGCTACATGGACACAACGAACGATTTTTTTCCTACATATTCAATTAGACAATTATTTTTGTTTGTTACTATTTAGTAATTTTTAATTTAATTATTAAATTAATATATGAAAAACTGTTTTCTTCGCATCATGTGCCATCCACTACAAGTTTTAAAAAATTATTTAAACTTGAATGGATGAGTAGGCAGTAGTATTTTATTAATAATTGAAAATTTGAAAAGATATGTATATATGCATAATATATATATATATATATATATATATATATATATATAATATATATATATATATATATATATATATATATATATATATATATATATATATATTATATATATATATATATATATAATATATATATATATATATATATATATATATATATATATATATATATATATATATATATATATATATATATAATATATATATATAAATATATATAATATATATATATAAATATATATATATATATATATATATATATATATAAATATATATATATATATAAATATATATATAATATATATATATATAATATATATATATATATATATATATATATATATATATATATATATATATATGGAGAGAGTGAACAATTAATATGAATTGAAAAATGATGAAGTAAAAACTAATGAGAAATCAATCAGAAATATACCGTTTAAGTCTAATTGAAAGACTGAAATCTTCAACAGAACTATTTCTACTGTACCCTCTTTCTTCTCTTATAATTTGTTTTTATTACTATTTTTTACATATACTGAATTTTTTTGCACAGGATCTTATTTGTCTACTTACAATAGACTTCGAACACTAATTATATTTTTTTAAAAAAAAACTCATTCACAACGCATCTTCTCTCAAATTTGTAAGTAATTCTTTTCATCCCTAAGAAACTCTGAGGCTTTGTTTCCTCGAGAAGTTTGGAATTATAATTTCCTTATCTTTAGATAAGGTCTTTCTTATCAATCCTTTGTAATTATAATTAAAATGATCCTTATTGTTCAATTGTTTTTTAAATCCTTTGCTCTGTTTTAAACTTTTGTAAGAACACTGCTTTTTAATCTTTGTACAATATATTTAATTCTTGGGATATTTTTTTTTATACTATTGGAGATCGTGCCATAACTTTTTATGTAGGTTTCTTTTTTTTTTTGTGCCTGACTGATAGAAACTAGGCATTATTATGCATACAGAACAGTGTTAAGTATATCTATAGTAATAAAAGATATATTAAAAGTATATGCAATAAACTGAGTTTCTTTCCTTTTTGGTTTCAATGCAAACTTACACAAAGTGGCATATCAACTTCTCTTCTTACTAACTCGGTTTTAATATTAAAAATAAATAATTAAATAAAAAGAAAGAATCATACCGAGTACTTTTAATTTTTAATTCACTTAAAGCAGCGCTTCTCAAACCGCGAGACGTGCCCCTCCAGGGGGGCCTGATAACCCTAGGAGGGATACGCGAGTATGTTAAAAAGCGGATAACAAAAGATTATTTAAAAGTGTATTAATTTATTGAAGGTAAAAAAGAAAATACATTCTGGCATAATAAATAAAATAAAATATTTACACTGATACAATACACTTATAAATCAATCGTTTTTGCACAATTTATTTTATAATTAATTTAACAATACGAAGTTAAGAACAAGTTTAATAATTAAAAGTGGCCTCATAAGCTTGTCATATATAAAATTATATGCAACAATTAACACTTATTTTGATAAGTTGTACGGTCAATAATTAATCCCTTAACTTAGTGTTTCTCAAATTGTGGGGCGCACCCCCTGGGGGCGAAACCTTACGAGGGGAGCGCGAGCATATGGAAAATAAAAGATTTATGAATAATAAATTTACTGGAATGAATTAAAACAAAATACTTTCAGACATAATAAAAGATGCACTTTTACTCTGATATAATTTATAGGCACGCGACATTAAGTCATTAAAAATAAAAACTTCTTCAATACCAAATTAGCTATCTTGGATCCTATAACCAAGTAAAAAAAAACTTCTATTTAATTTGCTGTAATCCCATGATGAGAGATTCTTTTACTACGCTTTCTTTTTAAGCCTAACATACAACTCTTTCAGAGAAAAAACAGATCCCAAACCCAGAATAGAAGAAATTTAGGAACATATATAAAAAAATCATCACTGTCATTATTTTTGAAATACTGCACATTATAGCTGTAATCTGTATGACCTTCTAAGTTATTGGTACAGTTAGTTATGACCCCTCTCTTACGTGTTTGTTTCCCATTTAGGGAAGTTGTAAGTAATGTGTTTCTCTGTTGCGCTTTTTTCCATGCAAAAAATGTTTCAACCAATTTTTTTTAGCAGTAACATACATATTATCAAAATGAATACAATTTTTATCCGGAAGTGGTCGCACGGGACACACAGATTACGAAATCGTTAATTCTAGCAAAACTGTTTATTTGTTACCAAAGAAAAATTGAAAAGTTCTGGAAAGTAGGTAAGTAAACTTTCTCTTAGTTAAATTATTCACTGGAATCACGATTTGTATCGAGTACAATAAAATAATTATAGAAAAAATGAATTGGGGTGACTCAATAACCCCGCTCGACCGTATCGATTGCGCGCCTGCTGCCGGGAAAAAAAACATGTTGAAGTCTTTTCCCTTTAAATATTAAAAATAATACAATTATTCTTCATCGGAAATTTATATTATTGTTCATTATTTAACATCAATTATAAATGCTAATTCTTTGAGGCTTAAAATTACAATTCGCTTAAAACTGATTATAATTTGAGCAACCAGATCATTTTACATTTTTGTAAACATTGTCGAGCACTTGGCTTTGCTCCCCTTACCATTCAACTATTATATCAATAATGTTTTATTTTCTTATAAATGAACCCGTGCAAAGAGTGGGCACTTCAGCCGCTATACTTTTAATGTATCAGTGCTGCACAGATTATTTTATAACTAATTAATTAAAACTAATTTAAGAACAAAATTAATAAGTATTAACGATTTCCATGGGCTTGTTTTGCAAAGCAAAGTTTTTATAAGGAATGCTTATGATTAGAAAATGAAACTCTGAATTATTTTTCTATATTTAGCAGACATCTATATTTTGTCTTCTAAGCAGCCACCGGATTTTGCAATATGTTCAATTTAAAAATTAGAGAAAGGAAAATTAACATAATAATTATCCTATTATTTTATTTATTTATTTTTGCTTAAAAGTAGTATACGAAATTTAATATTCATGTTACTAATTTGTATGGTTTATTATTAAGATCGCCTATGTTAGCTTTAGCGTCAAAGTGCATTATTATTGCATTCAGTACATTATTAATGTAAAGAGTGTTTTTTTTCCAGGTATAAAAGTTTAAGTTGGCATTACTTTCCAAGATGGCGACTGATTTAACAGCTGTCAAGTGATTTATTCTCACTTTGGTTTGGCAATTCATCAAAACGATCATTAGCAAGGCATAAATTCGTCGAATGGGCTCAAAACGAGATTGCCGTTGTTCCCGATTTTCATAAGCAAATTTTGTTTAGCGATGAAGCGCACTTCTGGTTGAATGGCTACGTCAACAAACAAAACTGCCGCATTTGGAGTGAAGCTAATCCACAAGTGTATGTCGAATCACCGTTACATCCAGAAAAACTGACTGTTTGGGGTGCTTTATGGGCTGGTGGAATCCTTCTTCAAAAACGATGAAGGCCACAACGTTACAGTCAATGGTGATCGGTATAGAGCCATGATTACTAACTTTTTCATTCCTGAATTGAACAATCATGATGTCCAGGAGCTGTGGTTCTAACAAGACGGTGCAACATGTCACACAGCTCGTGCCACAATCGATTTATTGAAAGACACGTTTAGTGACCACCTAAATTCACGTTTTGGACCTGTAAATTGGCTTCAAAAACCTTGTGATTTAACACCGCTAGACTATTTTTTGTGGGATTATGTAAAGTCATTGGTCTATGCGGATAAGGCGCAAATGCTTGACCATTTCGAAGACAACATTCGACGTGTTATTGCCGATATACGCCCACAAATCATGGAAAAAGTCATCGAAAATTGGACGTCCAGATTGGACTACATCCGAGCCAGCCGTTGCAGTCATATGCCAGAAGTCATATTTAAAATGTAATGCCACAATAGTATCTTTCGAATAAAAAAAATTCATGTCAATCGAATAATACATCGTTGTTTTATTGCAATTTAAAGTTCTATACCTCTATAAAAACACCCTTTATAAGGGGGGCACGATAAAAATTGTGATCGAACAGGGGTCGCCAGTATTGAAAATTTGAGAAGCACTGCCTTAACTACCAATTGAAACTACATAATTCGCTCCTTAATGGCACCGTTTTGCACGTATACATACGTATGTGGTGTTTTTGATGGGGGGAAGAAATGGAATAAATAAGCAAATCCTCTAAAATAAGTAAGTGAACAGAAAATATCGTATTTTGGAGAAACGTATATATACTTCCGGGGCAATTTACGTTTTGGTGAGTGAGACGTTTATATACGACGGTGGCACTTAAGATGTTAGACTCGAATTGGAACTTTGTGATGTTTCCCCTTTGGGAGAATATCTATCGGAGTGTCAGCTTGAGCTAGAGGTAAAGGATTAACGAAAGAACTACAAGGAATCATTACCTTAATATGACTCTATTAAGATATTCAACTTAAACCTTTAGCAAATTAAATTCTAATAATTAAAGTGACAGAATCTACGATGGAAAAATACGCCACACACAATATATATATATAGATAATAAGCAATTTAATCTAATTCAGACCACTATCAATAACTGAACGGCTTATATTCGATTCTAATTCAATCTTTGATTCTAAAGGGTGTTTTTTTAGAGGTATAGAACTTTAAATTGCAAGAAAACAACGATGTATTATTCGATTGACATGAATTTTTTTTATTCGAAAGATAATCTTGTGTCATTACATTTTAAATATGATTTCTGGCATAAGACTGCCACGGCTGGCTCGGATGTAGTCCACTCTGGACGTCCAATTTTCGATGACTTTTTCCAACATTTGTGGCCGTATATCGGCAATAACACGGCGAATGTAGTCTTAAAAATAGTCAAGCGTTTGTGCCTTATCCGCATAGACCAATGACTTTACATAGCCCCACAAAAAATAGTCTAACGGTGTTAAATCACAAGGTTTTGGAAGCCAATTCACAGGTCCAAAACGTGAAATTAGGCGGTCACCAAACGTGTCTTTCAATAAATCGATTATGGCACGAGCTGTGTGACATGTTGCGCCGTCTTGTTGGAACCACAGCTCCTGGACATCATGATTGTTCAATTCAGGAATGAAAAAGTTAGTAATCATGGCTCTATACCGATCACCATTGAGTGTAACGTTGTGGCCTTCCTCGTTTTTGAAGAAGGATTCCACCAGCCCATAAAGCTCATCAAACAGTCAGTTTTACTGGATGTAACGGTGTTTGGACATACACTTGTGGATTATCTTCACTCCAAATGCGTCAGTTTTTTTGTTGACGTAGCCATTCAACCAGAAGTGCGCTTCATCGCTAAACAAAATTCGCTTATGAAAATCGGGAACAACGGCAATCTCGTTTTGGGCCCATTCGACGAATCTACGCCTTGCTTGATGATCGTTTTGATGAATTGCCAAATCAACCTGAGAATAAATCACTTGACAGGTGTTAAATAGGTCGCCATCTTGGAAAGTAATGACAACTTAAACTTCTATACCTGGAAAAACACTCTTTAATAACAAATAGTCAATCCTACCTTGTTCGAGTTTGAAGAATCCATCAATATTGTCTTATGCTCAATCTTGTCTTTATTTGCATGCATTGGTGTGCAACTTGAATTCCATATTTTCAATCACTTATAACTTCTAATTACCGTCACGTAAAGCTCATTCAGACTTGAAAAACGATTCCTCTATTGGACATCAAATACCGCCAATTTCCATCCACTATCACACATTGCTATACATTGTCAACAATTGCTCTACATTGCCATCACGTTTACTGTAAGTTCCGATATTTAAAAGCTTATTCATTTGCATCTGTCATTCACACTTCACTTCTTGGATTTGGTTGGAAAAGAGTTGCTATCAATTCTGGCCCAAAAAACCTAAAGGACATGTTAAAGAAAAGACGCGTGAGCCCGTCACAATTAAAGCATCAAAGTATCGTATTATCGAATTCAATTCATTGTTATTTAATGGAGGGAGGTGCGATGAAAATTATGATTGAATATTATGTCGCAAGTATCAGAAGTTTGAGAAGCACTTATTTAAGGTATCCAACTACGTTCAAAACTGCTGTTTTTCAAAAGCATATAAAATGGAAAATATATTTATTTAGTGTCACTTAGATTGGAATACAAGTATAAAATTGTCTTAAGAATATTATTATAGTAAACAATTATTTCAATGCAATATTTTGACAAAAAATGAACTTGCATATTTTCGAAACATTTTCCCTTTATGAAAAATACTTCTATAATAATATTATTTTGCCTATTTATGACTCAGATCTCTGTACAGAGTCTAAACTAGGATTTTGAAATATATAATATGAATGAGAAATGGATTTATTCACATTTTAATACCACAGAGTGAAGATTTTAAAAAAAAAACACCGATAATTATTTTATTTTGTAGTAACTCTGAAAACAATGTGAAGTTTTCAAAATTCCTAATTCAGGCTGTCTCGAGAAATCTTAACTTTATATAAGTAAAAAAATTTTATATTACAGAAGACGTTTTCATCAAATGAGAATGTTTTGAAAATTGGTAATTCAAAGTACTTTTTTTGCCGAAGTATTGCATTTGAATAATTGTTTATCCTAATAATGTTTTTAAAAGGATTTTATATATATATTCTAATCCAAATGATAATAATATCTCGAAAATTATCTACTTCTAAGCTATTTTTAATTAACGGTTCCCAACGTAGTCGGATACCTTAAATATGATAAAGGTATTTGTAGTTAATTGGAAAGTATACGTGCTAAATATTTATTTGTTGAGTACAATGACAAGATTACCAAACATTCGTCAACGTATGTCATCAGCAACAAACACAATGAAAATAAAAGTAACAGATATATATATATATGTAATAAAGAAGCAAGTTTAAGGAAAGAAAAAATTTACTTTTCCTAAGAAAGGGGGTGGAATACAGTTATAGATCCCTGGAGAAATCCTGGGAGCTCATCTTCCATGTTTACCAAAGACATTCGGGTTAAAAGGAGGGAAATCACTTGTGTTTTGGAGATGTAAATTATTTACTTACCAAAAGAAAGTAAATTTTGAGAGATATGTATTTTTCATTTACTTGCGGTGCAATGTAAACAGTTTTCAAATGTTGTTTAGGGAGATTTCTTACATTTGAAATATTCTGGAATGTATACCTTTAATCAAAAAGTTTTTTTAAGGTTGATGCTTTAGGAAAGGAAGACTTTCTATTGTTAATAATTCAACTTTGAGCTAGGCTTTTTTAAATGAATCACTTCGCGAATTCTTGAATCATTTAAGCACCATTGAATCGAATGATGATAAATACTTCAAACAAAATTGAGCTGGGCTTTAAAGATTTCTCTCAGCTCTTGACCTGGAATGAAGTTTCACAGAGTAATTTTACAATTCACAAGAAGTAAGTTTGGCAATGAATCTAAGTTCGACTGTAGTTGTTAGCTTAGCTTTAATAAATCCCTATTGCTCAAGACTTAAAATGATGTTAAGGCTTTTCCTGAATCCTATTATTGTTGCTTTGTTCAAGACTAGCGTAGAGCTGGTAATTTCCTAGAATCCGTTATGCTGCGGAAAATTCTGTTGTCCGCTGAGATTCAACCATTTTCTTTGAGACAGTGGAGATTAATTACTATTAAATTTTACAGGACGAACGTCCACACACAATATTTCACACGAAAGGAAATATAATCTTAAAGAACAACTTAGATTCAAAACCCAACTAAATAGTTCTTTCTTTTTACTTAACTGCTTTCTAAACACTATCTGATCTGTCAAATTCCATTAAATTCAATTACTTGAACTGACAATTTTCTCCCCGAGGATGATATGTAAAAGTTCTGTTTTTTTCTTTTATTTTCTGAGTTTTCCATTGCTCAGCGTGTGAATACTGCGTTACCTTTTTGTCATTGCTCATGTTGTCGCATTCCTGCTTTATTTATTCCGTGATTGACAAAAAGGAAAAAAGTACCATATATCTGTATTTCTCATCCTAAGGAGCGGGTTGTTCTCAAAACCAGCGACCTCCTAAAAGTTAATCTTAACCTTGAAAATATGTGAAACTTTGCAAAAAGTTACCAATTGAGTTCCAATCTTCCCGAGTTTATTATTATTATTTCGTAATTTGTAGAATATAGTGTGGCTTTCTACCTATATTCATGAATTATCAGCCTCCTACTGAGAAAATATTGCAAGATATTTGAAGGTATAATGCCTCCTTCTGGAAAATAATTTTGTGTATTTGACTTGCTATACTACCCTACAATAATCACATATAAGTAGCTGGTTTGATACATTAGAGCACATAGCCCGTCAGGGCTTTTATCTCCTTTCTGATGGTGATTGATAACATGACTTTTATTTACTTGCCCATTTTAATGAAAAGTTTAGGAGATTTAAGAGTTAAATAAATAAAAATAGATATTTAAAATTCAGAAAAAATATTTACACTGAGTTATATTTAGTAAAAAAGAACAGCTTTTTTCAAAGCTAATAAATACTTTAAGAGTTACTGCAATCAGAACTTTAAAAATTTACTTGTGATTCCCTCGGTCAATGAGAGCCGCGGAAATATTTGACTGCCAGACCAATGAGGTAGCAGCTTTTCGTGGCATGGTGTGAGTGGAAAAATTGGGAAGTACTCGCTCATTTCCCACGTAGCGAGAGGAAGTTTTGCGATTGGTTGTTCTGTTAATTGGTTGGCTTTGGTCCCGGGAGGGGTACCGTTGTCGTTTTCGGAATCATAACACAACTAACAAAATATACGTGCGCTGGCAACTCTCAATTATGACAAGCGCACCTCTACACTTTGTATACACGGCAACAACAACAAAATATATAGCAGGAAATACATCAAAGTTCTAAGATACTTACATCTTTGTAGTTGATTCTGTTTCTCTCCAAAATTAGACTTTTTTTGGACTACAGTCTTACAGGATATTTCTGTGCTTATAATACTAATTCAGTGCTTCTCAAACTGTGGAGCGCGCCCCCCTGGGGGGCGCGATGACATTACGAGGGGAGCGCGAGCATATTGAAAATAAAAGATTAAAAAAATAATTAGTTTACTGGAATGAATAAAAACAAAATACTTTCAGACATAATAAAAATTGCACTTTTACTCTAATATAATTTATAGGCGATATTAAGCCATCAAAAATAAAAACTTCTTCAATACCTAATTAGCTATCTTTGATCCTATAACCAAATAAAAAACTTTTATTTGATTTACTGTCATCCCGTGATGAGAGATTTTTTTATTACGCTTTTTTAACCTAACATACTACTCTTTCAGATAAAAACCAGATCTCGGACCCAGAATCGAAAAACTTTAGGAACATAAAAAATTCATCACTGTCATTATATTTGAAATACTGCACATTATAGCTGTAATCTGTTTGACCTTCTAAGTTATTGGTACAGTTAGTTATGACCCCTCTCTTACGTGTTCTCTGTTGCGCTTTTTTTCATGCAAATGAGTTTTATGATATTTGGAAAACCACGGAGAGCACACACACACACACTATCTCATGAAGGATTACTTGGCCAAGACATATTTTTATAAATATTCTCAATGTATAAAGCATAACGAAAAACGTTTCACACAATTTTTTAGCAGTAACATACATATTATCATAATGAATATACTTTTTACCCGGAAGTAGTCACGCGGGACACACAGATTACGAAATCATTAATTCTTTCAAAACTGTTTATTTGTTACCAAAGAAAAATTGAAAAGTCCTTGAAAGTAGGTAAGTAAACTTTCTCTTAGCTAAATTATTCACTGGAATCATGATTTGTATCGTTACAATAAAATAATTATAAAAAAATAGGATTGGAGTGACTCAATAACCCCGACCGTACCGAGTGCGCGCCTGCTCCCGGGTTAAAACATGTTGGTCTTTTCACTTTAAATATTAAAAATAATACAATTATTCTTCATCGATATTTTATATTATTGATCATTATTTAACATCAGTGGCGCACACAAGGGGGGGGGTCCGGACCCCCCCAAAGCCCTTGATTTTTTTCCGATTGATTATAATTCTAAGTTTATAGTACGCAAAATTTAGTTAAGTATTTGTTATTAATGATTAATTTTATTAGTTAATGCTAATCATTTATTCAAGAATTAGTTTTTTACTGTGTTTTGTTCCCGAAAATCGACAAAATCAAAAGGAACCTGGATACAAGATTGGTGAACTTTCGACCCCGACCCCCTTCAAAAATTTCTGTGTGCGCTACTGTTTAACATCAATTATTAATGCTAATTCTGTGAGGCTTAAAATTACAATTCGCTTAAAACTAATTATAATTTGAGCAACGATTTTAAAAATCATTTTACGTTTTTTTAAACATTGTCGAGCACTTGGCTTTGCTTCCCCTTACAATTCATCTATTATATCAATAATGTTTTATTTTCTTATAAATGAACTCGAGCAAAGAGCGGACACTTCAGCCGGTATACTTTTAATGTATCAGTGCTGCACAGAATATTTTATAACTAATTAATAAATTAAGAACAAGTTTAATAAGTATTAATGGCGTCCATGAGCTTGTCTTGGAAAGCAAAGTTTTTATAAGGAATGCTTATTATTAGAAATTGACCCTCTGAGTTCTTTTTCTATATTTAGCAGATATCTGTATTTTGTCTTCTAAGCAGCTACCGCATTTTGTAATCTGTTCAATTTAAAAATTAGAGAAAAGAAAAATAACATAATAATTATCCTATTATTTTATTTATTTTGCTTAAAAGTAGTATACAAAATTTTTAATACTTATGTTACTAATTTGTATGGTTTATAATTAAGATCGCCTATTGTAACTTTAGCGTCAAAGTGAATTATTATTGCATTCAGTACTTTATTAATGTATAAGGGGGGCGAAAAATTGTGATCGTAAAGGGGCCCGCCAGTATTGAAAGTTTGAGAAGCACTGTACTAATTCATAGAAATTTGAAAAAGTGCAGCTAAGAATTCAGTTCAGCGTAGCATGTCTTATTAGTCTTGATCTTGTAAAATGCTTTATGGAACTAAATATCAACAATTTAACCTATTAGGAGAAACTCTAGTACATTTTTATGAATAATATCATGGTATTAATCTGTAAGGTTCCATGGGCGTTAAGGGTAAACCACTTTAATTTGCTTTTTCACACACAGTGAACGTTTTACATTTTAGTCGTAGTTCGATAAAAATAAAGTACGCTAGGTAGGAATTTCCTGATCATATGATTGTCTGGAGATCTCTGATCAAAACTTCTTGTAAGACTACTCTGGAAATTATTTTGGTGTTCAATATTATGAACTAATCCCCTCAAGGTCCTCACTTGCAACAATAACAGTTGATGTTTTCTTACATTTCTGATTAGGTTGCATTAACTATTTT
Organism: Trichonephila clavipes; assembly: GCA_019973935.1. Lineage (NCBI taxonomy): Eukaryota > Metazoa > Arthropoda > Arachnida > Araneae > Nephilidae > Trichonephila > Trichonephila clavipes. Next base: position 2,024,934 of record BMAU01008029.1, read on the forward strand.
TTCTTTAAACATTGTTTAACACTTGAGCGTCCGTCGGTGTCAACTGGACACCGGAGCCTGTGTGCCTTGTTCTCATTTCTGCATTTTTGCAGGGAATTTGAAAATTATCCGTGACTTTTAATCATTTTCCCAGGTGATTGCACAGAAAAAAGTTTTGTAGTTCTATGTCAGGGGTTCTCAACATTTCTTTCTGCTGGGCCGCATACATATGTTATCTATTCACGTGGGCCGCATACACATGTTACTTATTTTACTCAAGCCGCAACATGGGATAAATGCGGGATGGATAGGGGGAGAAATACTTGAAGACCGAGATAACATTGGAAATTTAAAATGTGGAAAATTGATCAAAATAGTATACCTCCTGTTTTTTTTTTTTTAATTATGTATACATTTGTAATTTTTTAACTTTTGTCACTAACACTAAATTAGAAGCATTTAAGAAACACTTCTCCACAATTTCTGCATCAGTAAACGGTTTCACATGATTACTAGTAATGTAACAAACTTCATAGAATATGTCTTTGTTACCTTAGGATATGTCTTTGTGATATTACTACTGAAAAAAAACACTTTGTTGCCGTTGTAAAGATTATTCAAGAAAGCCTATTTATCACCTCTTGAAAGAGATCTTCGAGGGAAAATGTCATTAAGATTCCTGTATGCTGGTATTTTTTTTAAATACAGCACACTTCAGTGACAAATCCAACAATTACTGTTCCATGTTTGTTTTTCTCTACAAAATAGTCAACCTCTCACTCGTTTTGAATAGATTTATTTTTTTTTGAATATTTTTTGTTTGCAAGATACGAAAGATAGTTAAAAATTAGTTCCTCCTATACAACTGTTGCTACTCCACTGTTGTCTGTCATCACTAACCATAATAGTTTCAAATAGAAAAAAGAATATCAATTCGTACTCCTATAACACGGACAACGAAAAGCAAAATTGAAATATTTGACTTATTGGCAAAGCATTTCCCCTCAAATTTTTAATACAATGTTGTTAAAAAGTAAATTTCTCAGAGCAATGACCGGAGCACTTAAAAAAGCTTGGAGGCCGCAGGTTTAGTATTGCTGTTCTAGGCTATATATAATTAGGAGTGATTTTAAATCTAAATATACCTAGACTGACTGTTAGTGTCATTTCGACACCATGGTAATTTATCATTATCAGAAGCTGCCGTTCAACAAAATATAGTTCACTAAGTAGATACCATTAGTAAAATAAACTTTCCAAAGTCCTGTCGCACATGTTTTTACCTTGGATGCAGTGTTATTCTGTTCACAGGGGAAATGAATCAATTATACAAAATTTTTTGCTTCTATATGTTTTGTTACATAGTACTTGCTTATCTGTTCATTACAAAAATCTTATTTGATTTTCGAACTTAGTGCAGAGCAAAAACCATGAAACGATTGCTCTTAGAAAAGATCTAAGTCTTGATGAAATTGTTAATTTGTTGCGAGAGCTTCCTGCGAATGAATCGACTCTAATTTAGATTCCGATTAAGGCATAAGATACAATGAAAGTGACTGCGAAGAATTGGAAGAGAGTGCAGATGTAATGGATAATATTCCAGTGAATCCTGATATATATGTCGCTAGGGAGGTCATAGAGTGGATACCGCATAATAGTAATGCTCCTGGAAGATTTGCAACTCGAAATGTTTTGCGACAAAGCAGTGATCCAATAAGCTTTGCGAAACATAATGTCAACGTCAGTTTATTATGATATAAGAGGTCATAATATATGTGATAAGTGCATGAAATAGTATTATAAAGTTTTAAAACTTAAACCTACTGAACAGCAATCTAGCAATTATTTAGCTAAAACAATTATTTTACATCGCGGTGTCAAAATAACAACGATGTACGTTTAAGGGTAATCGAAATCCCGGACGTTCTAGTGTTTAATTATAGTATTGTTTTTTTTAAAGGTATACTGAAAAAAATCTTAACTATCAACGTGATGGACGACAGTGAATAAAAGAGTACTTTTCACACTAACAACTTTAGAATCACCTTTATCAATAATACTCCTCGATTAAGAAAGTTAGAATATTTCTATATTTTAATCGATGGGATTTTTGTAGCCTTCACCCTTTTACTCAAGTATTAGCTTTCAGACTTCATGTATTGAAGGTATGAATTGTTTCTTGAATGTGCCTTTCTTTTACGGTGACTTTGATGCCGTTATCTTAAATTTGAAAACTTTTATGTTATAATTTCTTTTTTTTTAATGGGATGCGTATTGACAACTAAGCCTTTTTAGACACGACTAGACCCCAAGTACGAGAGCGATTTCGGGGTGGCAACAACTAGTGGCGTATTTCGCTACCAAATTAATATCACAAAACAAAATTTGTAATGCTACATACATTTTTTGTACTATTTTGAATATTTTAACGATTTTTGAAGTAAAACATTATTTTTTAAGTAAAATATAAGTTTCATTTTAATATATTTTAAAACAATAAATACATTTTATTTTCATCCTCAGGATGAAACATTAAAATATTCGTCATAAACAAGTTCGTCAAAAACCATAATATTTTTTCTGTACTTACATATTTTTAAAAAAATTGCTATAAATGTTTTCATAAAATATTAAACTATGAATTACTTTGAATTAATGCTAATAGAGAATAATGTCGGAACGAAGAACAATATTCATACTAAGGGATAGTTTTGAATACATATTTTAAATTAATCTACATTGATTCTAAAATTCTACTTTTGAAAAGCAATAAAAAATTATTGTTTATTTTATTTTCTAAGAATATATTTCTAAAAGAGGATTGAGATCCTTCTATAAAAGAAACATCTGTAGTCTAAAATATTTTGTTCCTGCAACAAAAGGATGATATTTTTGGACATGTCTTAAAAACCATTTTTCAGGAACCTTTGCAAAATATATATTTCTCGACATAATCTTTTCAATGGGAGATAGATCCTCTGCGAAATCATATCCGACAAAAAATAAACAGAAAAAACGTACTTTTTTCAATCCAAAAGGTTCTTAAATCCGCAACAAAGCCAGATATAGAAAACAGCTATGCAGATGGGATCAAAGCGCAACAAAATATGAAAAATAAAAAATTTACTAGAATACATGGATACAACTTTTGGTATTATATATCATGGATTAAACAGAAATTTTTTTGATGAAAGGGATAATTTTAATTTTGATATTATCTAGGTTCCAACATGGAACAGTTACAGGGGTAACACACACAAGTTCGGGGCCCAGCATGTTATGAGTTCGAGTCCTATTGCCAAGGTAGACTTCCCATGTAGAGGGTCTAAAGCACATTAAATCATTCAAAGTTAAGTCCTTCTATTCGCACCATGTTGTAGTTTGGAGAGAGGGTGCCATCTTAGGTGTAGCCTTCGTTACTTTACAGAGTTTCAAAATTTCGAGATTTGACACCAATAGCTAAGCGGCTATTGTATAATGTAAACTCTGTCTCACTTACTGGAATGCTAATAACTATATAATAATCTATAAGATTTTAATACCTAATTTTACGCTGTGTTAAAAATTTTTAGTTAATATAAAGACATAAAATAAATAATTTTTTGAAAAAAAATTACATTATTTAGAATTTGATTATTGTACTGTATTAAATTGATTATTACCTAAACTTATAATGTTTAAGGTTAGTTTGATCTGATTAACACATCTCAAAATTTGTTATTTATTTTGCTCGGTCAAAGGTATAGCTAACAATAAACTTGTTTAAAGAATCATAAAAAAAAATTTACAGTACCGTATAATCGGACGTCGAACATGTATTTATAACATAAAATACCAGATCAATTTCCGGGTGCGCGTTATACGCTATAAGTACACTATTTTTTTAAAGGCTGCGATAATATCTCGGATAAATGACTGCAAAATACATAAGCAATGAATCACCTCCTTACAGAAATTGAGATCTGAATGCCTAAAAATGCACAAGAATAGCAAAATTTAATGAAGGCTTCCATTAAATTGCATAAATCTTCATACATTTAACAATAATATTATATAAATTTTAATTATTTTTTGTAATTTTTAAGGTCATTAAAAACTTTAAGAATTTTTGTGTGTGTGAATTTATTTTCTTACATTCAAATCTATACGCTAATCTAATTTTTTTTAAAAAAAATAGAATTTTAATTGGATTAACATTACGTTCGGAAATTTTTTATAGCCATTATATGAAAGCTTTAAAAATTCACGGATGTACAAAGAATGGCTAAGTTTTACTAAAAATGTCAAAAATGATCACAAACTTCAATTGAAATCCGACCCTTTATTTATTTATTTTTTCTAATGAGCTTGCACATTGTTATTTTAGCCTTAGCAAACCTAGTACATTCCCCAGTAGCTGGTATCACTCTTTAGTGCGGCCCTATATATAAGCGATACCAATTACCGCGAGTAATTTTGACGCCTAGTTTCCACCCCAGAGGACGACACCTGTGTTCTGACGATAAGAATCTGTACTAGGAATTTTAATTTTGTCAAGAGCACCCAAGCTAGACGAACACTGTAGGGATGTTTTACTTGCCGTATAATGATACGACGTGCCCGCTGTCAATTCTCTGCATCATGAAAATCCACCGATTTGGGCAAGGGTTGAACCCGCAATCTTAGGTGCAGAAGGCCAGCGACAAACCATCGACGACACCCATTCAGCTCAGACCCTTTATAAAATTAGTGCTAGAACATCTAGTACGTCTTGTTCTCCTTCATAATTGCTTGTAGATTTTTATAAGACTCCGTTAGTAAAAATTAAAGCAATTTAAATCTTTTTTTTTCGACATTGTGTCTATATTTCTGTCTTTAAAGAAATGAAGTTCTATGGTATGATTTTTTTTAATTCTCTCTTGAAAGTAATTAAAAAACTTTATCTAAAAATCATATCAGAGAACAATGAAAATGAAATCCCTATGAAAAATATTATTATAACATAATTAAAAGTATAAAAAGAGAGAGAGAGAGTTACAATATTATATAAAATATTATCATTACTTAATTAAAATGTGTAAATAGAATTACAATTACTATAAACAGAATATGTACATTGAGTTCTTTAATTCATACATTTTATAATCCATAACTATCGAGAGGAAGGTTATGCTTCGACTTACATTTATTACATATGAACATTTAATAATTTGTTTCTCTGTAATATTCCTTACTAAATTGCCATACATTGTTTTTTTTTGCGGCATCAATACGTTCTATTCAAACAACCATACATATTTTTTTATTATAAAAGCAAATTATATATATATATATATATATATATATATATATATATATATATATATATATATATAGTATAATAAAATAAAATAAGGTACCAAGTGAAAAAGTTGTATAACCTACAATGCCAAAGAAGAAAGAAGTTGGAGTTCCAGAAATATAATAAAATGTAGATACAAAAATATTGTTTGGACTAAAATGGAGACCTGTTATAATTTCTAAAGCTATCGCTAAATTAGAGCAGCGATTTAGGGTTATGCAATGCTTTATGGATCCACCTTCCCCGTACAGCAGAAATTTTCGACGTAATAGAAAAAAATAGAGCCATTTTGAAAAGTGAAGCATATTTCTAACACACGTGGTTGAAAAATCAGACAGTAAAGTAAAATAAAATTATGAAAAGAGAACAAAAAATGTTTGTCTTATATAAAGAAATCTTAAGAAAAAATGCTATAGGAAAAATTAGGATAAAATTTTGCTTGTAAAACGGAAAACCCTTAATCAATATGAAAGCAAACATATTATGCAAAACTCAAGCGCAAAATGAAGTAAAATAGAAGTGTTAACATCAGAAGCAAAAAAAAAAAAAAAAACGCACAGTGACCCCACCTAGATAGTTATTTTGCAGTTACACTAAGCACATAAGATACTTAAAAATTAAGCTACTCATAAGATATTTTTAAATAAATTAATAATCTAAATTAAAAAAATAGATTTAATATAACTTAGAAATATATTTTAAAAAATGCATTTGCATGGATAGTTGTATTCTAGGCAAGTATTGCAGAATTTTTTATAATTACGTTGTTTTAATACATTATCAGTAACTAAATCATTGTTTCTCTTTATAAAATTTAAGATAATATTTCTAAATATTGTTAGGTGTTGGTTACTACACCAGAATGAAAATTGATAATGGGTCAAAAGAGTCTCTTTTATCAAAAATCTTACTTATTAGTAAATTTTTCTTAACGTTTAATTGAAGGTCCAATAAGTTAGCTGAGTCATTAATGTAATTAGTTTTTGATAATGTTTTATAGTGGGGATAATATGTAAAACTAGGAACAAAATCTACTATATTACTAAAAATAATTAGGTCATCTATGTATCTAAAAATTAACAAGTTTCGTTACTAATACTATCATTTTCATAAAAATGTAAATAAATATTAGCTAAATAGTAGCTAGTAGGTCTACCTTGTGGGAAACCTTTAATTTGTTGATAATAAGAAATATTATGGGAAATATAAGTTTCATTTAATACTAGTGAATAATAGAAATATATTTATCATATATTATTGTCTTATCCAAAAAATATTTGTTATTGCCTATTTTAAGAATCTTAAACATGTCTTCTATATCTATGGAAATCCTAGATATGAGAAGAAATAATTTTTTTACCTTATATATATATTAAGACTGAACAATTTAGGAAATTCGGGTAATATAAAAGGCATTCAACAGTTGAAATTATTTCAAATAAATCACTTTTTATTACAAATACTTTCGGGTTAGTATTGTTAAAGTGAAAGGTATTAAGTTAAATAAAGAAAAAAATCTGAAAACTTACAATATGTCAGAATTAATGATATTTGCAAATGCTTTCAGCCTTTGTATATCCAGCACAAAAGTTACATTGTACATAATTGCAAGCAACAAAACATAAATACCTGTACTTTACTTCCAAATAATAGCAAATAACAAAAATAGCTAAGCCTAACGACAGAAACTTAATTAAGTACAAAAACATCACATTTTTGTTGCTGCGCGTGAGTAATTGTGTTGTCTCTACGCGAACCGGATTTCCATTGCAACAGAGCCGTTTTAATTAACTATAGAGCTCCGTCATTTAATTAATTCCATTGAAGCCATTTGTTGATCGTGCTTTGTGAGGATTAGTTTATGGTAGGTACTCAAATATTTCCATTGATTTTCTTCAACAAGTGTCTATCTCTCTCTCTCTCTTTCCGGTGTTGCTTTTTAGCAGAGAATGTTCACGCGAAATCCCATTTCTAAAGTTTTTGATTCGTCTTCTTTAATTACATTAGCAATTAACCTAAAATGGGAATGGGAGGTTATTGGAATGAGTGGAGGTGTCAGGGAGTTGTGTACTTTCTCGAACGCTAAACAATGGATTCCAAATTCGTGATGAGAACTTTTGGCATTTTGTTAAGATATTTGACTGTCGTAAGAGAGGATTTATAAGTGAATTGGTAAATTCTGTGTGATAAGATGTTTTTGGTGAATAGTTTTTTCTTAAGAAAAAAGAGGCTGAAGAATGATTTTCTAATTTCGTATTTAAAACCGCGATTTTGAATATTGAAAATTCGCTTATAAGTTGAAACACAGATTTAAAAAATACGAGGACCAATACATTTAATGCAAAAAAAGAATGTTTGATACTGAATCGATTTAAAATTAAAAAAAAAAAGACCGTGAAAAAAACTTTTTAAAAAAATAATACATTTTATGTTTTAATTTGTATTTCCAATTGTATAATTATCTATGGGGTTATTTTAACTCTCCAAACGTAGATGAATGAAAATATTACATTTGACTTTTTCTATACAGATTTGTCGGTCAAGCTATAGTCGGTTGCACAAAATTAAGAATACACATTTAAAAGGATTTGAAAAATTGCGGAGAAAGTGAAGGAAAATCAACTACATATGTTTCTATACTAATGGCCACAAATGCATTTTTAGGAATAAACAGAAATATATTGTGAGTGATTTACCCCTGAAGTTGCTCCCTCAACGTCTTGAGTACCTAAGAGTATGAGAGGATTAAAAGCAGAATCAGAAACTTTCATGATAACAATTATTTATTTTACTCAAGCATACTAATCAACAAAAGTTTAATCTTTAAGTGAATGCCCTAGAAGTGATAGAGAGAAAGCAATAAACACTAAGCGAACAAGCGCAATTAATTAATTTAGCTCAACCTAATCTATTGAAAATTACTAACCCTCAATCATTAATTCAATACTGTGGCAAACCCCAATCTTAATATTTTGCTGAGAAAATCAACTTTACACTATCTCACCTTCGTGGCGGATGTAACAGCTTCTTAGTAGCTCCTTCTTTTATAATTACAAAAACTCGGAACTAATCTACATATCAAAGGTTTCTTCTTGAGAGAGATGGCTGTGAATTAAACGCGAATGCTACCCAAAAGATTCCCCAAGTTGCATGCAGGCTACAATTTTCCGTGTGTTGGTATCTAGATTCCGGGAACAGTTTCAGAGATCAAGTACGTTTATTAGGACTTGACAAGGTCCCCCATGAGAATCATCTGCAGTGAATTGCTAAGTGGCTTTAAATGTATGGTGACACTGATGTATGACTGTTAGGCAGCTATCTCAAGACACATTGCTGCTTCTTCTAGAACAATGACATCGAGACAAACGGTGTGTAGACGACTGTGTCAGACCAGACATTATTCGTAGAAACTAGTGTTGTGTGTGTGTCTCTTACGCAGTTACGCTAGAAAGTCCATATATCTTGGAACTGTGAACACTCTCAAATATAGCAAGATTGGTGCCTTGTGTGACGCGAATCGTGACTCTTCACACTGGAATTCTAAACTAGTTTTTTTTCTGAGTAGAACTTGAGAAACGTTATCATTTGGCAAACATCAAATAATTCAATCTCTTTGGGTGGAGCTGACTTCTGTGTATGGGTAGGAATAATTTTGGATGACCGTGCGTCATTACATATCCTCTCTGGTATAGTGACCTCAGAACGTCCGCTATTAGGATGAGTTTCTTGAGTCCCACGTGCGCCTCGTTTGAGGTTCTGCAGAAAACCAGTTCGTTTTTATGATTATATCGTACTAAAACATTCCACGTTCCAGGGGCGTAGCAAAATTTTTATATTGTTTTTTCCCAGATGCATCGTAGTCAGTTTAGTGATAATAACCAGAAGAGTGCAATATTTAAAGATAAAAATATTTCTGGTGTTAAAGGAATAAGAATGTCTAACCTACACTAACCCACACGATCGTGCAAGCTTGGCCTTAAAAGTATAACGTAAGACCACAAAGAGCTGCTATTGTCGACAATAATATGTTAGGCTTGAATCTATTGAATATTTGTGTTCTTAATCCATATGCATTGAATACATTCTAACAAATTATACTAGCAGAAATTGTTGAATTTTGTCCTTCTTTCATGTAACACAATCAGAGACCTTTAATTGAATTAGAGTATAGCCCCAGTTTTCATGTGCATATTTTTTTACGTATATTCATGTATTGAATCCAGCATATTTACCTCAAATACTTCCAATGAATTTGTGTTAAAAATAAGGCCTTTTTTTGGTGGTTGGGAATAAAAATGTCTTTTTCATTTCAACAAGCTATTATTTTATTAAACATGATGGATTATTTTATTCAGCCTCTAAAAGATTATAAAAAAATACAAGACTATATATATATATATATATATATATATATATATATATATATATATATATTATCCCAAGTAAAAATATGATTACTTTAATGAAATAAATGCCATGAATACCATTGTCGCGTATTTTTTCAATGGCCTTCTTCATAGAAAACTGCCAACGCTGATGTGAGATTGCCCTAAACATTGTTTCGAAGACTTGTAGTTATCCCAGCTAGTACGTACTAGACATCCCAGCGCAAAGCCCTAACTTAGCTCCGAGTAATTTACATCTCTTCCTGAAGCTGATGAACTGGGTAAATCAAGGCTTCCAGCTTACAGAAGAGCTCCAAAAGAACTTACGAACTCTTATCAAATCGCAACAACATTATTCATCCAAAACCACATTGAGAAAATCGTCGATTGTTAAAACGAAATGGCTTAGAGGTTGCATTGTAAGATAACCATCTTTCTGTATGTATTTTGGTAATAAAATTTCTTCATTATTGTTTACTTTTTAGTTCAACGGGGGCTATAAAAAGCTACTTAGTATAATGTAGTAAGCATTATGCTAAGATGAAACCAAATATATAATTCTGGAATTGCAAATGAAGTTTTAATAATCCCTATATCTAAGTTAAGACACTGCATATCTCAAATTAAATTCAAGATAATCAGTTTCTGTATGAAGTCCAAAAATATGGCAAATACAGCGCATATAATAAATTTTTGTTTTAACTTTTCATCAATCATTTCTTTTTATTAATTATGAGTAGAATCTTATTTACAAAAGCTTGAAGAAGAAGTTTATTCCAATTATTTACCTATTTCCGTATACTAATGAACGGAATTGAACAATGGATTCGTTAAGGAAATTAGAATCGATAACACTGAACAAAATCTAAATCATGCCAAAATTCAAATAAAAACTAATATGATAAATAATTATAATGTTAAAGTTGTTCTCATCCATATAAACATATTTTTTTCAATATAAATATTTATACTTGGAAAAACGCTGAGGAATAACATTTAAATTTTGATATACATGAAATTTTTCGTTAAATATTTTGCTCATGTTTAATATAAATTCAACAAAAACTTTATACTTGATAAAACGTTATTAAAAATATTTAAAAGTAAATTTTAAAATTATAAATATTCAGTTTTTGACTTAAAAGAGAATTTAATGCATGTAAAAAATGTTTTATATTTTTAATATAATATTGTATATCTGCATTTCTATTAGAAATTATTAAAATTTTTGAAAGTAAATTTATTGCAGGTTCTTAAGGCATAATTAAAGTAAAAATAAAAATTCGATAAATTCATTGAAAATTATCGCATGCCATGTTTAGTTACGTCATTAAAATAATTAATTCACTGAAAGTATGAAGGGGAAATGAACGCTCCCAAATTTTAATGATATACAAACGGATGTTTAGTAAAAAATCTTATTAATTATAACTATTTTAGTGCATAATTAAAAATGATCATTTCGATATTTCAAAGAAATCTTAATGCACATATTTCTTGTCCCATGTTCGCCATTAATTGACACAGAAGAAGATGACGACGAAAACTTTTTTCAAACTAAGCCAGTGAAAGAAAAAGTTCTAAACTTTTGCGGATACGAAAATGTATCCCTCCGCTAGCTCGCTTCGTCCAATTAGAGGATGGAAGAAGAAGAAAGAGATCCGTGTTCATCCGTGCGCGTAAAATAGTTCGTCCCTTAAAATTAAATCTGGAGCAGAAAATGAAAAATCTTACAGATGCATTTTTATAAAAGAATAAATGAAGCTATTTGCCCGAAGGGTAGGTTTTTAGAATATTATTTTTATCATTTTCTCACGAGAAAGCAATTTTAAAGAACTTTTGCCATTTTTTCCCCTTTTATTTTCTATTCCTTATTTTCGTCAGTGATTAGTAATTCAATTTTTTGTTCTTCGCGGTTAAATTAGATTACTTCAGAATTAAATTTCTTGGCCAGACAGAATTGCATCCACAGTACATTTTTCCATTTTATTTCTTTCAACGGCTCGGGCCTTCGTTTCTTCATGGCGAAGAAAATAAAATCGGAGCATTAAAACATCATTACGCCAGATGCTTTAAAATTATGTTTAGTTGTCATATGTTTAAACACACACGACTCAGGGATTACTGTTTGTTTTTTCTTCTTTTTCCCCAATTCGAAAATGGATTTAGTCATTTTAGTGGGAGAGGGAAAAAAAAACTTTTTCTCTTTTCAAATTACTTCGAAGGTTTACCTTTGGATGTTTTCTTTTTGTTCCCTTTTGAAGGCCACTTCACCTCAATTTGAAATGTTTTAGAACTTCAAATAAAATAGTCACATGAACAATAATCTGTCTGCATGGAACTTCTTAAAATAAGAAATATACTGGCGCACTATTTCTAAAAATTTATCTTAATTTTTATATATATATTAAAAACATTTTTAATATTTTCCCGACGTTTAGTTTTTAAAAACAAAATAACTGCCGTATCTTTTTTGGAAGCTTTAAAACCGTCATATTTTAGAACAGTTTTAAAAATTTTACTTTTTGATGCAGAAAAAAAATGGTAAATAAAATCTTAATTTCAATACTGTAGTGAAATGCACTTGGCTCATAAATCATCTAATTAAAAAGATTTCAGTATGTTAAAAATGAAAAAGACTATAAATGAAGATAGTGCTTTAAAATTACATGTATAACAGGATTTTAGCATTTTATAAACATAATATTTATTTCTGTAGTGATTTTGAATTTTTTTTATTACAGGTTTTTGCATGAAACTAGAAGAAAATCCATCGAAATTCTGATACAACAAAATATCCCTGAGAATATTATAGTATTATAAACATTCTTATTTGGTACTCCTTTATGACTTCTACCTAGAGCTCTCAATAAATTATTATATGGAGCTGCATTATACATTCTTGAGTTTTACATTTGTCTTCTATCTCTTAAAATCTTTATATTACACATTTTTCTTTTATTTTTGCCATTATAGATTTATTGTAAAAAACACTGTTAAGGCCAATTTTGAACCTCATATATTTTTGGTGTATTTCTGGATGCAATTATTAAACTAATCACATTTATTGTCTTGCTATCAGCTTTATTACTCCAAATATATGAAATTTATTTAGAAAAACTGGTAATTTTTCTTTAAAAATGTCTTTAAAAGGATAATAATAATGCAACAATGCAGACAAAAAATTGGTAACAGTATAAGTAGTGAATTTTTTAAAAATGTTATTTAAATTTTGTCCTTGGCATTTTGGAGATAGGGAAAATTCTGGTGAAGGAAACCCTTTGAGATATATAAAGCATGTTAAAAAAGAAATTAATCTCAGCTGAAAAGCCAAAAATATCTTTTCAAATGTCTGTTTTAATTTAAATAAACCTACCGATACTTAAACTGCCGAGCCAAAATATTATAAACACCCCCACATTTTTCAGTGAAGTTTGAGACGTGAAGGGCACGTGATATCAAGAGGGAATAGTATTTCACACTTCTGCTGGTGAAGGTAAGGAATCATTCTTGCACTTATATAATTAAGCTTCAATCTCGATCAATGTTTAATAATACTTAAAACCTTAGGATATTCATCATATATGTAATTATCTACCCATTGCCATAAAAATTTGCGCAACAAGAAAAATTCGTCAAAATGAAACGAAATTTTACTTACGTAAGTACTACTTTGATATGAATAAATGATTAAATAATCAAAGAAAAGGGATCATTTATTGCAGAAAAAAGTACAAGTGAATGGAAGTTTTAATACTCTGTTGGACCACCACTAGCGTGAATACACGATGTGATACGAGAGGACATTGAAGTATACAATTTCCGTATAATGTCCTGAGGTATCCCGTATCACAGTTTCTGTAAACGCACCTCTAGTTCAACCCAACCCAGGCTGCCCAGCTTGCCATCGCAAATAATCTCAGATACGCTCAATTGGTGACAAATCTGGGGATCGTTGGAGAATGGTGGTAATGTGGGGGAGGCAGTCTTGTGACATCCTTGATGTGTGGCCGAGCATTGTTTTTTTTAAGAAATGACCCCTCTGAGCCCTGCCATGAGTAACAACACATAAGGCAGAAGGATGTCGTGGTTGGACCGTTGGGCTGTCAATGTGCCATGGATCAATATTAGGGGTGGCCATGTATCGTACGCAATGTCACTCCATACCATCGCACGTGTCGCTGAATAGTGAAGGCATGAATGAGACACTCACACCACAGGTCCTCCACACACGTACACGATTGTCATCACTGTTCAAATTGAATCTAGATTCGTCACTGAAGACGGCCTGGTTCTAATCCGTTGCAGTCCACTCCAGTCATGCTTGACACTTTTCCAAGAGGAGGCGTCGGTGGGTGGGTGTCATTGGCAGCACATGTAATGGTCGCCGCGATACCAGATGTCCTTCAGCCAGGCACATAACGATGGTTCGGGAAGACACAGGGGCCCATAGTAAAGGTGCTACAGGTATCTGTACAGCTGTCAATGAGACAGTTGCCTCTACGCGTGCGTGTCATATGATATGACGGTCTTCTCGAACATCTATTCAGTCGAGGACATCCTGAGCCTGGTCACCTTGTAAATAACGTCTCTTCTGGTCACTGGTCTCAACAATTCCTCAAAGTCAAATCAGAACAGCCTACTTGACGAGCTATTCGTCAAGCTGAACACCCAGCCACCATCATCCTGATGACTTTTCCCGTCTTGAATTCGGACCGCTACTCATATTGCTGGTATAATGTTGCTATTGGTAGCGTAACTACATGTCTACCTCAGTGTTTCCTTTCGAAAGATTTAGCGCACTGAAACAAGCTCTGATTACTTGTTTACTATATTCCAAGGAAAGCGAAGTTTAGTGCTCTCTAGTGGCATAAAGCAGAGCGCGATCACACTGCATTTTTAATCATTTGCATATCTGCCCATTATGTTACTTCATATCAAGTTTCGTCACGATTCTACAATTATTTCTTGGTACGCAAATGTTTATAGCAATGGATATATATATGTATATATATATATATATATATATATATATATATATATATATGTGTGTGTGTGTGTGTGTGTGTGTGTGTGTGTGTGTGTGTGTGTGTGTGTGTGTGTGTGTGTGTGTGTAAAGTTAAAATTCTCTACTATAGAATGATAAATCAAGACACTAAAACTGAAGCAAAATACCCAAACTGAAAAACAAACCATAAAAAGGTTTTAGAAAATATAAGCGTTAGAAGTTATGACAGTAATGTAATTTAAAATAGAAATATGGATGCTCTAGTATTATAAAGGTTGCTGACTTAGAATATATAGCCCTTACATATGTAAAAAATAATAATTTAAAAGAGGATTTTAACGTTTTGCGAGTCAACCTACGCCATTTCTGTTAATAAAACTGAACAAAATCGTATTGAAAATATTAGATGGAATATCTAAATCCATAACAAGAAAAAGTTAACTTAAAAACTTAATTTATACGATTCAAATGATATCAAACGTTGTAGCCACAAGAAACGGTTTTAAAAGCGCATGTCAAATATCTGCGAAATAACTATCTGTAATCATGTTCCTCACTTTACGCCAGTGCTTCTCAAAGTTTCAATATTCCCGACCCAATGTTCAATCATAATTTTCCTCACATTCCCCTCTCTCATACAGTAACAATGTATTGAATTCAATAATATTACTAATTCAATGTATTGAATTCAATAATATTTAAAGCAAGAACTACGATACGACTTTTACCTCTAAAAAGTGCCACCAGCCTATATATAAACGTCTCGCTCAGCCAAAGCATTAATTTCCCCTTGCGTAAATATACGTCTTTCCGAAGAACTATCTTTTCTGTGCACTGCTATTCATAAATTTTTTTGAAGGCTTTGGAATGCAATAAAAAAGAACCTTGATAATGCTTGCGAAAGATTCACTTATTATTTCCTTCTTTATTCCCCCTTCTCTAATATATCTTATACGCGAGCCTACGTGGAAAACGATTGGCTTTGGGAAGCTAATAGCGCAACTTTTATTTGACAGTCAAGGGATTTATTATAAACCGTACAAATTATCAAGATAAGTGTTACTTTTTGTATATAATTTTATGTATGACATGACCATGGGTTCACTGGTAATTATTAAACTGGTTCTTAACTTAGCATTGTTAAATTAGTTATACAATATATTGTGCAATACTGATAAATTTGTAAGTGTATTATATCAGAGTAAATATGTTTCTTTTATTATATCAGAATGTAATGAATTTCACTTGTTTACTTTCGGTAAATTAATATTATTTATATAACCTTTTGTTTTCGACTTTCCAATATGCTCGCGTCCCCTTCATAGAATTATCACGACCCACTAAAGGGGCGCGCGCCCACAGTTTGAGAAAAGCTGCTGTAGGAAAAAAGAACTCTCAATCAAAAAATCAAAAATATTTTCAAACATCTGTCAGCCAATAGTTAAAAATTTAAAATTCATCGGTGCATAATAATTCATTAATTTAATTAAATTAATAATGTATAAGACATATTTTTCAATATATTAATTATAAAATAATTAATTTAATAATAATATAATGTATTTTATAAATTATTTTATATTATATGTAATATTTTATTTATCTCGTATATTGTATTTCATATTATAAAACCATCTGTAACTGATTTGTTTGTTAAAATCATTTAATATTTATTATGTATTTTATTATAAATAGTATTTAATAATATAAAATATATTTATAAAAATTAATATAGTTATTTATATAATTACAGTAACTTTTTTACTTTATAAAATACAAATAATTACAAAAAATATCATTTAATATTTAACAAACCTTTCATAAGTAAATTTATTTAATTTAAAAAAAAATTATTAAATGAATTGAAGAAAAAATGTTGATTGCGCGTGAAATCGAACCCAGACCTCGTGCATAGTAAGCAGACGATTTATCAATCAAGCAACGAACTCGTTGCGGAGAATTAAAAGTTAATTATATAAAAGCTAAGCATGAATTTCGAAGGCTGATTTCTCCGCGTTGACTGGCTATTCGACAGAATTACATTGAGGGGCGAACACCCTAAAGGAGTACTACTATTACACCAAGTCTCGATCCCAAATGCATTTCCTTAGTTCTGCCCTCTCCTTGTTAGTATTGTTAAATTAAACATAAAACATTATTTGTAGCACTGATACATATATAAGTGTAAAAGTGTTTTTTATTTTTTATTTATTCAGAATGTTTTTTGTTTCTTTATTTCCAGTAAATTATTTTTTTTTTAAATAATCTTATGTTTTCGACTTTTCAATATGATCCCGCCCTCCTCGTAGAGTTGTCGCTCCACAGTTTGAGCGAGAAAAGGATGCACAAAACGCGTATAAAACTACAAAAAAATTATTGGGAGTTTTATTTTTTTTCATTTAAAATTGAATCCATGCATTAATTTTCATACAAGATTAAATTAAGCTTTAGTGAGATATTTCAGGTAGAGCTTAGGTTTCAGAAGAATATATCACATTTTTACAATTACCTAATTTGTAACTGTACGACCACCATGGTATGTAATTATTATTTAAATATATTCGCAATATAATTAGAAGGCTTTTAGCACCATAAAAGTTACGCTTCAAGAAGGATAGTCCACTATAATAATCCTTAGTATAAAATTAAACTTAGCAAATTGCTCAATTAATAACGAATACTTTTAAACATCTATAAAGTACAATTAAGAGTGACTCACTTCACTTTAAATACATGAAGTAGTTTCTAACACATTTTAGCCTCAAGGAAATTCAAATATTATTCCCATCTGTCGTATTCAAGATCAAAATGTGGAATATATAAATGTTTCATATATATATATTAAAATTTTTAAAATAAATTTATATTCCGAAGTGATAAGTTTAAAAAAATTTTCTTCTGCTTCCTTTTTCAGAACTCATAGAATGTAATGAATAAGACCGTATCTGTATACAATCCAACACATTAATATTTAATTGAGAACTATTTTGTTACAGAAAATATTCTTCAACACTCTAGGCTAAACTACTTTAAATTTCTTAGAAATATTTTCAATAGAAGAGAAATATATATTCTTCTGATGCTACTTTTCAGTTCAATGATGCAGATAATCGAAATAAAATATTTTCAGGAAATAAGGAGTGAAAGTTGCAGCTGTGTCACATTTCTTTGCAGAATGGAAAGTAGGTGACGTACCTTTGGGCTCTTTAACGATATCAGGCCACGTTTACTAATGTGTCATGCTGTATTTCTGTTCTAATTATTTTTTAATCTTAAAGTTGCCGTCGGGGGCGTAGCTCAGATGGTAGAGCGCTCGCTTAGCATGCGAGAGGTACCGGGATCGATACCCGGCGCCTCCAACTGATTTTTTTCTTTCATGAAAAATTATTATTGTCATTGCTACAGTGTTTAGATATATTTTACTATATTTTTATATGCAATTATTATAATTTTTGCGCAGTTGATGGGGACCGCATAAAAAGAAACTGCACAAAATATATTTGAAAATATGTCAGAAATACTTACATGTGACACATTTGTCGACATACTACAGAAATTTTTTTTGTTTGCGGTGGAGAGGGACACTTTACAAATATTTTAACTATTTACGAAATGTATTAGAAGTGCTTCTAAACAAAATAGATAATTAAATTACTCATGGAAACATTTTTTTTTAAAAAAAATTCATTTTTCATTCTAAGAATGGAAAAGTTTTCAAAATTCACACATTCATAATTCATTGCTACTCGTCGAATTTCAAAGTGTGCATCTTTCTGTGATGAATTAGTTCAAAATTGCTTCCTTCTCTTAAAGTAAGTAACTTTGGCACATTAAAGTAAGTGATAAGTTTTTGCGATGATGGTTGGTTGGTCAATTGCTTGTAAACTTCACGATAACCATATATGCATGATCGAAGCTTTCTTTGAATTTCAAACTCCTTTCGGAAGAGGCATCTATATTTTAAGAATATGATTTTCAAATATGTTAGAAAGCTGGATCTCATCATATACTTTATCCGCTCTTTAAGAATTCAGTTTTCTGGTACATTTTCATAATTTATCAAATTACTGATAATGTCACTGTCATCGGCAGTTTCGTCTTCAGTCAAGCACGTGCTGCTAGCACGTTGAGAGAAAGCAAGTGAACGTGCATTGTCGGGAGATTGTTTATAACAAGTGAGCAGAGCCTCTTGAAGTGTATGCATATGCATTGAAAGTAAACATTATAGAGGCTAAAAAGCCGTTGAAAATCATATACTGCATAAAAAAATTCTCACTAAAAATCGCGCAAAAATAAAATTGCATACAAAGGGACCGTACGAAAATAGGTTGTACTGTACAGTAATACCCCGAGCTTATGCGATATCTGGAGCTGAGTGATGAACGCGGGAGTTGAATACGCGTAGGTCGGTATATAATTTCGCATATAGTTACATATAAACTATTTTGAATTGGGGCCGGAAACGTAAAAAAATATGATTATCACACCATAAATTTAAGAAAACTTGGAAAACGAAAAATCAAATATGTCTAACGTTTTATTTTTTTTAAGAAAAAATATTTAGTTTACAGCAAAATGGATTCCTATTTTTGTTACATGCTTTGTATATAACGTATAAGAAAAAAATGGAAGTGATTGGTAAATAATTGTAGAAGAAGTTACATTTTAAACGCCCTAATGTACCAAAAAACACAGACTGAGAAAAACCACTTTAAAGTTTATAATTATGAAAAAAAAATTATAATAATCTTAAATAAACTTAAAAAATCACTTTTAAACATTAGTTATATATTTTCTTTAAAATAACAGCATTTTTTTATATTTTTTTTACAACCCATACATTTTTATAAATAATCAACCTTTATAGAGTATAAATTGCACACAAGAAAGTTCAAGAAAAATGTTAAAAAAAAATGTTAAACAGAAGTTTTATTTATCTTCACATAATATTGAAGTATTATATTTTTATGAAAAACATATGGGGAATAAGAACTGAAATTATGAAATTATTAACATAAAATGCCTTAATTCAAAAATTTTACATGCATACATTTCACAAAGGAAGAAAAATTACATTATTGTAATGCCTCGGTAATATCCTACTTTATATATTACATTTTCTTTTTTATAGTTATTATTTCTCTTTCTAAAATAGAATTTTTTTATCAAAACGTTTTCTTTCCCAAAAAAGGGGCGTGGTCGGATTGCCTAATTTGTTAGTTTACATTTTTCAAATGAAGTTTTATCCAACTTCTAACTTTCCGACATGCAAAAGTGATATATCAATCGAAAGATAATAATACAAAGAATGAAATTGAATAAAAATTTAAGAAAACGATAGTTCAGACATTTTTGGGGGGTACCAATTCCTCTTAAAGTAATTCTGATTTCAGTAATCATATCGTGACGTTTACGAACAATGGTTGAATTTAAAGACAGGACATTTTGCGCAACTACGAGAATTTTTCTGCACTGTTTATAACTGTTCTAGCTGACGAATCCGTTAGATTTTAACTATTTGCTAACTCAGAAATAATTATTTTTGCATCAAAATCTTTATTGTTAAGTTTACATTTCAAAGATAAAGTTTTATTTTTTTTGTTTGGTGCAGTGGAATGTATTCTACTTCCATTGGATGACTTAGCCGTCTGTCAAACCTGCGTAGATTTAATTCTTATGACTAACACGATATAACAATTAAAGCATGTAATAACAAACACAAATTCCACAGATAAGAAATGATTAACACGAACTAAATTATTACAGCTAAGCATCAATTCTGTGCGATATGGCCGGACATGCCCTTTAGCTAAATGGAAAGTGGGGAGTAAGTAATCGAGTTGCTCAGTGCTCAAACAAAAGACAGATTAAAGAGATTGAAAATAGCGTAACTCCAGGTTAGCGTACATCGAGTTAGTGTACTTCGAGGTATTACTGTATATTGTAAGAGAACAGGAAAAAAATTGACAAAAAAGTTATGCTCCAGTTAATATTGACTAAATATGTTTGGATAGTGTTTAATTTTGATGCGATGGATTTCATCACCATAGATTCTTTAATTTTAGACCCACATAACTATTTTTAGGCAGCCAAATAATAGTTGATCTTATTACAGTATTTTCCACACATTTGAAGACGGTAATATTGATTGAATTGAAAAGGATCAAGAAGTGACCCCATGACTTAGTAGAATTGGTGTTCTTAGACCTTGTGAAAAAAATGCACTTATACATTTAGTATTTCACCTAGGAAACCCTGGTTCACCAACTAGGGCTTGAAACTTTTTGAAGTGTGTTTAAAATTTGCTTCATAATTATGAATCGTGGTCTGAGCAACTTACTCCAGACATCTATGTCACGCCATAGATAGTGGAATCAGGTCTTGAGCACTTGACTCGCTGTTGAAACATCACAGACCCTGACTATTAAATTTGTTTGCCACCAACGAAGACCATAGTATTTTAATGCTGCATTGGAAATTTTGTTTTATGAAAGAAGTGGATGCCACTGGAAAAAAAATAATTCGGCTAACTGCATTACAATTGGAAGAAGGAGATAAGTTCCCCGTTTCTTTGAAATCAAACGCATTTTATACATACCCGTTGAACAAGAACGAAAATCCTGTATCACGCAGACTACGTTCGAAACCGTGATTTTAAAAAAGCACATAAATGGATAACTTTCATGATATTTAGTGTCGCTCAGATTATACTACATGCATAAAATTGTTTTAAGGCCATTTTGACAAAAAAAAAAAATTAAATATAATATTTTGGCAAAAAAATGAACTTCGAATAATCTTTTTTTTAAAAATGTTCTCCTTTTGTGAAAAATGCTTCTATTATAATAATATTTTGCCTGTATAGCTCATGCCTCTCTACAGAGGATCAACTAGAATTTTTGAAAAAAATTCACATTATTTTCAGAGTTACCATCAATTGAAATAATTATTCGCGTTTTTTCTTAAAATTGCTCCCCTCTGTTATCGTAAAATATGAATAAACCCACTTCTAAGTTATGTATTTCAAAAATTCTAATTGAGCCTCTGAAAGAGGTTTGAGCTATATACAGACAAAATATTATTCTAATAGAAGCATTTTTCACAAAAGGAGAACATTAGGAAAAAAGATTATCCTAAGTTAATTTTGTGCAAAAAAATTGTGTTTAAATAAATTTTTTTGTCAAATTGTCCTTAAAACAATTTTATGCATGTATTCTAATCTAAGTGACACTAATTTTCATAAATATTATCCATTTATCCTCTTTTGAAAATCACGGTTCCGAATTTAGTCGGATACCTTAAAGGTGTATTGAATTACTGAAACAAAAATTTTCGATGAATGCCTTGGAATTTCGTTCTAATAAACCTGCTAATTTGAGCACCTTAGACAAACATTAGTGAATAAAGACAAGTAGATATATATGTTTAAACAATCTTTTCACCACAACAAGAGCAACTTTTTACAAAACCGTATACGTGGTTATTATACTTTTTTTTAACAATTTCCTCCCTTAAAGCGGGGTCCCGATATTGCTTCATTGGTATTAGCTCAGGGCTTGCTACCCAATATTCAATCATAATTTGCAGTTAAATGAATCATTATAAACCGTTCAAATTATCAAGATAAGTGTTGATTTTTGTGTATAATTTTATACATGACAAGTCCATGGGGTCACTGGTAGTTATTAAACTTGTTCTTCACTTAGTATTATTAAATTAATTATGAAAAAGACTGCACAGTACTGATACTTTTATAAGTGTGATACATTAGCGTAAATGTGTATTTTATTTTGTATTATGTCATAATGTATTTTGTTTGTATACTTTCAGTAAATTAATACGAGTAATTTTTTTAAATAACCTTTTGCTTTCGATTTTTCAATATGCTCGCCCCCCCTTGCATTGTTGCCCCACCCACTTAAGGGGGCGCACCCTGCAATTTGAGAAACACAGTAGTAACTGATGAAGATCAGAATTATATAGAAGAGGTGCATTGAGAGTACAAAAGTAAAGCTATGCCGCTAATACAAATAAAATTGTTATGCTCGCTAATATAGACACAATTAGAAACAATTTCTTTACAATTAGACACAATTTCTTTACTTAATGTTTCTTCCGGAAAGGTTTCGCCGTAAATTGGAAGCAGAAATTTATACATACATAGGATACTTAAAGCAAATAAATAATAGTACAGATCTCATCTTAGAAATAGGGGAATATTACTGCGTGATCACCATTCTACGGGTATATACATTCCTTATGGGTTTTAAAATTAACAATTTTAGTAAAGTTTACGATGCGAGGTAATTTCTTTGGAAGCAAGACGAATATTTGTATTTATTTTTTGTATTTTCCATTAATGTCACACTTTAAACTACCCAATAGCTATTGGTGACAAACCATGCAGTTTTGAATCTCGGTGTAGTGACGAGAACGACATCTCAGCCACCATCCATATCTCCAAACTTTTACACGTCTTCAACGGGGTGACTTTGAACGGCATATTTAAGGTGTATCTCAGTTGCTCTACACGACAGGTTTTCTGTGACCACAAGACTAGATTTGATTGAAATTACGCCGTCCAATAACCACTCTGGTATAGCAAATACAAGAATAATTGCACAAAAAGTTTGCATAACGATTTGTTCTTAGATAATCATTGAAAATCAATGAAGTTATATTAAAATAGAAAAAGTTTTAATAATATATTGTGACTTTAATGAGTAAGTTGTGATATCCCCTGATATCATCTCTTCATCCACGCGACCTAGATTTGTAAGGATAAATGGTTGATCATTGAAATTCTCCATAATATAAATTTAATTTAGTATTGTCTCAATATATATATATTAATCAATGCAACACAAGTCTTACTAGAAGAAGCGGACCAGGAATGATACGGCGTAATTATCAATACTAAGTTAGATCAATGAAATCGCACTCACTATCTTAATGATAAATTAACCTCTGAATCTTTATCTGCAGTGGATTCCTTAACAATGTAGGGTCCGTTCTATAATTACACTTTAATAATCAATCTCTTACCGATATCACATGGCGATCAGCAATCAAACTTTATGTCTTCATCTTGTATTTTATTCTTTTAATATTAATCTTCTATACATGTTATTATCCAACTTGATCCAGCTTCTATTCAACTTTCCGGCTTCTAGCCGACTTCCATATATGATCATCCTATATATCTCCTACATTACTAACTCGCGAATGCTAAAGCTACTTTATATATCTATTCACTAATACTGCGTATCGCGTTTTCTTCTTGAGAAGGTTGGATTGAAATGCCATTCTGTCCCCAAAGATTCCCCAAGAGGATTAGTTAGAAGGCGTGATAAAGCCCCGTCACAAATTGAGTGAATATTAACATCACCCTATTCAGCTACACGAAGGCTTTTAGTGACGAACCTCAAAATTTTGAACCATGATCAAATGACGAGGACGATACCTAAGCTGGTACCCATTCTCTTAACTTCCATACCACACCAAAGGGAGGACTTCTTTACGTCAACATATTTAACATGCCTCTATCCCTCTACACGACGAGTTTTCAGAGGCATTAGGCTCGAATTTACGACACGCTGATCACAAGTCCGTTACCTTGACCACTAGGCTGCCGCGACCCGCAGGTCGGATGAGAAGCTTGGTACTCCGAATGAACAAACATTGTTATAAAAGTAACTAAATTTATTTTGGTTCAATAAATTTATTATTAAATAAGCTTATAAACCGAGGAAGCCATCCAATTAATTGGCTATTTTAAATTCTTATGGTAAATAATTAAGCATTTAACTGAGCGATCCAATGAAACAGCACTCGTCAGATCTCACCCTGGTTAACTGCATATACTTGTCTGAAGCTTCTTCTCACGTTCACCAAGGCTTCCGAAAGTCTCTTCATTAATCACAATTATAGCAGCCTAATGACTATCTCAAACACTCACTTTTCTAGGGTTTAAATAGTACTCAAATTAGCATATAATCATGTTCTATGTACGGAAGGCGGTTTTATACTCAAACAACAATTAAAGGATTATTTTACCTCAAGATGATTAGTAGAGGGGGCGAATAGGACCCGTCACAAATTTATTTCCTTTCTCCTTTTTTGAATTTTTTTGAATTTAAAATTTTTAATTTTTTTTTATATAAACTTTTATACGAAAGTTGGATTTTGTTTTCCAAATTTTAAATAGTTGTTAAGTTATAAATGAAGCACAAGGAAAATTGATAGCAAGTTTATAAATCACAATGCATTATCAAAAATTAATATCGGATATATTTAATATTTTTCAGCATGAGATTTTTAATAATTTTCCCTAAAAATTCTTGTTCAATAGCACAATTAGAATTATTATTATTTCTGTAAAAATTCTTCTTTTTTTTAAAAAAAAAAGGCATAAAATTGCAAATTTTTATGGCAGTTTGTAGTTTTCGTATGACTTTTAAAACATCTGGAATTCAACACATTAGTTTTTACTTTCAATTTTATACTGAGTAAAAATGAAAAAATTCTCTCATTTCCCTTTCTTTCTTTATTCTACATACGTTCTTTTAAAAAGTACTTCAAATTGACGCCCAAAGCATCTTGAATTTTTAAGTGTAAAAGTTCAAATAAGAACCCTTTCCTTCTACCTATTTGCAAGTAGCTCACTGTTACGTTGAATTGTTTAATGGAACGTAATTTATTACTAAACCTTAGAAAATGAAAATAGTTTTAAATTATTTCCTTTGAATTCGAAGTATTATGTATCGAAAAAGAATTTGTTCCACATTATAATGAAATTTTTTTTATCCTTATCAAATATCTGAATATACCACAGAAAATTAGCAAAAAAGAAACAAGAACACATAAATTATTTATATCTTGCTTTCTCCAAAACGGTTAGAAACACAATTTCTTGAAAAATATGTATTTTAACATCATTGCGTAAAACAAAATGAAATGGAGGCGCCGGGTATCGATCCCGGTACCTCTCGCATGCTAAGCGAGCGCTCTACCATCTGAGCTACGCCCCCGACACAAAACACGTTTTTGTGCGTGTAACAAATCATGTATCGTAAAACTGTCATAAAACACTTAAAATGCTCGCTTTGACAAAAGGTAAAATTAATCCAATTTTTGTAAGCGAACTGTCAACAAGATGACCCTATTATGCTTAATTCTAATCTGATTAGGCTTTTGTTTGTACAATTTTCTCTACGATTATTTCTACAGTTAGATATTTACATATAACCTAGATATTTATTATAATGCTCGAAAAAAAATTATACAGCGGGTGCAAATGAAAGACAAAAGTTTTATCATGGTCTCTTCGATTCAAAATACAAGACTAAAAGTAATTGTGCCTTACATAAAATCTGATAGAAATTTATTTCTACCAACAAATGACAAAATATTAAGATAATTTTTGCTATTTGCTATTTCTATAAATTTCTCTTTTATTAAGAATTGTGGAGATCACAATCAAGTACATCCATCACTGAGCTACATTTTGTTATAGTTCGTTCTCCTAACACAATATAAATATATGTTCAAATAGAATTAAATCTATTTTATTTTTAAAATAAATTAAGTTTTTGAAATGTTTTATCGAGTAAAATAGTTTAAGTGTTAAAAACTATATCATTTTAGTTAAAACATTTAGATTTAACAATATCTAATGGTATAACGAAGTTTATTGTTATTGTTATAATTATTTTCGAATATAGGTCGATCTCACTGGCGTAGCTAGTCTTGAATGGACCCTGTATCATAATTCCTCAGGCATCCTTTCTTCAAAATAAATAAAAATTATCGTATTTATAAATCTGATATGAGAGTGCCAAAAGATTACATATTTTGAGGCCCCTATAGCTTGGGGGCCCCGTATTATTGATACGGCTGATACAGCGGTAGCTACGCCAATGATCATTCTATAAAATTCCAAGAAAATTAATAGAAGATTTTCAACGATGTAACTACCTATCCTAACTTCCACACCACACCATGTAAGGCCGGTTAAGACTTACATTTTTCCTTCATGTTCTCTATAATTTACTTAGTGTTGGTTATAAACTGGACAAACATTCATTACCGACCATGTGGATATCATAACCCTAGAATTCTCTCCATGAATATCATAATCCTGGAATCTATATTTGAGAGTAAAGGTTTTCTAAAATGTTCTGAAAATTATGATGAGATTAATTATTGTTCAGTTTGCTTGAAAATGTTTTCAAATTACTTTTTCCGATACCTGTTGCAGAATATTCCTAAGGAAACTGCATGTCCCTATATCGTAAGTCATATTTTTACGCAGTAATCTCAGAATTTTATTTGGACTACGAATATCCAGGGCGAAATGAGTAAATTATTAATGATAATGTTTAATTTCATCTCTGCATCATTAATATTGTTTATTAATGCATGTTAGCAATTTTTTTTTCAAAATTAAGTAGGGTATTAATAAAAACTGTAAACAACAAGCTCAGCATGTTTAGTCCATTTCAATTTGTTATCAAGAGCGCAGCCCAAATAAATTGAAACATCTCTCTGTTGAACAGGCATACCGTTATAAACCAATTGGGGACTGAATGGTTGTCTATTTAAGGTTTCTAAGGCAAGAAAGCGACTCTCCATTCTTAAAAGATTGACCGGAGTTAAATGGGGATGCAATAGGGATACCTTAAATACAACTTACAAGACATATATTCAACCAGTTCTAAATTATTGCAATGAGGTGCTGGTCTCTGCCTCAGAGAGCGTTAGAAAACTTCTTGACACTTTCCATAACCAAGCCCTTCGCATGATCACTGGCGGAGTTAAAACTACTCCAGTACTTGCCATGCAGTTACTTTGCGACCTTCAGCCATTCACTAATATAATTGAGAAGAATGCTGCTATTCTCTTCAATAGACATATTAGACTCCCAAATAATTCATTCTGGCGGGACTATGATTCCGATGGAGGACGTAATCTTAAGACTCAAAAGGGCTTTATTACTCGACTACGCAACACTCGACATCAGATTGGACCTTGTTCTGAATGTGAGAAAACGTGATCTAAGTCCAACTGCTCTTCACGCTATAGTTTTGGAAACTATTAATACCCGCTTCCCACCGGAGGAGTGGCTTCACATTTACACAGATGGCTCACTCTTGGACTTTGCTCAAGGCGCTGGCATTGGTGTTTTTAGTCACCTCTTCTCCTTCTATTTACACGCCGGCCCTTTGACAACTCACTTTGATGGTGAGGTTGAAGCTATACATATAGCCTTTCAGCAACTTGCTGTTCGTCTTCCCCCCATTGAAAGAGCTGTAATTCTTTCAGATTCTACTTCTGCCCTTCAGGCTTTGTCCAACTATAACGAGAATAATTGTTTACGTGTGCAGAACTGTAGAGAACTCCTGGGAAAGATAAAAGGAAAGATCGTCTTTCAATGGGTACCATCCCACTGTGGCCTTTGAGGAAATGAGAGGGCAGACTTTTTGGCAAAAAAGGGAACGGGTATCCTTCAGAACTTTCGCAGAGACCTGACACTTCATTCTGCCAAACTGGAAATTAAAAGGATTTTTAGGGAATCATTTCGCCTTACAGCTTCTCGTGTTGCTCGTGATAAGCCTTGGAGTACACTATGTAAGAAATACCACGGTATTCCAAGTTCTCCTCGTGCAGCTGCTGTGGCTAAATTTAGACTTTTAACCGGACATGACTGCCTTTGCGCTCATCTGTTTCGTTTTAACTTAGTGACTTCACCTATCTGCGTTTTGTGTGACACTGGGCAAGACATGACTGCCGCTCATTTGGACGAGTGCTCTGCACTGAATGATCTTAACTGCATTGTAAAAAGGTATTGGAGTGCCTGTTGCCTAATGACCTGATGGTCAATGGCCTGGCATTTGTAAAATAAATAAAATAAAAACTGAAAAAACATCGGGAATTCAAATACATTGTTGTCTATATTTAATTGTACGTTTAATAAAGATATATAGGTATCTCATGTTGAAGAGGTCATTCAGTGAATTCATGCTTTGGAAACAGTTTAACTTAATATCTCAGAAGTACTTGAATTTCGTCTAATATATAATAAAAGTACCGAGTATAATGTAACACTTACCGTAAAATTCGGCTCTTACGAGCGCTCACCTATACGTTCAAGCTGCACTTTTTAATTTTTAAATATAGTTACGCACCCCCTTTTTTACGAAGAAACCAGAACTGTACGTATTCAATACTCATGTGTTTTGAAGGTTCAATTCGAGGTCTTATCCCCGAATTTTGAAAAAAATAGGATACTTCTAGAACTACAAGTTCTAAGGTAGGTCATTTCTTTTGAATAATCATTATTACGATATATGGCAACATAGGTGCCTAATTTTTTTATTTTATTTTTTATGCTCATCACTTTTTTTTATCATGTTCAAGACAGGAGTGATTTTCTGTGAGCCGCTCGCTAGGGACGGGGTGAGTGCATAAGGACTACTCACTTCAGGATGGGGCGTTTTTGTCACTAAGCCTAACTTAAGAAAAAAAACGCATAAATAATAAAATTTCTGTCCTAACGTCGTAATTTTTGGTACCCCTTTAGATTATTATACAAGTTGTCAGTTACATTAAACCCGGAATGTAATAACGTTTTTCCTTTAACTTACATGCAATTACATAAAAAAGTATGGCTCACTTGGGAAATAAATTTTGTAAGCACTATCAATTTTTTCCAAAATTTTCATTGACAAAACACATTCATACACTTTCAAATTAATAAAAGAAATTACGGCAAATATTATTTACAAAAAGAAATAGCCAAGTTAAAATGAAGATTGAGTGTGGAAAGTGGAAGGCAGAAACTCAGCAAGCTTCGTCTCTGACAAAATGTCCGTGTCAGTATCGCTTAAAAAATCCGATTTTAATTCTGCAGAAAAGGAATCATCACTTTCATCTACATCACTAATTAGTTCATTTAAGATACGAATTTTTCCGCTTCTGATAAGTAACGCTTTCTCGCCATAATGATTTGGAGACAAAATTTTACGAAATAAGAAAAGAAGTAAGCGAAATGTATCCGAAAACAACAAAATCTTAAGCAGAACTGACGCTAAAACACTAAAACACCGCACACTGTAGAAAAAAAATAAGAAAAAAGTATTCGCGATGAGTTTTATAAGAAACGCGAATGTTTCATCTCAAGAGGAAAGTTTATGAGCCGAGCTCTGTTTGTTGACCTTTCAATTACCCCTCCCCCCTACTCAGCTGGTTTGCAAAATATCAAATCCAGGCAGAATATAAACTAACTGAAGGTCAGGTTACTCTCTAGCTACGTTCGATTCCAATATAATAAACCTAGGGTGTCATCTAGGTGTCATTAATAAACGTTCTAGCTGAAAAGTCACATTTGTACCGCCCGGCCATGAGATGCGTCCGTGACGAATGCATATTTACACTGCCAGTCACGAAGGGGTTAATTTTTAAAGGTATCATTTTTATACCCAACGTATAATGCGAATCCATATACTTTGGTCTTATTTTTAGTGATGAAATTGCGTGTTATATACGCCAGATTATAGGGTAATTAATTTTTTGAATGAATTTCGAAAATTTGATATATTTAAAATTTTAAAATCGTTATCATGACTGCAGAAACATTAAATACTTAACAACTTACGAGAGCAACCTATCACAGGTTTTGTTATGAGAAAAATTTATTTACACTACATGTAACTAGTTTTATATTGTAATAGACTAGTTTTATATTGTTTCATATCAAGAGTTATATACGAGAAACAGTACAATATTTTATCGAACTACCCCTTCTACTCTGTAATTTCCTTGTCCTTCCTTATATTATCTCCAGTAAAAGAATATAGCTCGTATCATTCTGTTTGATCACAATTCGAGTGTTTTTCTGTTTACCGATCGCTGATATTTCCAAAAGGACCTTTATGATACGTATCATGTTACCTCTTCGGCCATTTACGGGAGCCCAATGGTCAGTGAGTGACCGATGCATTATGAATGAAGGGAGTCCGGCAACAGCTCGGAATGTCGCGGCGATCGATTGGTGTTATCTCCCGGTAAGATTCGGGAAAGATTGTGGATGATCATGACGCCCAATTACAGGGAAATCTCCCGCCAATTCTTCCAATAATAAACAACAGGACGATTTCTATTGTGTCTTACTACTTGTTACATATTATCGGGGTTTGGATCCTAATTTTTTTGTGTGGTTTCTTCCCTACATTTTTTGTATGGAGAAAATGTGTCAGTAGAGTTCTGAAAAGTAAATAATAAGATAGTTTCTTTCTGGATTTGACAGTAACGACCTGTCCCGTTAGTTACAAAGTGTTGCTTTTATTTGTGTGAAATTGTTTGTTGTGGGCAAAATGATCTGCCGACAATTACTGCTCTAATGGTTTGCTACTATGCTTTCCTATCGGTATCAAAATAATCATTATAACTGTTATTATTATTTTAATTTTTATATAAATAGGTAATTTATCGTGAAAATCCAAAAGGAAGAAATTAATATCTTCATAAATTCAACATAATGAAAACTGATATATGACTATAACATATAATTCATTTATAACTTAGGAATCAATGGAAAGATAAACCATATTAAGAGTTGTATAGGAAAATTAAAGGTGAAAGTTGGCTAACCCTCAAACTTTGTTTGAACTTGCAATCTTGGTTCCTAAGGCCAGGAGTTTGTAATTGTACTACTGACGCTAATATTTCCTACTATCTTGACTAGTTATACTTAGGTTTTATAGCTATTTGTATATATATATATGTGTGTGTGTGTGTTTCAATATAAATAATCAATCACAATTTCCTAATTAACTAAAAAAATTAAATTGTATGAAGCGTATAATATTAAATCACATTCCAAAACATAAAATTCCAACGATTTCAAACAAAACTAAATATTTGTAAGATAAAATTTTATAACATATCCGAGTGCAACACGCCGCACTTAGTTTAATCCCACCGATACGTGGGGTTAAACTAGTTTGATAGCGCCAATATACACTGGTGCGCAAAAATTAAGGACGAGACGGTTTTTTCAATATAACTTTGTACAAAAGCTTTCCAAATCAACGCATTAAATACTGTAAAATCCCCAATACGTAAGGACATGTGTAATGTAAGCAACACTTACTAAAAGAGAAATCAGAGGGATAAAAAGAAGCTTGATTGAAAAAGTAGCATGGAGCGCAATGTGACTGAAGGCCGAAACATCTCTGTGATGGGTGTCCAGCAAGAAACATCCGGTCTATAGTAGGGGATATGATCTCCCCTGATTGCTAGACAGGTTTCACAGCGTCTGCACATGCTGAGAAGGAGGGTGTCAATGAGTTGTTGAGGCATTGCTGCCCATTCGTCTTGCAGCGCCAATCGAAGCTCCCGAATCGTTACTGGTGGTAAGGTACGAGCTGCCAAGCGTCTGCCTAGAAAATCCCATACATGCTCGATGGGATTGAGATCCGGAGATCGTGCCGGCTAATCCATACGTTCAATATCCTCACTCTCTATGAGCTGTTCGGCAGCTACTGTGCGATGACATGGTGCATTGTCGTCCATGAAAAGGGACTGCAGACCCATAGCGCCTCTAAAAAGACGCACATATGGAAGAAGAATCTCGTTACAATAACGGGTCCCGTTGACTGAACCTGCGTCGAAGATGTGAAGGTCTGTACGACTACCATGCATGATGCCTCCCCAAACGAGAACACCGCGACCTCCATACCTGTCCCTTTCAATGATGTTCGAGGGATGATTGCGGCTTTCCCGCTCTCTCCAGATGAGTATGCGATGAGAATCGCTACTCAAACTGAATCTGCTCTCATCTGTAAAGAGTACTCGTCCCCATTCATTGTCTCTCCAATTCCGGTGTTCCCGGCACCACAGAGAACGCCTTCTCCGATGGGCAGGCGTTAAAGGTACACACCGTACAGGGCGTCGTGCAAACACCACCACCGAGCAGTCTTCTGGCCACGGTAAAACGCGATATCGGTCGTCCAGTTGCCTGCGTCGTGTGTCTAGCGATTTCTCCCGCTGTCTGCCGCCTGTTTCTTCTGGTCTGTAAGACAATGTACCGGTCATCTGCGGGTGTGGTTCCTTGTGGACGACCACTACTGAACCCCCGGATAGCTGTTCCTGTTGTTTGAAATTGTCTCCAAAGTCGTGAAGCGATGTTGTGAGCAATTCCGAACTCTGCAGCCACACTTGTCACACTGCGGCCTTCCTCCAACTTCCCAATGATTCGACCTCGGGTAAAAGCATCCAGATGTCGTCTAACAGATTGATTATTCGCCATTTCTCGCTGAGGCAGCAACTCGGTGTGATTTTAACTGCTATACGGCGTGCAATCTCTTTGCCAGAAATACTGATCTTACACCGACAACATGCTTTATACTACTCAGACACTCCCCCATTACGTCTACCTGCATATCTGCGCATGTGCTACCGTACATCACCTTACTTAATCTCCTGATTGGTCTTTCTGTCCGCTCTGCCTCTTCGTTCAGCTGATATGCTAATTTTTCGACTTAGTCCTTAATTTTTGCGCACCAGTGTATATACAGATGTATATATATATATATGTATATATATATACATATTATATTACTTGTGTTCACTCATATACATTTGCCATGGCATTGTAGACATCCTTTTTTTATGTATAGTTGCTGCTTTCTGCTACATTGCTGCCCAAATGACTGCATAATAACATATTCCCTAAACTGACACGTCCTCATCTTCTTCCATCGATTTCTTTGGTTATGAAAAGTGCGCATTCTTCAAGAAGATTTCGAAGTTGGGTAGAGCAATTTTCTTGTATCAACGGATTGTTTTACCGAGGTGTCTCTCTCTCTCTCTTAATTTTTACTTAAGAATTCATTTTTATTACCTTACAACTCTTTATAACGACCATTGCCTTCTAGGTTTTTCCCAGTGAAGATCATTATACATCTCTATGAACAACCGACATAACATTAAACATGTTAATGTCACCAGAATAAATAAGGTAATATTCTTGTAAAATAAAAAAAAATGAAAAAAGAAGCCGTGTATATGATGGTTTTTATTGAAAAAACCCGCTACGAGATAATTCGTAAGAGGTACTCAACACAGGAATCTTATTCAGTGACGCCAGGTACGAGTTACCTCGTAGTGTTTTTTTTAAATAAAAATTACTATAAATGCCTTATAACAGTGCTTCTCAAAGTTTGAATATTTACGACCCAATATTTAACCATAATTTTCATCGCGCCCCCTCCATACAAATAACAGTGAATTAAATTCAATAACTTTGACACTACAGCTACAATACTACTCAACGATTTGTTTCTTAAGTACCTCCGACTTATATAGACGTCTCACTCAGACAAAGCATTGTTTGTCCTGGACGTATGCATATGTCTTTCCGAAATACGATTTTTTCCATGCACAGCTATTCATAAAATTATTCCAAAGGCTTGGAAAGTAATAAAAGGATTTTGACAGTTTGTGCGAATAATTCACCTATTTCAGAGGATGCCCTTATTTGTTCCCCTTCCCCCTATACATAACATACGCTCGCCTACGTGGAAAGCCTACTGGGGAGCGAATCGCATAATTTTTAATTGACATTTAATATATTAATTATAAACCGTACAAATTATAAAGAAAAGTGGAAGTTTTC
The DNA here is from genome assembly GCA_019973935.1 of Trichonephila clavipes. NCBI lineage: Eukaryota > Metazoa > Arthropoda > Arachnida > Araneae > Nephilidae > Trichonephila > Trichonephila clavipes. The sequence goes on from BMAU01008029.1 coordinate 2,059,304, forward strand.
GTATATAATTTTATATATGAAAAGCCCATGGTGTCACTGATTATTACTAAACTTGTTCTTGTAACGGCGTGGCACATAGCGTACTATGAGGTTTGATACTGATGCGACGCTAATGATAACTTATTTACTTTGTATAATGAAAACCCAGATTCTTAATTTTACATCGCATCATGACTCAAGTTAAAATTAAACACTAATATTCTATAGACAAATTACTGTACACTAAATTAAAATTCCGATCGTATAAAGTGGCAATTAATTTTATTGAATAACATATTTTTAAGTAACTGTAAATATATTGCATAACAAGATTAAGATTTAACTTAGCTTTGAGAGAGATAGGATGTGGGATGGCACAGGGACATGGTTGCCGCCCGGAGTCCCACGGAGTCTAGAATCAAGGTCTGGATCTGCTCAGTCCGTCTCTGTCTATGTCCGTCTCCGAGTGTGTCTCCAAATCGAGGTGCATCCCCTTTTTGTTCGATGCCTTTTTACTACAATATTCTAGAGCGGACTATTTGCCTTGTCCACTTAATTACCTCTGATTGGTCCGGAACCAGCGCAGAGTTACCGCACAAAGGTCGTTGCCTTGTTGAAGCGCGGGAAAATTCTATGACGCTCCCCAATATTTATGAGTGTAATGATCCTTCCAGGCGTGGGAATGTTAGGCACCCTTTGCTGAGGAATTCCCCCTCAGTGATGGGGAAAGAAAAGGCATTCCACCAAACTGAGTTCGCAATTTTGAAGTTCTGTTGAATATTCCTGAATGAATCCGCTCCTCCCATCAATACATAGCACACGATAGACAAGAAAGAGGGCGCTGCTGTGAACTGTTTTGGTCATTAAGCGGGAAGGAAAGAAGAGGAAGAAGGGATCTCGAACGTGAAAATGGAGGAAGATGCATGTAGTTCCCTATGCGATTTATAATTGTAAATAGAGTTGTAAATATAGTGATGTGCTTTGAAGAAAGTATTAAAAACGGTAAATCCGATGAATAAGCATCATAATTAATTCAATAACAAGGCGATCTTACATTCTTAACTAGTATTTTTAAATCAGTTATAAAATACATTGTGTACAGTACTGATAAATTTATAAGTGTATTATATCAATACAAATGTTAATTTACTTTTTATTATGTCATAATGTATTTTGTTTGTTTACTTTCAGTAAATTAATATATAACTCTACAAGGGAGACGCGTGTACATTAAAAAATCGAAATCAAAAGAGTCGAAATCTTGTAGAGTTATCACAATTCCTTAGGGAGGCACGGCCCCCAGTTTGAGAAATATTGCCGTATAATATTATATCAAAGACGTCAAATTGCTATATTTTGTAAAATGTCATGTTTTCTTTAAGGTAAAATCTTGGCTCCTATGGCAAGAGGCTCTAAAAGTACCTGACAGTGAATGGGTTAAGAAATATTACACGTAGATTAGCTAGTACTCTTCACTCACACGCACACACAAACTGTCTATAATACATAATTTAAAACTATTTTATGAGGAGCTTTTCTCTTACATACCTTGTATTCTAAGAGGTTTGCAGCCCAATAAAATCAAATGCATTTAAGATTGAACAATTTTTTTGAAAGAAAATATCACCTGTCTATTATTGTTGTTATAGGTTTACCATACAATGATCGTTAAAATTTTCATTTTGGAATAGATCAAGAACTTATATCAAAGCTTCGCAAATCACTGCTCTTTGCACAGACGATTGCGATTCTTCAGAATTATATTCCTATATACCATTTAAACAGCAATTATGTATTCTAAAAATTGTTTCCCTTTCTCTATTTCCTTCATAAATATCTATAATAGAATATTTACCTGAATTCTCAAATGCGTTTAAACATATGGCTGTCTATGACAATTGCTTTTGTATTAAATTGCTTTCCATTAACAAAGTTTACTGAGCATCATTGAAATTATAATTAATTCTAAATCTGTGAACGTCCATTTTATTGGTAATGATACCACCTTTGACATTACTCAAACTAATTTCCCTCAACGTTTAATTATTTGTATACATGAGTTCTGAAGCTCTTGCGAATGGATAAGACATGCACTTAACTCACAATAGAAGTAATAAAAACACTTTTTATATTTTGTGATATGCTTAAGGATTATTAAAAGGAGCATTGGAATAAGTTTTATGTGAAAGAACAACCAAGTCAGTGTTAAATAATGTAAACATGTATATTCAGAATAAAGCGCTGATAGTAGTGATTCTAAAACTGTGAGGCATGCTTCGCTAAGGGATGTAACAACTATAAGCAGGGGATGCGAGTGTAACGAAAAGTTGAGAAAATAAAAAGTTTTTTTTAAATATTCTTTAAAAGTAATTATTATAAAATAGCTATTACTTAAATATAATAAACACAAAATTTAATACATATTTTAATAATTTGTGTCATTTATAATTATGGTCGTATTATAACTTTAGCATCAAATTGCATTATTATTACACTAGCTGGTATATTCGCTCTTCGCACGGATAAATTGAAAAACTAAACATTACAGTTTGAATGATAAAAAAATTTTAATGAGTTAATTTTACTTGAATTGCAAATTAGGCAAAAAAAAAGCTTTTTTGCATATCTCAGCTGAACAATAACAAAAGATATCTCTTAAATTTTAAATTTGTAGATCTAATAGCTGATGAAAGGAATTTTTATTTATAAGTCCCCGTAACACTTTTGTCAGTGAATTTCTGAAAACACCTTCCTAAACTGATCTCTGCTCAGCAAAAGCGACACACACATATACACACAAAACGTTTCAAATTTTGTGTAATGAACGCTTAAAATAGTGTAAATAATTTATATCTGAAAGTGTAATACATTAATATTACTTTCTGTTGTATTTATTTTAAGTTAAAATCTTGCCACCACCTCTCCCTTCGAAATCTAATTTTATTATGAAATAAAAAAAATAGTGATTACACTGATCAAAGGAATACATTAAAAGCGAGCACGGGCTGAGGCATGGCGTAGACAAAACCAAAGGGAAAGTTTTGCTTCACATAAAAAAGATATATATTTATATACATATGCTATCGTGGGCTTTTTTTGCTGATGACAGATTTTTCCCCTACTTTCTTGACAATTACCGTTGTATTTTGGAAACTTCATATAATATCTTTGTAAATTATAGCATGTGTGTTTTTCTGATGTATAAACTATATTATTGTAAAGTTTCATAAAAATCCATTCAGTTGTTTTTCCGTGAAAGAGTAACAAACATCCATACAAACTTTCACGCTTATAATATTAGTAAGGATTTAATGCACTGTTATTGTATTGGGGTAGGGTTCCATTAAAATTATGATTGAAAATTGCGCCGTAAATACTGGAAGCTTGAGCAGCACTGGTTTACTGCATTATTAATGCGGAAATTTCTTTTAGAAAACTTCAAAGTTTAAGTTTCTATATTATTATATTTTGATACAATGGACGTTTATGAAGTAGTGTACTTGTTCATAACAAACATTTATCCAAAAATTTATATATAGTATGAAAATATTTTGAAGGTATTGAAAATAACACTTTGTGTAAAACATTATTTAAATATCTGAAAATTGGGGCGCGATGCTCCTTGCAAGTACATATACAAATAAATGGATCTTTAATATACAATAGTTTTCATGTTTCAACTAAAACTTATCTCGAAGAAGTATGTTATTTTGTGGTTTAGATGATTTTACTGTTAGTACTGAACTCAATAGATTCGAAACATTTATAAAAGTCAACAAAATCCGTATCCTATTGTACTTCTAAAGTTCAGTTGGTCTTTAGCTGAACTAATAAAATATAATTCAAAAATATTGCGTCATATTACGAAATTAGTACCGTTTCACAAACATAAGCAATTTTAGTCAATAAAATCGGAAGTAATGTTGTTTATGAATTCATAACGTAATATTGATAAAAGTTGAAACCAAAAATACTTTCACAAATAATTAATATTACTCTTTGGAGTTTGTAAAATTAATTGTTTCTATAGAAAAACAATTTTAAAGACAATTTCAAAAATATTAATCTTTCTTGGAATTTATCGTCCATTCAAAGGTATTTAATTATCTTTAAAATAAATGTGTTTTGCAAATAAAGCGGAATATAAGCATATCGTACAAGTTAAAATTTCCTTTTATTAAATTTAAATTATTAAAATTTCAGTTAAAATAAATTCTGTATAAAATTACATTGTTTTCAAAGCTATAACAACATTGCCGAAACTATTTTAATTAAAATAATTTTCTTTTGCAATATTTAGGGTAGTTAATTTTCTTGAATCAGCTTCTAATTAAACAACTAATTTGTGCGGAAAAGCGAATTAACCGTTGGAAATGTATTAAAATTGTTATTATAAAAATGAATTAAGGTACGAATAAAATGGCGAAAAAATAAAAATTTTAATATGTGATATAATAGATAGATATATATAAAACAAAATTATAAATTAGTGCAATCTAACTTATATATTGCCGTTTGTAAATTTATAATTGCGTCATTAATATTAGAAGGAATTTTCTAATTTGAAATCACCTTCGGTAGTAAACAGTATAATTGAATGCCTCATTAACTCTAAATTATATTTTCTAATAATTTAACAAGGAAGCGAGAAATCAACCTTCTTGCAGAAAAATAGGACTTTGAAAAATACGTTTAATTAATTAATGATCAATCAACAATTTTGCAACACATTATCGTTAATTTAATGGGTTGCCATCTTCTTTTGATTTTAAGGTATTGCAATTAAACGAGAAAAAGTTTTATCATTATATATTTGCTTATGTTTAAAATATATTGTTTCTATATCTTAAGAATTTCATTAAAGAATATTGCTTAAAATTATGTTATTTTTTTTCAATCTGTCGGTATCAAAATGATTTTATATAGCATTCACATAATTTGAATATTTTTAAATCTTACTAGTGTTTTTTGAATTTCAAATTTGGATAATCATTTGTGTGTAAAAGGGTTTTTAATTCATTAAATATGTAATAGTAAATTATATTTTACATGAATTTCTTATATAAAAATCTTAGTTTATATCTTTGGCAATGGGGAAAATTAGTCCAGCAGCTTTTATTTTCCGCGTTGGAATTTTTATCGAGTGTGCCAACGATAAATCGCCAAGTTGGTGATAAATAAAAGAATTAATTAAAATAGGACCCAATCTAATTTCATTTGTTTACATTTCATTTTCATTAATTTCACAGTCTTTCTTCGTATTATTTACTTGTTATTTCATAAAATAAATTGCAGGGTAGCGCATCTTACTAAAATAACTTAATTTTAAAAAAAATCAATTGATTTTGGGATATGTTTATAACTTTTCTTACATTAATTGATAAAAAGTTGAAATTAAGTTTTAAATAAAAGTTAATATTCAGGGAGACATAGTTTAATTTCAATTAACTTTCATACAAATGAATTACATGTAACAAATAAAGGAGTACATTAGATTTTAATTAAATGAAATATTTTCCCTTTTCATAAGTAAAAATATTTAAAGATTTGAAATTCATCATATAATACATGAACTGTACTGGATTTACTTCTGTATTTGATAGATTAATGCATAAAATAGTTATGTGAAATCATTTGCTTTCAAAGATTAAAGCATAATACATAAAAAAAAACGTATCAATCTATCAATGTCAGTGAACTACTAAAAAAAATCTGGTAATTGTTTTATTGATATTTACTCATTATCAGGAGAACTTATATTATGAATGATGAATATAAATTTATTAACGTACACAAGGATAATAGTATTGCTTGATTTTTGGAAAATTAATGTTTACCAATTGTTTAAATTACTTATTTCAACGTTGTTAATATTCTTTAAATGATGAAGTACAATGTATATATCACTCCCTCAATATTATAATAAAATTATCCTTGTAATTTTCCAACATTGTATGCCCTTCATATGCTTTTCTACGTGCTATATTTATCATGAATGTCAAGTAAGAAATATTGTAATTTTTCCCATAAAATTTCTGAGTCATCCAAAATAAATTCATTATAAGCATGTTTAATCGGCACAGTGCGAAACATGTCACCTGCGAAGCAGATGTAGAAACAGACATGTTGAATCAGATTGGTCGTAAAATTTTGGATTCGTTAAATAGGATCACGAATTTTATTTTGAAACGTGTTGCTCTTATTTTTCTCATATTTATAACAAAAAATAATAATGATAAATCTAAATTGTTTGCGATAATGTCTCAAAGTTTATAAAAATTTACCATACCTGGAATAAAACAAGCTTGATAGGTCGTAAACTTTTGGATTCGTTAAATAGGATCGCTGATTTTATTTTGAAACGAGTTGCTCATATTTTCCTCGAGCTTAAACAAAAAAAAATAATAAAAAAATTTAAATTGTTAGTGATAATGTCTCAAAGTTTGTAAACATGTACTATAGCCGGAATAAAACAAGCTTAATAAGCAATCAATATATTTTAGTGAAAGAAAAACAAAAGCTATCAGCTGTGTATAAATGCAATTTCCTTTTCTTACCATAAATAAAAATAATGTATCATTATTTATGCGAATTCAATTATTGCTTTTATTTTTAAATATTATCAACTATTCTAGCGTTTGTCATTAACTTATTATTTAAAATAAAATTGCCTTTCAGAACATTTTAATTATATCAATAATATTTCATTGTTTATAGTAGTATTCATTGTTAATAGTTCATTGTTGACACTAATGTTAAGTTCCCTTTTAATTACATTAAGTATTTTCCTTCACACAAAATTCACAACGTTCTGAAGCAATAATTATGAAATAATTTTAGTCACTTTAAGACTATTCGATAGTAATTAAAACAGCGTTTCTCAAACTGCGAGGAGTGCTTCTTTGGGGGGGTATATCGAAAAGTCGGAAACAAAAGATTTAAAAAAATTGATTAATTTACTGAAAGTAAGCAAAACCAAATACATTCTGACATAATGAAAAATACACATTTCAACTGATATAATACACTTATAAACGTATCAGTCCTGCACAATGTATTTCATAATTAATTTAATAGTACTATGTTAAGAAAATTTTAATTACCAGTGACGCTGTGGGCAAGTCAAAATTATACATAAAAAGCAATACTTATCTTGATAATTTGTACGTTTTATTACTTAAGTCGTAGCTTTAGTCGAAGTATATTATTATTGAATTTTTTCTATACATCGTTATTGTATGAAAAGGGGTTGCGATGAAAATTATGATTGGAAATAGGGTTACAAGTATTGAAAGTTTAATAAAAGTTATAATTCAAGTTTTTCTTAGAATTTGTCGCAATGGTCACATTACGGTTTATAATTAAAGATCTAGAATCTTGTTGTGGAATTTATTGTTTGCATAGTACAAGATTTATTGTATAAAGCTGATGTTGTGACAATATTTCTCAAAAAAATTGGAATTTTAAAGAACATAGAGCAGCACTTCTCAAACTGTCAATAGTTGCAACTCAATTTTCAATCATAATTTTCATCATGTTTCCCCATACAATAACAATGTATTTTGAAGCTACAGCCACAATACGATCCTTAATTATAAACCGTACAAATTATCAAGATAAGTATTGAATTTTGTACGTTATTTTTAAGCAAGTAATAGGATGTGATAATATTTTTCTTTCTAATTTTTAAATTGAAACAGATTGCAAAATAATTCTTCATCAAATTAAATATTTGTTTTCTCAATCATTTATTTCTAGAAGTATAAATGTCATTTGAAAGATAGTCCAGTCTATGTTGCTCTCTATCTTATCCTTCACATCTGGCATTCATAATTTTTTAAAATTATCTTTTTTTTTTACTTTTCATATGCTGGTACCCCCATGTAGAGTTATCACTCTCCTTTAGGAAAGTGCACCTCATAGTTTGAGAGTGGCTGACAAAAAATATCGGAACAAACACATCACATGTGTGTGTGCGAGTATGTATTTATTAACTTTGCGCTGAAAAGAAACATGAAGATTTTTGACAAATAACCTTGTAGTTTTGATACATAGTCAAGTGATTAGGATAATAGTTGTACTTCCCTCTTCGAAGTTACACATTAGAGCAACGGGAGGACACTGATCCTCGACAGATTTAACGTCCATTAGCCCATCTACATGTCAGGTCCTCAGAAGTAGTAGTAGGCTCAAACACATAACACGTGGACCATGAGTCCGTTACTTTAGGGATACCGCGGCCACATAAACACATCGAGTGAAAACGTAATTGATTCAAAAGAAATATGCAGAAGATATGTTTCAACTAGTAATATTTATTATTATTTGTTTTATTACTTTGTTTGTTTAATACATTTAACTTGTAAAGATAAATTACTCGCCGGAAAACAATTTCCCATTCATCTATAAAATTGCTCATTTTCAAATCTCCTTACGTGATATTTTTTTTTCCAAATCCTACCATTAGCTCACTCTCTCCCTATATATATATATATATATATCTTGTTCAAATTTTCAATCGTTAATATGTAATATACTTTATATTCATCCATTCAAGTTAAAATACATTTTTTAAACTTGTAGTGGATGGCACGTGATGCTAATACAGTTGTTTCAAATATTAATTCATTAATTATACCTAATTAATGAATAAATAGTAACAAACAGAAATAATAATCCAAAACCATTTACAAAAAGGAAAATTGATCGTTGTGTCCCTGTAGTGTAATTGATAGCGCGTTGGACTTCGAATCCAAAAGTCGTACGTTCGAATCCCACCTGGAAATGTCTAATTTCTAAAAATGGAATTTTTTTTTCTATTTAATTTGAATAATAATATTTAATTAATGCATAAGTAGTAACAAACAAACAAAAATAGTCCAATACCCAATATAGAAAGGAAAACTGAAAGGAAACTCGTTTTCTACTTTGTCACTTATTATTGTGATTCCGTCATATTTATATACATATTTATATTAATTGTAATTATTTAATAAAATGTAACTGAAATAAAAAAATTCTTTGTTTACCTAAGCATAGGAATTGGCTTATTTTTTTATATATTATTTGTTATTTATTTTATCTAGAACAAACAGTACGTTATTAAATTTGACCTTGTGTCATTGATACCCTATAACGTTTTCTGGAACTAAAAATGCCTTCTTACTAATCATCGGATGTTAAAGAAAAATAGAAAAAGAAATTTAAAGATGGGGAAAAATGCATGCAAATAAGATGTACTCAAAGAACTATTTTATCTGTTATTTTTTCTGCAAAATTTCATTAAAAAAGTTTATTAAACAGGTTTACAAGCATTTTCTTATTTAGAAAGCAATTATTACACGTTTTTTCCAAGCAAGTACGCAAGAATTATTCATTTTTCCCACCTGTTTATAAAACTAAGACTCTCAGTGTACTGTTTATTGAATATCGAAACATTAATTATTCTGATGCAAAACGCATCGCTTCTTCACGAAATCTTATCCAAACTCATGAGTAACTAGATTTTTCCGATATTTTTTTTGCAAAAATATTTCCTTTAATCCCTATAATTTGTGTCGCAGTTAACGGCTATTTGCTCAAGAAACCAAATTATTTTAAGCAGAAGAGATAAAAAAAATTGAGTGAGTCAATTTTTTTTAAAATTTTTATTTTCTCCTCTTTTAGGCCTTTCAAGGTTTTCCAAAGGGAAAACGCATGATCCTATTACAATATGAGGGATAAAAATGGGGAAGAAGTTTAACCTAATTAAAGTACAGATTGGGAGTGGTTTTTTTGCACAATAAATGGGATTAGGGTGGATATTTTTTTCCTATTCCTTTTTTTTTTAAAAAACTAATAGGCTTTATTCTTTGTAGAAAATTTCTTGGATTCTTTCAAGATGAAAGAGGGGAAAAAACAGATTTATTTTGTTAAAAAAAAAAAAACTATCGCGTAATATTTTATGATACAATAGCTGACGTCATTAAAACAGTGATTTTTATTTGAGGGCAAAAAATGCCATAAAAAACTAAATATATATTTTTGTTTCAGAATGAAAAATTAAAAAAAATAATAATAGGTCTGCTATTGAAGCATTGCGTAAAGTTTAAGGAAAAAAAAACTTTTTAAATTTTTTTTATTTTATGTTAAGTTTTTCTAGTGTAAACTTTTTGATTCCGGATAACTTTATTTCGGTATGTTTGTAATTACAAGCAATTTTCTTAAGTGTTATCTTTTTAATACTAAATTTTATCATACTGAAAAAAAAACATTTCAGAATAAGATGCACAAACCATTTGCTTTGGGAATTATTATAAAATACCCCATTACCATTGATTGTAAATATTTGCCACATTATTTACAACATTTGTTTACAAGAAAATTGTATATAGTTATATATGAAATTAATTTTCCAATGGGTTACAACTTGAAGCGAAATATTCTTTTGTTCTAAATATGAATTTGTGAATCAAACCAGATGCAAAATAACAATTGTGATTACACTTTTAAAAAGTGCCAGTAAAGCTAAATTCAGCCAGTTTTACACAAGTGTAAAGTCTGTTACACGAAGGAAAATCTTAATTTACTTTTTGAACATGCGACAGTTCCTAGCGACAATTATATATATATATATGTATATTTCCTATGCACAGAACATAATTAAAATTTTTAATTTTCAAATATATGTTAAACAAATAATCAATTCTAGTTACTTAATTAAAGCTTAACTTAAAACAATTACAACAATGTGACTAGTCAAATAATTTAGTTCTTCAGAAATGAACAACATCGGAAATTACTATTCTTGGAATCATAAATTCAATTTATAAGCGATAAAAACGACACCCAATTTGCTTTCTCACTCTCTTTCCATCATGCACCACGTAAAAACTTTATGAAATTTAAATGCGAAGCAAAATATATACAAAATAGTTTGTAAAATGAGGATTCAGTACTCAAATAATGTGATTTTGGAATGATTATTACACAAAAAATAATCACCATAATTATTATATCCTTAAGATTTTCCTTGAAGAAAAATATTATGAGGTATAAATATGAACCAGTTTAACAATAAAATAACCTAAATGATTAAACATATCTTTTTTGATATTGCAATTTAAAGGAAATATACAATCAATTCAGAGTTTGCGAAGGAAGTTAAGCTTAATTATATAATAAATATTATTTTTTCTCTTTTTTACATCCAAATTCCCTTCATGGACACGGAAATCTAATTATCTTCCATTTTAGATTCTTGAGGAATAAAAATGCTTGAATCTTAATCTAATTAAGAAATGAATTCAAATAACTACTTATAAAATCATTTTGTTATCTGCAAAAGTATAAAAGTTACTGTAAGCATTTTTCCCACTTTCAATATTTATTAAATTACCTAAATTCCGTTCAGCATCAGAAAAAAATGTGGCATAAACCACTTTTACGGATTCACTTTTAGTATTCATTCCATCTAGAACTCCAATTAAATAACCACTCTTTAGAAATCAAAGAAAAGGAAATACGTATAGATATTTATTACTAATATCCACTTTAAAATAACTTTATATGAATTCATTCGATGTTTTTCAGGCATGAAATAAAACCTTTCATTAATGGCAAAACGTTCGAATTGCTTTTAATTTTTGTTTTTCTTAACCCAAAAGATAAGGAGTTTTTTTTTTCATTTTATTCGATTGTACATAACAATTTTTCTCCATAACCAGGAGTTTTATAATTTTATTCAAGCGTGGAAAAGATCAATCCGTGTTTTCTCTAGAAATAAATAAATTTATATACTCGAGGAATAGAAATAAGTATGCGAAAGATATAAGCAATTATAGCTTTAAATTCTTTTTTTTTTGTTCTTGTTATTTTTACTTTTGTATAAAGAGACCCTAGATTCGCTGACTCTACTAGAAGAGTCATCTTAAAGTTGCATCCATAAAAGTTCCATCTTCTTTGATCATTTATCACAAAAACAACTTAATGCTTCAATTTATCAAGGGAAGTACTTTTCCTTAGGGCGGTAAATTTTCAATATATATGGAACAACTTTTAAAAAGTAGAATAGAAATTTCGCCAACTCAGCTATTAAATCATAAACAAGCTATAAATCTTAAATATAACTTTGAAAGAGAAAGAGAGAGAGAGGGGGGAAACAAGAGTATAAAAGAAAAGAAATAAAGCAGTTATTTTTTTTTTGTTACGAAAGTAATATATGTAGCCTTCTTTTAGATGTGTCTACATACGCAAGGTGTATGCAGTGTTTGATGGTCAAATAGCGTGTGAAGTTGTCGAAACTATATTTTTTTCCCGCTTAGATTTATCTATTTCTTTTCCAGAACTTCATTGTTCTGAATTTTTTTTTCTGTTTAGTTCGATCAAACATTCGTTCCTTTTTTATCACGCAACTACGTGTCAATGGGTCACTACGGATTTCTGATTTTATCGCTGGTCTATGTCACACCCAATCCATCATTATTATGAATTGGACAAAAAGTTCAGAAAGTAATTATTATTTATCACTGATCCAAGTTACACCAAATCCATCACTATTCTGAATTAAATAATTGAACCAAAAATTCGATAAACAATTATTATTCATAATTTATATTCATATTACTACGCACGGGTTATTCGCTGAAATGAAACTTTTAATTCATCATTTTTTTCATGAGTCGAAAACATCGCTTTTTAGCTTGAGTACATCAATCTTGTTCAAGCCTTTCAAAAGGAATTCAACTAAGAACCCTATGTGGTACAAAATGATAATAGAACACTATTCAATAAATTTTTACAATGGTAATTGAATATAGTGGGCTTTCTAGTCGCAATAATTCTATTATCCATTTTATTTAATAACTTTTTTTTCATTGTGAAAGAAATGTAATTGTAATAAAAGCACGTTTAGTGGAAGCAAAGTTATAATTTTCGTGAGGAACGGCTTTGAATAGAGTTGATATGTATTTTGCTGTTGGGTTCAAAAATACAGAATTTCCTACTTGTTTGATTTTATTAAAAAAAATATGTAATTATTAAGCCAATTTCAGTTAATATTTTTATAAGTTTTATTAAAATTCAATTGTTTTTAAACACATGGTTATGATTTCATAAGACATGTTTCTTGAATAGTTCTTGAATCTTGATAGAAATGTAAATCGGTATTTTAATTTGTGCCCTCACAATATATTCTTCAATCATAGATTAAATTTTCTTAGTTAACGCAAATATTTTTTTTCAAAAATGTCCTTTTACGGAAGACTTTTTGAAAAAGTGTACATCAATCATTTAGGGCACTTCAAAATACTTTAGACCAGTGTTTCCCAAACTTTTTTGTGCCATGCCCCACTTTAACATTTCTTAAGTTTCTAAGCCCTCCCCCCCATGTATAACATACATAATATTTAATATTAAAAAATTGATTTGTTCACTTAAGAAACATAAATGATGGATTCTAGGAATAAATCACTATCAGATATTTAACAAAACACGGTAAGTAAAATTTCAAAATAGATAATGAAAAACAGAAATTAAAATTCAAAATAATTTTAGTAATGATTTTTCCCATATTAATTTGTCATTTTAATTTAGCGAGATCCCTGCGCTTGATGCTTGCTGCAGAGAGATTTTATATTGGGTTCCAATTTGGTTAGCTTAAGTCTTAAATCCCCACGTTGTGTTATATCCAGCCGATTTCTTTTTTTTATCAGTAAATCATTTACAGCACTAAATCAACATTCAGGCAAAAATTAAGATGGAAACGGTAGCAATAGCTTTCTTGAGCATTTGGTTGAGTTTGGGTATTTGATTTCCGTTTCTTCACAAAGTCATGCCATCGCACCTTTTATACTAAATAAAGTTTTAATTGAGTCATCATTTTGCAATTCGGCGAGTTCTGCTTGATACTGCATATTTGATATATATCAGACAAATACTCTAACATTGGCTGCATCATCCATGTTGGGAAATCAATTTGTTGTAAATCTAAGAATTTTTCTTTAAGATTGGCCGATAAATTATTCAAATGATTTACAATAAAAAGTAAAGCGGTATCAGTTACTTCCAATTTTTGGAGCCAGTGGAACTGTTGAAAGTTTTCGTTGTTAATATGTTTCTGACATAACTCGATATTGGTAATAAAACCAAATATCTTCTCTTTTGCATCGACAAGAGTTTTATTTGTTCCTTGAAGTTGCTTATTATTATGTTTAGTTTTTCAAAGATATCGGCTAAATAACTCACAAATGCTTTACAATCGATTGTTAATAGGTGCTTCATTTCTGGTTTGTCGTTCAAAAAACCACTATCAAACAGTTCCATAATTTTCAAGCAGTTTCCTTTAGATAGCCACCTTACTTCAGTATGAAGTAAAAGTCTCACATGGTCTTCATTTTGTTCTTCACAAAATAGCTTGAAAAGACGCTCACATTTGGCACTAGCTTTAATAACATTAACACATTTTATTACAGTATGTAGTACTTCGTTTAAAACAAGCGAAATGTTTTGGGCTACCAAGTTTTGCCTATGAATAACACAATGTACAAGAATCATTTCTGGATTCGCATCTTTCATCAATTTTAAGCAGCCATTTTCCTTGCCCATCATATTAAGAGCACAATCTGCAGCACAAGATGTTATATTTTTCATTGGTATATCATTGACATCTAAGTAGTTTTTTAGCTTATTAAATATATCTTTGGAGGTAGTGGGGCTTTCTTATCTTTTACAGAACAACATTTCTTCTGCAAAATGCCCTTTATCAATATATCTTACGTAAGTTATCAAGCAGCCTCACTATCTCTCAAAATTGATTCATCCATTTGCACTGAGAGTTTTCTTGTTTTCAGCTTTTCAACAAGTTGTTTTTCAATATCTTCACCCATTTCATCTATTCTTCTGCAAACAGTATTTTTACTGAGTGGCTTAGCTTTTACATCTTTGGCATCTTTTTCAAGAACCGTTTTGAGGAATGCTGATATTGACGGATTTATTAAATTATCTCCTATAGTGTGATTTTTTTCCAGTTTTAGCGATGAATAAAGAAATTTGATAACTAGCTTCTAAAACACGATTATTAGTTGAAGTATGGGCAGTAAATAGCGACTATATTGTTGTTCTTTTTTCAAAGTTAAGTAACTCAAATCTCTGAGTTAATATGAGCGCTATGTTTCGCCTTCAAATGCGCCTCAAGACGACCTCGTTTTATTGATTCGTTACTCAAGAATTGCTGGCATAAAAGACAAAAAGGAATCCACTCATCTTGAACAGCAGATATGAACCCACATTTTAAATATTCCTCCGAATATTGACGAGTTTTTTTCTTGCTTACACTACTCATTTTACTATGGGCTATAAGAAATAAAAATAAAATCAGTAAAAAATAATATTAAAATATGTGTTAAATTTAATTCACTGTGACATAAAGCAAAAGTATACTAACAATGTATATTTATTTAAATGTATGCAACACATTTAGAACACTGCCACCGCAAATCAAAGGTAACTATATTTTTTCTATTTAAAAAAAATTCTCTGGAAAGTTACACATTTAAAATTAAAATAAATGAAAATACTTACCAATTATATCTAAACAATAAATATGTATATTTATAAAAACAACGAGCTTCTACAACAGTTTTGACGAACACTTATTTCAGATTAAGACCAACAGAATTATGTAAAACAGTACAGGTGTTGCGATAGGCCAATTAAGTGCAAACAACTGCGCTGTTTAGCAAATTTCTTAACTGGCCGGGCTATGTCCCCCTCCCGGCAGACGGCACACTCCGCGGTGAACCCTGGACGAAGCCAATCACCCAGTTGATATTTTGGTCTCGTCAAACGAAATTATGCCTGATAATTATTTAAGAATTTGTTTATTTTGATAAATTTGGCACCGATATCTAGCATTGCATTTAAATGGACCGGAGAGGAAGGGTTAGTGTTATGTCGTACCCATTTTCGAATTGCCCCCCTTCGGAACACCCACGCCTCCTTGTGGGGCGTGGACCTCACGTTGGGAAAAACTGCTTTAGATTATCTCATATACCAGTGATTTTTAAACTGGGATCCCCAGCGCTCCTCTGGAGAGTACGCGAAGATATTTCATTTAATGTTAAGATTTCCAAATAATAATGTATTTTATTACCTTCAAAAAATGCATGGGAAAGTACATTTTCAGCTATTTTTCAATTCCTACTACTAGATCACACTCTCCATATATTAATTTATTTATCTTCGTGGAATTTCCAATCCTTAATGAAATACATTTTAAAGCGCTCAATTGAGCTGGAATTTTACCGTAAAATCCGGCGTATAACGCGCACCTATACTTAAAAGCTGAATTTTTTTTAATTTTTAGGTATATTCGGGGTATAACGCACCCCCCCTTTTACAAAGAAACCGGAAGTGTACGTATACAAAGCTCTCATGTTTTGAAGTCATTTATTCTAGGTAATATCCTAGGTTTTTGAAAAAACAATATATACTTCTAGAAATACAACCCTTTAAGTTCATAAGAAATGTCATTTCTTTTAAATAAATAGTATTTCAATTGATATAGAAGTGTAGTTTTTTTCTCTATACTC
Organism: Trichonephila clavipes; assembly: GCA_019973935.1. Classification (NCBI taxonomy): domain Eukaryota; kingdom Metazoa; phylum Arthropoda; class Arachnida; order Araneae; family Nephilidae; genus Trichonephila; species Trichonephila clavipes. Next base: position 2,075,851 of record BMAU01008029.1, read on the forward strand.
AGTATTTTTTTCATTTTTAAAGCTCTCATTTTTATACCCGGCGTATAACGCGCACTCGTAAATTTCGATCTTACTTTTTGTGTTAAAAGTGCGCGTTATACGCCGGATTTTACGGTATATACATGATTTTAGATGACAATACAGTAATTTAATTTATAATTAATAAAAATTAATTGATTAAAACTAATTATTTAAAGAATTACAAATACAGCCACGTTTGCATCATTTTTGGCGACTTGTGTCAAAACTTGAAAAGGTTTTTTTTCTCTCACTTTAAAGCACTCATTTGAGCTGAAATTTTCTAGACACTATTGTTTTGGGTAAAAATTCGATAATTTAATTATAATTAATTAAAATTAATGGACTGAAACTAATTATTTAATGAATCGCACATAGAGCCACGTTGGTTTCATTTTTAGCCAATTGTGTCAAAGCTTTAAAATATTTTTTTTCTCACGTTTTAAAGCATTCAGTTGAACTGAAATTTTATATACGCGATTATTTTGGATGGCAATATGGTACTTAAATGATAATTAATAAAAATTAATGACTACTTAATGTTGTGATTCTGTCATATGTATATGCATATATCTGTATTAATTGTAACTATTTAATAAAACGTAGCTAAAATAAAAAATTTTCTTCATTGATCTAAGTAGGAATTGACTTAAATTTTTTTTTATGTTACTTGTGTGTGTGTGTGTTTATTTCAAAAGAAAGTACAAAAACTGTCTGGAAAGTGTAGAACTGAAACTGAGAACATAAATTTTAAATATTACATCTGAAAATAGCTCTTGTAAAAGAAATGCTGCATCATTCCCTTCTCATTAAAAATAAAATATCAATGAATACAGATAAGTACACATTACACTTATTTGAAATTAGTATTTTGTAATAATTGTTTATATATATATAATTAGATGTTTACTCTTTTCTAAAGGAGAAAAAATGCGTTAAAGAATTCTTTATAAATAACAGAGCCAGTCAATTTTAGGATTAATGAAGAACTTTTAAACCACTCAGCTCTTTGGGGTGCGCGATGTCAGGTTGATACATAATAAGGGGGCGTTGGTGATCGAAAGTTTACCACTCTCATAAACCATCTTCGGGATTGATTTTGTTCATTATTTTTAAGACACAGTTTTAAAGCGATTGTGCAACTAAAGTGAATTTATCAGGATCTGATAGAATCTCATTTTTTTCCCTACCAGGCACTTCGATATAGGAAAAATAGCAATGATCTTTTTTTTTTCCATTAGTGAAAGCACCTTTTTGATAAAAATTTTAAAAATCCTGTGTAATATATATGCTAATTACCCTAATTAATTAAAATGCAGACAACTTTTTCAGATAAGTAAGTTTTGCTTATTTTTGTTAACCTAACTAAATAGATATCATTTTGAAATCTGTTAATTTTATCATAGCTACTATTATTTACTGTTTTAATTAACTTGCATAAATCACAACATAACTCTTGCCAATCATCTTAATTAATTGACGCTGAGTTAATGTAATTCTTCAAATATTAAATGCTGATCCATTGAGGGAAAAAATGTAATATAATTTCTTTAAATTTGATATGTCTTTGTTTAAATGTTGAAATGTTATGAAGTAAATTCGGTTTTAAAAATCAAAATATTCAGCATTTGATAGATTTTTCAATAATCTTTAAAATTGTTATAATTTTTCTAAATATTTTGAAAGACAAAATATTTTTATAAGACTTGGATTAGCAGTTATTTATCTCCATCATCACTAAAAAATTTAAAACATTATCCTGCTATAGATAAAAAATAGACAGAATGTTGAATTAACAATATTGTTGAATATTATATAAATTTCATGTTTAACCTGTTGTATCTTACTGAAATCATAACATAATGTATTTAAAAATTATGTTTAACATTGCTGAAATATTTTGCAATAGTCTCTATCATCAGTACTTTCTTTCATGTTTTCAAGTATTATCTGCATTTAATTTCTTGTTTGGAATAAATATTTGATTGCAATTAATATGCTTCAAGCATTTTTTTAAATATTAGGTTGGGGGAAAATAAATCCATTATTTTTGCATGAAAATCAAGACCTTATTTAACATGCTTCCGATTGTCCGATTTGGGTCAAATATGCACCATTTTGTTGTATAATTTGCTGCCATTTTAATGTAACTTTCTAAATGCCTCCTTCATAGAAGTCTTGGCCCTTATTGGCGAAAACATCTAGTAATCCATTTTCAAATTCTTCTCTTGATCCCCATTTCTTATCATTCAGGAAGTTTTGCAATGCTAGAAAAATGTGGTAATTGCTTGTTTCCAGGTCCAGACTGTATGGTTGATGCATTAAAACTTCCCAACCAAGCTCCAAGAAGTTCTGGTGATTCGCTACAGAAGTGTGTGGCCTGGCATTTTCCCGATGGAACACAGCACCTAATCTGTTGGCCAATTCTGGCCGTTTCTGGTCAATCGACTGCTTCAAACGGCCCAGTTGTTGACAGTAGAGATCTGAATTTAGTGTTTGGTCATACGGAAGCAACTTCTAATAAATGATTCATTTCCAGTCCCACCAAATACACAGTAGAACCTTCCTGGTCTCTAGTCCTGGTTTAGCCACCGTTTGAGCTGCTTCACCACACTTTGACCACGATATTGTTCACACAATATTGTAGTATGTGACCCATTTCTCATCCCCAGTCGTCATCCGTTCAAGAAATGGGTTTATTTTATTCTGTTTGGCCAAGGCTTCACAGAAGGAAATTCAATCCATCATGTTTTTTGGTGTTAATTGGTGTGGCACCCAAACATGGATCTTCTATTTGAATCCTAGTTTGCGCAAATGGCTTAAAACTGTTTTATGGTCGATCTTTGGCTCCTGAGCGATGCTACGATTACTAACATACTGATCAATTTCAATCATTTCTGTGATTTTATCGACATATTCGACGACGCGCCTACATGTGTCAGGTGCATCTTTAATATGAAAAATACCTGAACGGAATCGACGAAACCAAAATTGCACGTAATTAGCTGTTATGGTATTGACACCATAAATATCACTCGTAATTTCAGCTACCTGGCTTGCATTTTTGCATTTATCAAAGAAAAACTGTAAAGAGAACCGAATTTTCTATTTGTTGATTTCCATTTTTATCACCCTGTAACTCACAAATGAATGGACCAAACAAAAAAATAAAGCAAAATAATTTTTAGTGGGGTATGTCTTCTTGACAACGAGCATAAATTTGAAATTGTTTGATGGATACTTCACGACATATCGACACTACAGCCATATACCGAAAAAATAATGGATTTCTATTTCCCCAAACTAATATATACGTGGTTGGGTCAAAAAGTTGTTGGAATAGGATTTATTAAAAATTATTAACAGATCGAATAATAATTTAATCTTATGGGTTATATACTTCCATCCTGCATCCACACACTCTTTACAGCGTTAATATAACTGTTCAAAACACTCCTGGAATCCATTTTTTAAAGTTCTTCAGTTGCTTTGTCGTATTTTGGATCTCCTCATCTGAATTCCTTCCATTTCGTTTTCAGCCATGGAAACTCGTAAAAGTCCTCTGGTGCTAGAATCGTTTTCGTATTTTTTCTTCAGAATCTCGAGCGTCTCAGAAGGTGATTTCTCGAGCAAAACACTGAATTTGATGTTTGTACTGCTCCAAACGACTTTGAGAAATCCGATGTGAATGAAAAATTGGCTTTTTAATGATCTTCAGCAAACGTCAAGAGTAATTACTGGGTATGAATACTTAATGGCTATGTGTGCATTTTTTCATTAGTGCTGCCAACCTGTGACGGTTCATCGCGTTTTCAACTAAAAACTCCTCTTGGGTTCTTTGGGGCCGGAAAGGCAATTTCTTTCCAACAAAATCCAGAAGCGAAGCGTTATTATGCAAATTAAGAACCTTTTAAATAGCAGTAGTGTGGCTTTTGGGAAGTGATTATGCTAGTATGTGTTTACGAGTGTTAAAGTTTAAAGTGAGAAGTGATCCGACATTCAAGAGTTAAGCTATTCGTGCCAGTCCGTTCAGGTCAAGGTTGATACCATTTCACGCGAGATAAAGAAACGTCATTTAGGATATAGAGGTAGGACTTTTCTATTAATTACTAAAAATTGTGTATATATTGCTAATAGGAGTAGGTTGTTAACTTATAAATAGTGATTAGGGTTGCGCTTATTTGGTAGTACGTATTGTATGTTTCTTCACCTCAGATCCGCTAAGTTAAAATATTAATATCCTTATTGTATATTGTTTAAGTTACGATTTTAATAAAGAGATTAAGATTATGGCAACGCCTGGTTTTTCATTCATTCTCACACCTCTAGGTCACGAGGAAAACGTAGGAGTACGGTAATCCTCACGAGCCAATGGAAAAATGGATGAGTTGCCATAGAAATGAAAAGTACTTCTCCAAGTCTCGAATGATGCGTGGCTGTCGGGGTAGTAAGATTTATAATTATATTTTATTATTTTTAAGAAAAATATAAAGCTAATATTTTAGTGTGGTATTTTATGTTCATTTAAGCTTATCCTAATTATTTTTTCAGAATTATAAACTTTAAAACGGTTTTTCTTGGTTTGTGTTTTTTCACATTCAAAATACCACTTCTCCCACAATTATTTACCAATCACTTCCATTTTTTCCCTTTGTCTTATATGTAATGCATGTAACAATATTAGGGATCCATTTTACTGTAAATTGATTACTTCTTTTTTTAAAAAAAATTAAATGTGGGAAATATTAGTCTTTTGGTTAAATTTTAGCATATATATATCAACATTTTATTATTTTTCCCCTCCTAAACTGATTAAGGTAATGCAAAATCGATTCCTAAAGGTGTATAAACATCCTCAGAAATATTACAAAAACTTCATGACAAAAAATTAATTAACACAAAAGGATTAGAATTTTAAAAATTTCCAAATTTCTTAAAAAAAAATTAAAATTTTAAAATTGTGAGAATAATATGGGAAAAATGTTATATCGTATCTTTTTCTTAAATAAACATTATAAGAAATGCTGAAATGTAACTTTTAAATACATAAATTAAAAAAAATTCTGAAAAGGTGCCGAGTCCTTTTATTCACAACCTATTACACTTTATTGTATATGTACGATGTTATATTTGATTGTATTTGTTTAATCTTTAACAATTATTAAATTTAATTTTATTTTAACTTACCACACTATTTCTTGTATATATTCTTCCACGTTTAAATTAATGCCTCCGTTAATATCCCTAAATCCTTGTTCAGAAACTAGTTCCACTTAGCAATAATTTATTCTTGATCAAATTCAAACTTGACATAAATTAGTAAAGACCCTATTAACTTTATTTGTAAATAAAAAACAGAAAAGAATACCCTATTTACATTAATTATTATGATTTTAGATCATTATGAAGATAATGATCTAAATGAAAATGATTTCCGTGCGCCAGATTGGGAAAACTGCTCACTGTGCGTCGCAGTGTTCAACTGCTTAAGGGTTTTTGGCGACGGACCTCATTATTTTGAACCATGATCAAGTGACGATAACGACACCTGAGCTAGCACCTCCATCTTCTAACTACCATACCACACCACGGGATGACGTTTGAGCTCTCAATAGATTTAACGTGCATCGTTCCCCTAAATGGTGGGAATACAGCTGTACAAGGTTCGAACTCATGACATGCCAGCCACGAGTCTGTTACCTTGACCACTAGGCTACCACGGCCACAAGAGGGAAATCTAACAAGTTGTCGCGTGTTTAAAGCACTTTTTTGGTATGGTATATATATATATATATATATATATATATATATATATATATATATATATATATATATATATATATATAACCTAAGTATAACCAGTCAAGATAGTAAGAAATGTTAGTCACAGTAGTACAATAGCAAAGGTACATTAGTACAATAGCCTTAGGAACCAAGATTGCTGAATTAAACAAAATTTTGCGGCTATCCAACCTTCACCTGTAATTTGCCTATATACTCTGGGCCATAAGGAAAGGAAGAAATATTAAGAGAAATTTAAAATGTTACAAATAAAATACAAAATACTATTAATATATAGCAATAAAATTATAGCGTACTAGTATTTACTGGTATACAGTTAAAATCGCTGCAATAAAACTAGATGATAAAACTTACTTCGTGAGTACAGCAACACATTATGTTTCCCACCAGATACAATGGAGTATAGTAATACCGCATAAAATTATATACCATATATCTTCAATTAATTTAAGATCGTACGTATTTTTTAACCGTAAAAAGTGTAAGATAAAATTTTCTACTCATTTAAGTAAGAGTTTAAAATAATTAAGTTTCTATAATTCATTTTGTTCAATCATTCTGCAAAAAATGAAAAATAATATAAAATATACAGCAGCAACAAAAAGAGTAAGCTGTCTGGTTCATGTAACTAGACACATTTTGATCTTTTTAATGAAAATTTTATTTCTCAGAGAAAAAAAATAAAGATACAGTCCAGCACACTCCGAGAAAGAAATAAGATCAAGCCACTCAGTTTACGAGTTGAAAGCATCAAATACCCGATACAAGTTGCAGCTTCCTTTTACAATAGACAAAACACACAATGGCGCTCTTATACCGCTTCTACTTCAAAGCAAAACAAACGACGAAGATAAAATAAAAAACACAGAATCTTCTTCGTATAATTTGTATTATTTACGCAGCGAGGCTCCATCGTTAAGCCTTTTCGTTCTATTGAAACATTAAGGCTTCTGTTCGAGAGAATGGAAGAAAAGTTAGAATCTTGTTCTACGGAAGTAAAGTGCCTTTTTCCCCATCAGCTCGAGATCTTCAAATAAAAACAGTTGAGCACATAAAAATAAGTGAGTGTAGAAAAGTCGACTCGACGTTTTTTAAAACGGTGCGAAATATTCTCTAAACTACCTAATGCAATTCTTGAGAAAACAGGTAATGTTATTTTCTAGCTGGTGGGATAAATAGTTATATTTTGGTGCTACTTCCATTTCGGATTTAATGAAGCTACATTGCTTGGCTCGTGTTTTCCAGCTATTTAATGATGCATGCGGTATTTCGTTAGATGTGGTGTGCAAAAAGTCTTGACAGTTCTGTACATCAAGTAAATTGCTTGTGCTCTCTCTCTTTTAAATATAAAAACGAATTCTGGATCGTTTCATGCGAGGCTAGATAAACATTAGTTTGTAAATTATTTGGATTTACTTTATTTCAAGAAACAAATCACAAAATTGATGAACCGTAAAGCTTAGAAAATGTATACCTTTCTTTACAATTTTCTTGCATATTTTACTCTCCTCTATTTTTAAAAGCTAATTGACACACATATATACCAAATGGTAATAATTAAACTTCCCCTAAAAATGGGATTCTATAGTGTAAAGGGAGAACGAGATGCAACAAAATTTTGTTTGGGGGCTTATACACGGGATGCGTTCACGGAATTTCGTTTCAAAAATTAGTTTCAAAATGTCCACCAGAGAGTGCCTTTTCGGGAAAAACATGAAATTTAACACAATAAACGACCAAAGCGTAAAAAAGAAACAATATTAACATTCCAGAACAAGAATGGCGAGTAATAAAATGCGAAACCGGGAAAAGCAGTCAGTTGAGGAGACAAATGTCGATGTTTGCTTGCTTGCGAAGAAGAAACTTTATACAAAACAGTTTCGAGAATAAAACGTTTGCTGGCTTTGTCATGTTTCAGTCGATGTTTCTAGCTTTACTAAAGACGGTCTCTTTAGTTGAACGTGCATTATTGGTGAAGATGTTTTACGAAAACAAGGAGAATGCTTCTACTGCAGTTCATGAATCCATGGGTCTATGAAGGTGCTATTGTTCGAACACTTCACAGAGGAACGTGTTATCAGTCATTCCTTTCCTAATACGTGGCCACCACGTTCACCGGATCTAACTCCATAGGATTTCTGGTTATGGGGCAATTTAAAAAGTCATGCGTATCGTGGAGGTGTGATGTTGAATGACCTATAGAATTTCATTCCACTTTTATGTGCAAAGCCTCACAATTAATCAGTTACTATCTGCTTTTGAACACAATGTCCATCGACTTGAAATTTTGCAGGTTAATAATGATGATCACACGAAGCACCTTTCCTTGCACCGTCCTGTACACTATTAACAACTACTTCTGTACAATTTTATCCTAATCTGTTCTTGTTTCTGCAAACTGAACTGTTTTTATTTCTCTCTTACCTTAACTTAAAGGTAAGAGAAGGTGATCAGAAGCTAGTCAACAAATGTTAATATTGTTTCTGCACTCCATTTTTAGTGGACAATTTGGAATTAAAATATTTTTTACGAAATTCCACGAGGTCATCTCGTGTATAACTCGAATACAAATTTTCGTTGTATTCAATTCACCCGTTTGCGCTATAGGATGCTGTTTATAGGGGAAGTTTAATTATAGCCCCCTTATATATCATAATCTCGCTTTCTTCTCTGGATTAATAGAATTATTAATATCTGTTCTAGCCCTAAGCATTCGACTGTATAGGACAAACATTTTCATAACATTCACTACTTGATTTAAAGTGAACAGGAAAAATATAATTATATTTCCAAAATTGAAACAGAATGATCATTTACGCTTTCGTAACTACCTCCCTCAAAGTGGATTCCCGCAACCCCCATGGTGAATCTCTATTTAACAAAATAAATACTCTTACTAAATTTTAAGTCTAAATCTATTTTTTGTTATAGTTCCTTATGCCAATAAAGTAAACGTAATAGTTCAACAAAAACGGAATTTTTTTATCAATAAATCTCGTAACACCTTTGAGAGTCAATTTTCGTAAGAGCCGTTCTTAGCATATTTCAACTCCACAAAAGAAACATGCATGCAAAATTATTGTAGGCCTAATGGTTCAAAAACGTGGAAATTTTTTTATCACGCCCCAGTATCTTCCCACTCTCTCCTCAAAGGAGTAGATTTCTGTAAAATCCGTTTTTAGTGGATCCTTATTCATCACAGAAACATGTCTATCAAATATTTAACTGCTAAAGAACGGGAATTCTCATCTATAACGATCCTTAACCCTTCACAACCTAATTTGGAAGAGAGGTCAATTTTTGAAAAGGCTTTTATGTATCGGATGTGTGGAAGGAATATGCCTGCCAAATTTCAAGTATGTAGGTGTAATAGTGCTGCTTCGTCATGAGTGAGCCGCCTTTCTCTTTATATATATAGAAAGAAATTTTAAAGTATTAAAATATAGAGATAAATAATGTATTAACATATAAGTTTTATGCTTGGTAGAATGTAATATTGTTATTTTTATTATTTATTTAATTATTGTTATTTTTTTTCCTTTTTCCAACTGTTCTGAATATATTCAGATTTATGAACATGTAAAATTGTGTATATATTGTTTACTATTTGCATAATTACACAATTGTGCATCGCTACTTATTGGTTATAGGGATAGTGAGCTGGAAATTGCTTTTCCGAGTAATTGCCCACACGTTTATTGGCGATATTATCAAGTGCAATCAATTCACTACAAATAATTTTACAATAAAAAAAAATTATATTATAAGGGCGTTTCACATAAACCTTAATTTATTTGTAAACCTATCAACAAATGGTATAAGCTTGAATATGTGCACTATTTTCTACGTGTAACCATACAAATGGTTGGACAATAATACAAAAAAATATCGAATTATAATGCGTTTCATTGTTTGTTACAGTTACAGGTTTTGTGGGATATAAAGGGTGTCCCAAGATTATTGGGACAAATTTTAAAGGGGGGTAGAGGCATCACAACGATTGAGATTTAAATAGCATCCAATGATCGGAAATGTCTACGTTTGGAGCTAGGTAGCACTGATCACAGAAAACCAATCTGCATTACAACAATCATTTTATCTGTTATTTCCAACATTGAAGTGTAGAACAGTTTTACAAACACCTAGCCGACAAATATGCACCTGACTATGGCTTGAATGAAGGAAATCATGAACATCAGACAGATTGTACCGCGAAAGGTGTCCACAGAGAGATGCACCGGATCTCTAAATGTTTACTAATTTGCATCACAATTTGTGTTAATATAGATAATTAAGAGTTAATATGGATAGTAAGGATGGGCGACGAGCGACTCGAGATCCTGGCATAGAACACAATTAGTTGGGTGTCATTCCAAGAAATCCGAGTACTTGGGTACGAGTCATCGCTTCTGCAGGAGGAGGATCTCGGAGTAGTATTCATCTTATTTTGCAACTTGAAGGCCAACCATTGCACTTGTGGCGGTGTGATATCTATATAAACCAGTACTAGTCATCACGTTAAGACAATCGTTTTGACGTGATCGCTAAAGTACTCTCATTTGGAACGGAAGGTACCCAGATCGAATCTTCCTTCCTTCATTGGTGATCTGGACGCCCAAAAGAACCCCACCATTCACGCACCGCAGTCGTGGCACCATCTATCTACCACAAAAGCAACCAAACCGTCAGATACATGACGCAATTAAGCCACCACGCACGAATGACGCGACCCACAAAGTGACGCAACTGCTCACACGCTCGCCAGGAATATGGGATCGTTCGTTCGTCTATTCACCGAATCATTGGCAGGGGGGTAATGTGGCAGCGTGATATCTATATATACCAGTACTAGTCATCACGCTAAGATGATTGTTTTGGCGTGATCGTTAAAGTACTCGTATTTGGAACAGAAGGTGCCCAGATCGAGTCTTCCTTCCTTCACACTCTTTTCATCTTCAAAAAGTAATGTCAAAAGAAGTGATTTAAATTAGTTAACATTCGGGAGTCTGGTGCATTTCTCTGTGGGTACATTTCGCAGTACATTCTTTCTTCGGCTTGTGGATTTCCTTCTACCACTCCGTAAATCAGGTTCATATCTGCCAGTTAGTTGTTCGTAAAACTGTTCCACGCACCACTGCGTGCGATGACAGTGCAAAAATGACTGATTATGCAGGTAGGTTTCCTCCTATGTTTTTGTGAACGTCATCTTGCCCTGAACGAAGACGTTTCCGGCGATGGAATGCTGTGTAAATCTGAATTCTTGAAGTTTCCCCTTTCTCCCCTTAAATGCTGTCCCAATAATCCTGAGACAGCCTGTAAAAAACTCCGTTTAGCGTTTGTGACGGGCTCATGGCATTTTCTACTAAAACCTCCTGTTGGGTTCTTTGGGACCGAAAAAGACAAGTTCTTTCCAACGAAATCCAGAAACGAAACGTGAACATGAAAATTAGAAATCATTTTAATAGCAAAAGTTTAACGTAAGCGTATGACCTATTGGGAAGAGATTATGCTAGTCTGGTTTAAGCGCGTGAACTGAAAGAAAAGAAGAAAGCCGTCTTTGATTGTGAAGTTATCCGTGACAGATCCATCGAGTCAAGGTGGATCCAATTCCACACGAGTTATTCTAGAGGTATTGATGATCCGAGAGAATTGCCATTAAACAAGAAACTAAGGAAGGATAATTCTAGTATCCATTAGTAACTGTGAAATAAACAGAGATTAGGAATAGATGGGAAAGTGAAATATAGTGGTTAAGATCGCGCTTATTTGGTAATACTTATTGTGTGTTTCCTCACCTCAGATCTGTTAAGTTATAATATAAATATTATCATTGTCAGTGTTTAAGTCAAGATCTTAATAAAGACATTTTAAGATCAGGACAACGACGGGTTCTTCATTCAATCCCACACCTCTAGTTTACGAAGTTAATTTAGGAGTGAGGTATCACTCACGGGAGAATACCTTACACGTTGTTCCGTACTTCCTCGTGTTTTCATTTGGACTATTTGACATAATTAAATTGAATTTTGATTTTAAGAAATCAACTAAAGATTTTTTGTCTTTTGAAAATCTACTTTAAAAATCCCACTTAAAATCATAGGTAATTTGTTCAGAAAACCTGATCTGGCTTTCTGAATTTTGGTTTTAGTTTAACATAATTCAATTCTATCAATGAATTAATTTAAGCAAAGGAATAGAGAGTTAAACAGGTAGTTGATTGGGAAGAGAGGAATTTAGGCCAATCCTTTTAAAAAGGGATTTAATCAGAAGATTTATATCACATAATCTCTGGCTTATGCTAGCTATTTTGTCATTTCATGGCAGTTATATATGCGGTGCTGCTGCAAGGAAAGTCTTCTTAATTATATTTTGTTTTCTTGTATTTAAATTATTTAATGTAACGTTTTATTAATAACTGTATACTTAATTTTGTTATTTTAAATATTAAATTATTTTAATTTTCTTTTTAGATTCAAAGCATATCTAAGTGATTTCATTAATAGAACTGTTTGTTCATTGCTGTTCTGATCCGCTTACAAAAATAGATTTTTATTCTTAAATTCATTGCATTATTGCTAATGATAATTATATTATTTACTTAGTTCTATAAAAATGTCTTCTTTTTCTACATTTTTTTAATTTTATTCTAGGATTTCTACTACCGCGTTTCATGTCATTTCCCAGCGGCGGGGGAAGGACGAAACATCTCTTCTTTTCTTTTTAGGGATGTGTATGACGCGGATGACCTTTTACGAGCAATAGTTCCGATTAAAGACGAAAAAGGCCAATGGAGCGTTACAAAACCGAGCATGACGTTCATTCAAGTTTACTCTCCAGAAAAACGCGCCTATGGAAGTTGTCACTTCAAAAAGTTAAATTATAATAGCGTTTCATCAACCTTACTCCTTTATAAAGATATTAATAATGATATAAGTTGGAATTTGGCATATTGTTCTTTGCGTATGGCCATGCTTCATGTCGTCAATCCTATAACCCAGTGCTTCTCAAACCTTCAATACTTGCGACCCCCTTTTAGATCACATTTTTTATCGCCCCCTTATACATTAATAATGTACTGAATGCAATAATAATGCACTTTGACGCTAAAGCTACAATAGGCGATCTTAATTATAAACCATACAAATTAGTAACATAAGTATTAAATTTTGTATACTACTTTTAAGCAAAAATAAATAAATAAATAAATAAAATAATAGGATAATTATTAGGTTATTTTTCCTTTATCTAATTTTTAAATTGAACATATTGCAAAATGTGGTGGCTGCTTAGAAGTCAAAATATAGATATCTGCTAAATATAGAATAAGAACTCAGAGGGTCAATTTCTAATCATAAGCATTCCTTATAAAAACTTTGCTTTGCAAGACAAGCCCATGGAAGTCGTTAATACTTATTAAACTTGTTCTTAATTTAGTATTAATTAATTAGTTATAAAATACTCTGTGCAGCACTGATACATTAAAAGTATACCGGCTGAAGTAGTCTTTGCACGATTTCATTTATAAGAAAATAAAACATTATTGATATAATAGCTGAATTGTAAGGGGAGTAAAGCCAAGTGCTAGACAATATTTACAAAAATGTAAAATGATTTTTTTTTAAAAATGGTTGCTCAAATTAGAATTAGTTTTAAGCGAATTGTAATTTTAAGCCTCACAGAATTAGTATTTATAATTGATGTTAAACAGTAGCGCAGACAGGAATTCTTTAGGGGGTGGGAGGTCCAGGGTCGAAAGTTCATCAATCTTGTATCAGGTTCCTTTTCATTTTGTCGATTTTCGAGAACAAAACACAGTAAAAAACTAATTCTTGAATAAATAATTAGCATTAATTAATAAAATTAATCATTAATAACAAACACTTAACTAAATTTTGTGTACTATATACTTAGAATTATAATCAATCGGAAAAAATCAAGGGCTTTGAGGGAAAAAATCAAGGCCCCGGACCCATAGGTCCCCTTGTGTGCGCCACTGATGTTAGATAATGAACAATAATATATAATTCCGATGAAGAATAATAGTACAATTTTTTATATTTAAAGCGAAAAGACTTCAACATGTTTTATCCCGATAGCAGGTGTGCACTCGATACGGTCGAGTGGGGTTAATGAGTCACCCCAATCCTTTTTTTAATATATATAATTATTTTATTGTACACGATACAAATCGTGATCCCAGTGAGTAATTTAATTAAGAGAAAGTTTACTTACCTACTTTCAAGGACTTTTCAATTTTTCTTTGGTAACAAATAAACAGTTTTGCCAGAATTAATGATTTCGTAATCTGTGTGTCTCGCGCGACTACTTCCGGATAAAAAGTATATTCATTATGATAATATGTATGTTACTGCTAAAAAAATTATGTGAAACGTTTTTTGTTATGCTTTATATGTTGAGAATACTTATAAAAATATGTCTTGGCCAAGTAATTCTTCATAGTGTGCTTCAAGATATTTTCCAAATATCATAAAACTCTTTTGCATGGAAAAAAGCGTAACAGAGAAATACATTACTTACAACTTCCCTAAATGAGAAACAAACACATAAGAGAGGGGTCATAACTAACTGTACCAATAACTTAGAAGGTTAAACAGATTACAGCTATAATGTGCAGTATTTCAAAAATAATGACAGTGATGAATTTTTTATGTTCCTAAATTTTTTTCGATTCTGGGTCTGGGATCTGTTTTTTCTCTGAAAAATTACTATGTTAGGTTCAAAAAGAAAGCGTAAGAAAAAATCTCTCATCATGGGATTACAGCAAATCAAATAAAAGTTTTTTTCTTTGGTTATAGGATCAAAGATAGCTAATGAGGTATTGAAGGAGTTTTTATTTTTGATGACTTAATATCGCGCGCTCGCGTCAATAAATTATATCAGAGTAAAAAGGCATTTTTTAGTATGTCCGAAACTATTTTGTTTTAATTAATTCCAGTAAATTAATTATTTTTAAATCTTCTATTTTCGATATGCTCGCCCCCCCCTCGTAAGGTTATCACGCCCCCTCCAGGGGGGCACGCCCACAGTTTGAGAAACACTGCTATAACCGATAAGAAAAAAGAAAATAAAAGTAAATTTGCAATCAAACCAAAGATTGACAATATTTAAAGATAGAAGTACTTATTTTAATACCAGAGATCCTGTATGCCACGTTATTTCAAAACTGAATAACGGTATTTATCTACTGTATTGGCAAACGGTTCAAGTCAGAATTTGGCTGTATTTTCTACCTGCTATCGTTATAAAATCTCATGGTTTACTGTAATTGATAACAATAGAAGTCTAAATTCTGAAACTGCTGAAATGTTTTCATATAAGTAGTACTGTTGTGTTTTTTTTTATGAATTTGTAATAAAATGATTCTAAATTATGAATAAATAAGGAAATTATTTCCAATGAAAAAATGATTTTTTTACAGAAATAATTCAATATATTAAATATAAAAAGAGTAATGCTAAAAATAATTTAATTATCATGCATGGAGTAACTATTATACAACTATTCAAGAAAATTCTTCCCCTTTTTTTTCTTGAGAATTGAGCATTTATCAGTGTCATTTCACTTTGTCCTAATCAATTTTGCAACATATTTCAATACACTCTGTTATAATATATAGTTAAATTAACACATTTATACGCAATGCACAATTTACTTCCTCCATATGTAAGCTTATAGATAAACACTGCGACGAATAGGTTCAAAATTTACTGAATGTTTAATGCATTCCTTGTCGGAGCCCCTATGTGCCCATATATTCACAAGTAGATTTATGCTAAGTATCTAACACCATATATCAGGTTGGGTAAGCGTGGAGTGTATCGTTGCCTACCACCTATGCACGATATATCATTGCCAATATATCATATACAATAGTGTTATATAATGTACTACATTATGACATTTGTTTTTGAAGATTCCTTTTACTTCACATAACTCATCTGGAGAACAGTCATATTATTTTATAAGTTACTTAATTAATTTGGCACATCATGAACTGATTGTACTTAATTTTTTATTCAAACTATGAGGAATCCTTTAAAAAGGGAATGGGTAGATGTAATGTTTATCATAGCGCGAAACCAAACATTTCAAAGCTCAAGGGGGTTCAGAAAATCTTGCTACACATTGAAGCAGAATTTTGAACATGAATGCCAAAACTCTCGCAAGTATAAATAATATGTTGTTGATGTTGACGTGCGTTTTTTATCCTGGGAACATATGAAATACAAGTGAAGAACAGAAAGCATACAATACAGCAGAATAATATACACATTTATTAGAGATCATGATTCCAGCATATAACAAGAAGAGGTGCGTTGCTTTCCTTTTCTTTTCCTCAGGTGAAAGACCGACTTCTTTCCCGAAAAAGATACAACCATGTCTTACTCGGGATTCAAAACCAAACGCCCTCGGTTACAAGTCAAGGGTCATAGCCACTATACTAGCTGGGCAACTATAAATAATATGAGAGGGTTAATTATTATAATTTTACATAAAAGAATTTGTTTTAATATTAGATGTAGGTAATTTTTTTTTCCTGTTTACTCTTTGCTCCGGTGTCATAATTAGTCCCAATACTCCTATCCCCTTTAATGCCTCCGGCGTATATGTACGTCTCACTTGACAAATGTGTTAAACGTCCCGCACGTATATATACATCTTTCCAAAAAATATAGTCCTTCTCTTTTTTTTCGCTGCTATGAGTAAAACTCTTTCGACAGCTTTGGAAAGCAAAAACATGCCCTGACAGTGTTTGCAAAGGATTTACTTATTTCAAAGAAAAAATGTGCATATATATATATATATATATATATATATATATATATATGTGTGTGTGTGTGTGTCTTTTTTCCCTCTAATACACCGCATACGCGTGCTTATGCTAAAAACAGTAGTACTGGAGAGCGAACGGCGTAACTTTTAATCGGCAGCTAAGGGGTGAGTTCAAAATTATTGAAAAGTTTTATTTTGAAATTTGTATGACGTGAAAGTGAGGCATAGGCACGGTAACCTCTTCATTCTCCAAAATTGCCAATTTGTAGTTGTTGTTGTCGTGTATGACAAAGTGCAGAGGTGTACTTGCCACAATTGAAGGTTGCCAGAGCCCTGAGAGGCTGGACTTCTGCTCATTTTAATCGCCTTTACGACGCACATGGGCTTACGCTGTGACTATACTACTCCGGTCACCACGTGGCCACAGAAGCCGAGTGGTCAAGGTATCGGATCGTGGCTGGCCTTGCCACAAATTCGAGCCCAGTACCACTAAAGACCCGTCGTGTAGGGAAGCGATGCACGTTAAATCTGTTGAGAGCTAATACGTCATCCCGTTGGCGTGGTGTAGTAGTTAGGAGAGGGGGTATCAGCTCAGGTGTCATCCATGTTACTTGACCATTGTTCTTAACTCCTTGGTCCGTCGCCAAAAGCCGTCATGTAGCTGAACAGTGCTACGTTAATATTCACTCACTCACTCCGGTAACCACACGGAAGACTTTAATGATATTTTTTAATACCTGATACATCAGGTATGATGTATCAGGTGATGAGCTAATTTTAGAGAGATTGTATTTGGTGTTCTTGGCGAAGATTGTCCGAAGATTCTGTTACTCTTAACGTATGAAGCCTCCAATTAGGCTTAATGTAGCTGCATTCAAAGAAAAAAAAATTTGAAGCTTGAAGTATTTTGCACTTTTCAATTTCTTTTAAAGAAGTGTGTCGGCAGCGTAAAATATATGCTAAGAGAGGATCACTGGAAGGATGATAGCTTGACAAACAAAACATGACATTTTATAATAGATCATTATAATTTCACGATGCAGTGCGATTATTCCGGCATAACGTTTCGCCATTTTATCTTTGAATAACTTAAAATGCGTATTAATTTAGCACAATAACATGCAATGTCATTGTATTAATTTTCATTGCGTTTTTTTATCCAAAATATATTTTTAAAATGTCAAAATATAACAAATGCTTACAATTAATTAAATTTAAATAGGAATAATCATTTGTTCAAAAATCGAGGATACACACTGCGCAGGGCCCAATGGATTGGCTATTGGCGATGGATCTTCCAATTTGAATCGTTGTCTAGGGCCGAGCACACTTGAGCTTGCACTTAACTCTTCAAACTTCCACACCACGCCAAAGTGAGGACTTTCGAAACTCAACAGATTTAAGAAGCGTCAACTTCCATACACGTTTGGTCTTCATTGGCAGGAGGGTTGAGAGGGAGGGATTGAATACCAGCGTCCCACTGTTCAGCTACTCAAGGGGTTTTGAGACAGATCTCGCAATTTTGAATCGTGTTCAAGTGACGAGAACAACACCCAAGCTGCAAACCTCCTCACTTAACATCCCCACCATATCAACCGGAGGATGCTTGAGTCTCGACATATTTAACGTGCATCGACCTTCTCTGCACGGTGGGTCAACAACACTGGGCTCAAATTCATGAGACGCTGGCCACGAGTCCGTTACCTTGACCACTAGGCTGCAGCAGCCACAAGCTCGAGGACTGCAGGCCACATGTTCGTTTTCTTAATCATTTGACTCATACGGCCGACTTAACTTTCGATTTTCCTTATTTCACATTTCGTATAATATTTTTGGAAACTATTTAAGATCAATGACATTTTTTTTTGTACCAAATGCCGAAAAAAAGGACAATTCAGCATAGAAATAACAATGTACCAAGCGTTTGTAAGATTACATAAAACATACATTTATTCATTTCAAAAAGTTTTAAAATATTTATTTCATCAATCCGTTCCTTTTATACGTACACTCATGTCCATAAATTAAGGATAATTCAGAATCACACAGAAATTGAACTCTAAAATAAAAATTTCACCTGTAGAATTATCACACACATTTTGAAGAAGAATATGCAAATTACATGAAACCACCAGATGGCACGGATAGTACGTCACAATTACGAGAGTGTAAGAGAGGAGTATATAAGAAATGGTGGCAAAGAACTAAAGTTGTTCACAAGCGCTTTAAAAGCCTTTCAGTGCAATAACTGCATAGTTATGGCACAAAGGAAGCATTTGGATGATTTTTTACGTGGTAGAATTATTCGACGACTAGAATGTGGGCGTATCCAGCTGGATGTATCCGAGGAACTTGGAATCGCCCAGAGTGTCATCTCCAGGCTTTGGCAACGATTCCAAGATGATGGTAATGTGAGTAGATGTCACAGCACAGGCGCCCCCGAGTTACAACGCCGAATGAGAACCGGTATTTGACAGTTACTGCCAAAGGAAACAGATGGAGCACAGCATCAGACCTGTCTCATCAGCTCTCTTTAGCTACCGGTACGACAATTTCAAGGCAGAACGTGTACAGACGCTTAGGGCACATTGGTCTATATGCTCGAAGGCCTTTCAGATGTGTTCCACTTACCGCAACTCACTGTCACCTACGATTAACCTGGAGTAGAGAGCATGCATCGTGGACATCACAACAGTGGTCTTGTGTGATGTTTTCCGACGAGTCCAGGTTTAGTTTGCAGTCTGATTCTCGCCGGACTTTAATATGGAGAGCGCCAGATACCCGTTACCACCAAGAAATCACCATTGAACGATACCGTTACGGTGGTGCAGGATGGCTCGTTTCGGGAGGAATTATTCTTGGTTCCAGAAATTACCTGCATGTTCAGAGTGTAACGATGACAGGCCACATCTATCGGGATGTCATTCTGGAACAACATATACTTTTGATTCGGGGTGCCAAGGGTGCTCAATTTCTATTTATAGATGACAATGCCCGTCCTCACCGTGTAAACATTGTAGACGAATTCCTTCAATTGGAGGATATCACCCGTATGGATTGGCCAGCACACTCACACCGTACTTGAATCCAATAGAACATCTGTGGGATATGCTTGGCAGACAAATTGCAGCCCGTCAACCCCCTCCCATCTGTCTACCGGAACTTCGGTGGGCATTGCTTGATGAGTGGTGTAATATTCCCCAAGATCAAATTGATATTTTGATACTCAGCCTTCCTAGGCGTTGTAATGCCTGTATTGCATCGTCCGGGAGACATACTCCGTATTAACCATCATACTAAGCATGTTATACTGTTTTTCGTAAATAGGTTCTTTCTTGAAATTTGCTCCAGGAGTATAAAAATCGCAATTTTTATTAATTATGTCAAACATATAGCATCTTTTTTGCTCTTTACCTTTTGTTTAATAAATTGACTTTACAAATAAGTCAAATTTGTTTTGCTTTTCTGTCTCTTTCTTTGTCTGAACTTCATTATCCTTAATTTATGGACATGAGTGTAATTTTGAAAACAGTTAGATTGGACTATTATGGGTTTTAATATTCAATTAACATGTTATTTAAAAAAATAAAAATAATTTATATAATTCTATAAATGTTTATGTAAACATTCAATCTGCTGCAGGAGAAGTTATAAAATTGCATAATTTCTAAAAAATGCTTTTAATTCTTAGGTTTTAGAGATGGTCCTCTGTTTAGGATTTTGAAATGCCAGAATAAATAATTTTTCATTTCATTTATCCATTAGCTGAAAATCAGATTGCAGGTTTTAGATACTTCTGCGCATATCAAACTTACTACCACTAGTCTTTTCAGTTTTCGTTTCATAAGTCCCTGAGATATCAGAATATCAGAAACTCTTTATTTCGTCTTTCTTCGCCATTTTAATTTCGAGAATTGAAGTTATATAAACAGTATAGAAGGATATGACGTAAGAAAAAATCTTTTACCATCTCATCAAGTGAATTGAAAGCACTCCACAAAGAAGTATCTGAGGTTCTTCAAACATCTTTTCATGACTTTGCAGATATTTCAACTGTTTTTTTCTTTGATAAATCCTAGCCGAATAAAAAATGGATGGACTGAATTCTGTACTATTACGATTGATTTCGTATAAGAGTATCAGTTTTGTGGCACATTTTCTAACTTTACTTTTTCCATGTCAACGACTTCTCTGGGGGCCTGGAAACGATTATGACGACATGATCATTTATCATTCTTTGCATTTTCATGGAGTTTTCATCATCAAGTTCCAATTTCAAAAACCAAGTGAAACTTTTCCTTTATTATTATTTTTTCTTTTTCATTCTGGAGTTGATGAATGATCTTGAGTGTGATTTAGGGAATATTTCTTTTTTTTTACCCCACTCTCTCTCTCTCTCTTCCCTTATTATTAATAAAAGAATTCTGTTTATCAAAAGGAAAAGGAAGTGAAAAGTGAATTTTTTGGTCCGTCATGTATTCGCTTCTTTAGATTTATCTGAGGATTTTCCTGTCTAATTTAGTTTGATCTGGTTAGTTTATTATTGTAAAAAGGAAAAAAAAACATAATTTTATGTTTTTGTTTTATACTTCTCTTAGTATCAAACGTTAATGATTTAAAAATTCCCCAGTTATCAAGAGTGTTTTATATTTATTTCATGCAAAGGTGTTAGTTTAATTATCTACGAATTTTGGTAACTGATTCATCACTCCAGGTATTGGAATGTATAAAAAACCAATTTCTTTTGAATATGAATACTTAACTCTTGAAATAAAATATAGAATCGGGTTGCTAAGTTTAATACACTCATTGAAAAATCTCCATATGATTTTTATACAAAAACAGTAACACTTACTAATATAAACTTTGTAAGCAATAACATGTTAATAAACACATATTAAACATCATTAGCTATAAATACAATTTCTTTGCACCTATAGTTTTAAAAAATACAGCACTTTCTGAATATTTACCCTGTTATGAACGTTTTAAGAAAATTGGTAATTTTTTTTTTATCACAGGAAACATGTCAGCGTTCTTCCATATGACTCACATGTATTGATTTCTTCTGTGAAAATTTTCGAAGGTAAGTAATAAGTAATCACTACAAAAATAATAATTAAGGTGCTATGTTTAAAATATCGAGAATTTCAACAATACAAAATTTTTTTTTTATTTTTTCTTGGCTCTACATTTCTAAAAACATTACTTTTATCCTAAGAAATATTCCTGTTTTATAATTCCAAGCTTCGTACTGGAAATACTTCTGTTGGTTTTATTTGTTCTTTTTACTGACTTTAATCATACATTTCATTCATACTAATGAACCTCACCATAAATGTTCCTTTTTTTGACCATTAATATATAATTCGTTTTCGTCTATAAAATTTATTATTTTTGCATTATACCTAAAAGAAATCTAATGAGTTTTTGTTTGTTATATATGCAAATATTAATATTTGTATATAAAAAAAAATAATATTTGTATGTTCGCTGTGTAAATTTGTACCTGAATTTGTAAACAAATAATAATTAAATAATTGCGGCATCAGTGAGTGGCTCGTTCAGAATCAAACACACGTTAAGAAAATGAATTGAAGCTTCATAAATAAGAGTTTACTTTTGTCGCTATAGATAAAACGGTCCACTTAGCAACGTTAGGATTAATTATTGACTATATCATTAATCAACAATATTTGGAGAACCTTAGGATCGACAAAAAGATTGCTCATAGTATTTCAATTGCATGTATCAGGTTCGTGAGTAATAATTGGATTCTTTTAAACAATAGATAAATCACGCAATCGATTACCTACCTTAGCATGCATTATTTTTAGTGAAAGCAATTTTTGGACAATTATTATAAACTTCGCTGTAAATATGCACTTATGAATGAGGATGTCATTTAAAGTACGAGGTATACCTTAAATGACAAATGTGACGAGTTAAAAACTCTTTTTTTAAACATTTTTTTGAAGAAAAACATTTTAAAAGTATACCCTAAAAATTTCAGATAAAATTTTTTAAATGTTTTCAAAGTTATAGCCAAAAAAAAAAAAAAAAAGAAAGCGCGCCGTAGTGTGTATGAAAGTGTGTTGACGCGTCACCGGCAGCTGCTCTGACCATTCCCTCTTTTACTATCCTTCCATCCTCATTATTCTAGGATACGCAGGTATGCATATAATATCAAACCTTTTCGATGGACAAAGACGAAATATAAGAATTTTGTACAATATACAAAACCCTCAAGACTTTTACTTCCCAAATTGTTGGTACAAAATAACAATCAACAATTCAAAGCGAAAAATCAAGAGAGCAGTTATAACGTTCAGTCACGTTTGACGAGCATTTTATAAATCATACTAGAGAACCCGACAGACGTTGTCCTATACACACATCTTAAATTCAAATTAAAAGATTTTTGAATATTCGATACTGCGATCGTAGCGCAGTCTGCTGGATCCAATGTAAAACATTCTAAAATCAACAATTTATAAATAAAGAATTAATTAAATAAACATTTATAAACCGAATTATAAATCTAAACCATTCTTGTGAATCCACGGGAACAGACAAAGACTTTTATCAAAATCGGTCCAGCCATTTAGTAGGAGTTTAGTTAAATACACACGCACAGAAGAATTACATATATAAAGTTTATTTGAAAAGATATTAATTAAAAACGCTAAAAAGCGTGAATCTTCTGCATTTTCGTAACAATAAAGACCGGGTTTGGCCAGATTGGCTGAAAATCAATTTTCAACGCCAACTTACGTCTTTTTAAATACCTACTATTGGCTCACGATCTCTATACTTATTTTATTTGTTTGGTGTATTTATTTATCTTGGTGGAATTTTCAATCGTTAATCAAATACATTTTAAAGTGCTCAATTGAGCTGAAATGTAATGTGCATGATTATTTTGGATGACAATACAATAATTTAATTATAATTAATAAAAATTAATTGATTACAACTAATTATTTAAAAAAATTTCAAATACAGCCACGTTGGCGACTTAATGACTCTTTTGGCGATTTATGTCAAAATTTGAAAAAGTTTTTTTTTCTCACGTGTTAAAGCATTCAGTTGAAAGGAAATTTTATTTTATAACAATAGCGTTGTTACAACAACGCAGGTGAATGTTGAATTGTATTTTTTGAATTTTTTTAATTAATATCTTCTTAACTAATTGCTATATTGGACCGAATTGTGAATCTAAACCATTCTCGAATTTACTTGAACCCACACAAAAAAATTCATCGAAATCCGTTCAGCCGTTTAGGATGAGTTTAGTGACAAACACATGCACAGAAGATTTTTATATATAAAGATAAAACCAGTATACGGAACTTTAGTATCTGCCGATTTGTTGAAAAGATGTTTAGAGAAAACCACCCAAAATAATAACGAAAGTTTCAATCACTGTATATGGAATTTCTCTCCGAAGCATTCTTTTACTGGGAAAAACGTTCTGGAAATTGCTACCTATACGGCTGTCTGCTTCTTTAATAATGAGGGTTTTGTACCTGTACTCAAAGTTGTGGAAGTGATGGGCGTCATAACAGGCCAAGGAGCCAGGGACTACGCTCTGACGCTGATGACAATGCAAGAATTTTGAGGGCAGAGAAGACTGCAGAAGACAACTGTAAAGACTGCAGAGGCCAGAACCTTACGCAGGACCGCTGAAAAAATGATAACTTTGAGGAAATATAAGAATTGCTCTATGCACCAGGCACAGCTGATTAATGTAAGTATTGTCAAAACTTTAAACGCGTTTTATTTCGAAAAAACAGTTTTGAAATTTCGGGGAAGCACTGACTCAAAACTATTCAATCAATATTAGTAAACATTTGACCAGTTATTCTAGACTTACATAGCTAAATACGTAACATATACAGCATTCAGTTTTGTAATAATAAATCAATTTTTTAAAAAACAATTTATTGATGAAAAAAATTAGATTTTGAAAACCTTATTTTTTTTTTCACAAGGTCACCATTTTTTTAACATGCCCATTATTGGTTAGTTTATTAGAATAAAGTCTACAGAACAATAATCGTTTTGATTTTTTTTTATTTCAGCTACGGAACGCTGTGTGCTTCTTAAAATTGCTCGCGTTTTTTTCGAGGACTCCCCTTTGTCATACAAAATTATAAACAAATAATGTAAAATTAAGCATTTTTTGCACTTTCAAACACTATTAAAAACATGTATAAATTACAAAACGATCGCATTCTATTTTCTCGTTAAAAATACGCACGGAAAAACGTCAAAATTTCAGCCATCACCCAGACTACTACTTTAAAAGCTTACACTTTCGTTTACATGCACTTTTTTGTGGCTCAACTCTTCACTTTCACCTATGCATTCATGTTAAATTTTTTAGCTAAGATGAATCACTTAAAAACCATTCTGTATTTTTTGAATAATTTCTTTTTGGTTATATGAGGGCCTTTGGCAACATATTTTGTAGTTTTAAACGCTAACTAGAGAAATAAATGACACCATAGCTTGTTTAAGTTTCAGAACACAAGGATTACAAGTTTGAAGCCCTGTACAAAATCAGCGGGGAAAGCACCCCATTTAATCCTCCTCGCAAAAATAGTCGTGAATTTGCAATCTTAACCACTGAAATTTTTATTGTTGTACTTAAATGTTTTATATAAATTTGTTTATGAATTTTTCTGGAATAAGCAGCATCGACATTGTGTTCAAGATCGTAGCCAGGTTTGAATCGAATTTTCGTGGTTAGAAGTAGAAACTGGAACGCCAATTCAAGCAGCATCCGATAGAAAAATGCAAAATCACGAAGCAGATATAGGAAATGAAAAAAAAAAACTAAATCCTAATTTGAAATTGAACTTTATCTTGGGTATAATAATGCCAATGTTAAGTCGCAAATTCTAATAACGATCTAACCGACAATTGATGCATAAAGTGTCCCAGGGGTGAAAATATAAACAATTTTCAAACAGGTATAATTCGTTTAAATTAAAATTTAACAATTCGAATTTATTATGCATTACTTATAAAAAAAAATAAGGTTTCAAAAAGGTACAAAAAATGTTTGAAATATAATTAAGTTTCAAAAATAATAAGCACATAAAAATAAGAAATATTTCTGTAACAAATATTAAGTAGTTTTTGCGTTGCGCACACTATTTTCTTAAATAGTAGCCTTTGATACATAAAACTTTATAGAACTTTAAAATGTATCATAATCTTCAAACCCTACCTAATTTTTGTATTATATATCTTTTATATTTCAAAAATCTTCAAAAGGCCGAGACCTCATTCTCAACTTGTAGCGATCTCTAGGAGGCTCGGATAACGGCGATCACTGTTATCACTGAGAGCACGTGTAGCTTGAAGAATGCCACGGACGCGCGTGTAACTTGGCTCAAAATATTACTTCAACTGGCTTGGTGTGGCTGCTAGTGAGGCCTGCCCACTCTGCGGCCATGACAGAATGGGTGGCGACCACCTGCTCCAATGCACTGGACTCGTTGAATACCCGGCTGATGACAATGTCAGTCGGTCCTGGGTGTCTTGGCGTCAAATGCTCAAGAAGCCAAGGAAGGGCGTTGGACTAATAAAATAAATAAAATATTTCAAAATATTTAAAAAAAATATTGAAATTAAAAAAAAATAATAATTTTATTTTTATTTTACAAATGCCAGGTCATTGACCATCAGGTCATTAGGCAACGGGCTCGCCAATACATTTTTACAATGCAGTTAAGATCATTCAGTGCAGAGCACTCGTCCAAATGAGCGGCAGTCATGTCTTGTGCAGTGTCACACAAAACGCAGATAGGTGAAGTCACTAAGTTAAAACGAAACAGATGAGCGCAAAGGCAGTCATGTCCGGTTAAAAGTCTAAATTTAGCAACAGCAGCAGCACGAGGAGAACTTGGAATACCGTGGGATTTCTTACATAGTGTACTCCAAGGCTTTTCACGAACAACACGAGAAGCTGTAAGGCGAAATGATTCCCTAAAAATCCTTTTAATTTCCAGTTTGGCAGAATGAAGTGTCAGGTCTCTGCGAAAGTTCTGAAGGACACCCGTTCCCTTTTTTGCCAAAACGTCTGCCCTCTCATTTCCCCAAAGACCACAGTAGGATGGTACCCCAGGCCGCCCGGGTTCGATTCCCGGCATGGGAAGATAATTTGTGGTGTAACGTAGCAGGCCTCCTCGTGGTGCACCCTGGTTAACGCTAAATCTGCTACAGCGATTGCCGCTCTCCTCTCGTTTTGTGATGCATTCGAGTTCTGGTGCTAACCGTCCTTTTAAGGATCAGCATTGGCTAAGAATATTACAATGGAATGCTGGTGGTTTCTCTCATGAAAAAAAAAAAAAAAAAAATAAAAATTTCATTTATTTTTAATTTTTAAAAAATTATAATTTATTATTCTATTTATATATAAAAAAATAACTGCACTGTAATAAGTATACATTTAACTCAGTGCTTCTCAAACTTTCAGTACTTACGACCCATCCATTAATCATGGTTTTCATCCCACCCCCTTTAGACAAATAACAATGTATTGAATTCAATTACTAACACTACAGCTACAATACTACACAGCGACTTTTTCTTAAGTGCTACCGGCGTATATAACCGTCATTAATTACACCGGACGTATCTATACCTTTCCAAAATACAATAGTTTCTGTACACCTCTTTACATAAAATTAATTCAAAGGTTTTGGAATGCAATAAAAGGTCCTTAACAGGGTTTGCGGAGGATTTACCAATTTTAGAGGATTTCCTTATTTATTCCTGTTCCTCCCATTCCTCCAATACATCACATACGCTGAACTACGAGAAAAATGGTGGCATCGGGGAACGAATTGAATAACGTTTAATTGGCAGTTAAAAAAGGATTAATTATAAACAGTAAAAATTACCAAGACAAGTGTTAACTTTTTCATATAATTTTATGCATGATAAGCCCATGGGGTCATTGGTTATTATTAAAATTGTTCTTAACTTATCATATTGTTAAATTAATTATGAAACACATTGTACAGTACTGATACATTTATAAGTGTATTATGCCAGTACAAATGTTAATTTTATTTTTTATTATGCCAGAACGTATTTTGTTTGTTTACTTTCAGTAAATTAAATTTTTTTTAAAAAAAATAACCTTTTGTTTTCAATTTTTCAATATACTCGCTCCCCCTTGTAGAGTTATCACACCCCCTTAGGGGGCGTGCCCCACAGTTTGAGAAACACCGAATTTAACTTTATAAATCAACTTATTGCAAAGAGAGAGAAATAATATAGATAGAATATAGAATTATAAATAATATAGAATTTATAAATAATAATTATAATAATATAGATAGTTAATAGTTAATTAAATAAATAAAATAGTTAATAGTTAATAAATAGTTAATTATAATAATATATAATTTATAAATAGAGCAACTATTTTAGAAAATATCATTCACAACGTATATAACTTAATAATCTTTCTTACAGAAATGTTTCTTATTTTCATATACGTATAATTTTTAAAGTTATGTATATGATTATACTTAAAACATTTTACTATTTTTAAAGCCATGCCTTCATAAATAATGTGTACAATATTCGAGTTATTTAACTTTAATTTCAAAGAGTTATTTCTGTTTGAATATTGTTTATATTTTCAGCCCTCGTGACAAATTAACACCCCTGAGACCCCATAAAGTAAAAATAGTTTTGCGTTTTAATTTATCTGAACTTTTATTTTTCCACATTGCCTGTTTTGCAAGCTTGGGTTGCGTTCTCCAGTATCATTGATACAATATTTTAGTTAAATTTACGAAGTTTCTCTTTCCCAAACAAATAGCTGTGCGTGTGACATCATTTCAGAGTTAATAAACAAATATTACTTCCATCAAAATATCATTATTTTTGTAATATATATATATCAGAATCTTGAGACTCATATTTTATCTTGTAAGCTTGTGTCATCCAAACAAGTTTATCTCATAACATTATCATACGCAATTTGAAACAAAAATTCCATCTGAACGGTACGCCATTCCAACTTGACACTCCCCTGTCACATGGTCTTCAAATTCGATTTCCGCCAACACAAAAAGAAGTGCGAGTAATTTCAAAAATCCTCTATGATCTTGACTGTCAGAAGCTGAAATTTATGACATGGAACCCCAAATAATCTTCTTGTTATTAAAAATCTTCCAAATGAAAATACCAATCACCTTTTGCAATGAACTTAAAGATAAGTGTTTATTAAGTATGCATTTAATTAATGGATCCGGGTATTGACATTCGTCTGATAAAAGCTGTCAATGCGCTGGATTTAACGTGGATTAATTACTCAGGTCACTTTGATGGGGGGGATGAGCGAGAGAAAAAATGGTGTCAATCAAGTAACAGCCGGAGGGAATGTTATCTTAGAAAATGAGTCTTAAAAAAGACAAAAAAGAACGTTCTACAATGGTTTGTAATTATTGGAATGTGCTGTTTTTTTCAGGTACTGAAATGTACCACTGATTGCGGAATCTTAATTTTTTCATCTGATATGTAAATGGGTATTACTTTTGCAGCTTGTTAGTGTCAAATATATAGATAAGGAACTAATTAGTAAGTAATTGAAATATCAAATATTTTTCAGAATTTGATACTCCGAAATGGAATCTTAATAATATCTGATATTGCTATATAGGGAACTATTGGAATGTAATGTCCTGTTTTGAATTTGATATGTATTGGTATTAAAAAATGCTGATGATAAATTGCATTTATTTGTGGATTTTTTTTTATATTTTTATTTTCTGATATTTATTCAAGTTATTGTTTAACTACATTTATGTTTTCGATGCAAAAAAGCTTTACGGATTAACCAAAATAACTCTTAAAATGATATCATAAAAATATAATTCGCAGTTACATTTTTAACCAAAAAATTAAATAAGAATACATAAAAAAGACAATTTAAAAATGTTATAGCAAGGATTAAAAACACAGTACTAAAAGAAGTATAAAAAGCTATTTAATAAGTAATTTGAAAATGAAAAGTACCGTCAGGTCTTAAAAAAAATGGAATTTATTTACTTTGAAACTATGCATTGCTATTTGTAATTTATGCAAGTTTAATCTCTCTCTATAAATAGGAGAAAAATAACTTACTCGTCACAGTATCTCCAGAAATATAATACATATTGAAATTTGGCTGGTATGATTTTGATTAGTAGATATTTGCTAAGAACAGGTTCTTCGAAAATCCACCACAAAATGTGGTTGTGGGTGTGTTATATACCCAAAACTCTCATTTTTGAACTATTAGATTTACGAACTTGAAATTTGTCATTTTCCTTCTGTTTAGTACAATGAGGGAGTGAATATTAACATCGCACTGTTCAGCTACTCGAGGACTTTTGGCGACAGACTTCGTCATTTTTAACCATGGTCAAGTGATGAGAACGACACCTAAGCTGGAAACCTCTCCCCTTAACTACCAAGCCAACGGGAGGAAATTTGAGCACTCGACAGATTAAACATGCATCGATGCCTTGGCAGGTCTTCAGAGGTACTAGGCTCAAACTCGTGATATGCCAGTATCGAGTCAATTATCTTGACCCCTAGGCTACTGTGGCCTGTTTAGAGCTGTTTCGTTACAAAAGTTTTTGGGGGAAATCTACTCCTAAGGAAGGTTGCAGGGGTGCTATAGATAAAGTAATAGTTAAACTTTTATAATAGGTTTACAGACTTGAAATTTGGAAAACACGTTTCTTTTTCTTTCTAGAAATCCTCTAGGAATGGGTTTTCATAAAATTGACTCCCATGGGGGAATGTCTGAGGCTAAAGGGGGCTTTATAGGTTGAAAATTTCTGATTTTGAGTTATTATTTAATTAATTTATTTATTTGCAAAAATCCTCATGCTCCACATTGCATAATATGATTCTTACAGACATAAGTGGTAACACAATTACATTATCGAAAACAAAATTTGAAAAAAAATTACATTTAAGACAAAATATATAATAAAAAGGAAGAGTGGAAATACACAAAATATATATATATATATATATATATATATATATATATATATATAAACTAGGGGAAATACCAATAGAACTTTAAAAAATCTATGCATTTAGCTAATTTTCTTAAGACATTTAGGCTTTCAGTACAATTGACCAACACAGACAAAACAGGTGGCCAGGAAATACCTAAACGCTTCAAATCTTTTTTAACGTTTTCTCTTTTACAAAAATATAGTTTACAATACAACAATACATGTTCCGCAGTTTCAGTGTCCTGACCACAATAACAAATATTACTACCAAATAAATTTAATCTATGCAAATAGTTCTTAAAAAATTTCCATGTCCTGTTAGAATATGGGATAACTTAAAATCAGTGACAAAATTCTTACATTTAAGCCGCATATAAATGGTCGGAAAAAACTTTTAGTCCGCAAAGCTTTAGGCGAGGCCAAGAATTCGGTGTTACAGGAGGAAACAGTTCATTCCCAAACTAAGTGACAGACTCCCTACAGATTTTTGTATGACTATCACACATAGTTTTTTCAAATGTAGAGTATTCTTTCTTTGTGAGAGTCCTTAGATGCATCCATAAGTAGTCAAAGTTCAATAAATCTTATAATCCTTTTCAACAATATTTATTAAATTTCACAACGAATTTATTTATTGTGGACAAACAATACATTACAATCTGTATATTTATTATTTTTAAACCATCCCATAGAGACCAAGCTCAAAAAGAATTTAATTGTTTAGCGTTATGCATCATATCACAGAAGCCACGTCTTTTACTGTCTTCTATCGCTAGCATTGCCAATTTACCGCTGAGTTGCAATCAGGAAACTTGTAACATGTTGGTGAAATTTGCGACAGTGAAAGTAAAAATTGTATTTTTCTTTATTGTATCATTTTTTGTTTAATTATCAAGTTGAAATTTTCTTAAATGATGTTAATACTTTTTCCGCAATTTCTTATACTGCTCATAGTAGTTGAACAGCAATTTAGTGGTCAACAAAATTAAATTATACACGTAACCAGTACATTACATGACAAATAATTTTAAAGGCATTTAAATTACTTTAAAACAGTCATTAAAATTATCTGAGTGATTAGAATATTTAAGGTTTATAATCAAAACATTTATATATACTAATGATTTCACACATCATTGCCAATTGTAAACGAAGAAAGTTCATTTCCATATCTCGGTTACTTAACGGAAGTCTGGATACATCGTTAGGAAATAAGTTTAGTCCTATTTGTAATGCATATCAAGTCCCCTGAAAATTAAACTTCAATCATATTTAATTTATTTAAGCATTGAAGCAATGATTTATCATTGCATTCTACTACTATTATATGATCTATATGTATTGTCAGTTCTTGAATCTTTATCTTCAGCGCGTTTTTTAACTTACCACTCTGCTTTAAAAAGAAACGAGTAAATGGCATTTTTAAGGATTCAAAAGCAGAATTTCATATATTATATACAGAAGTGCAGTTGTAAACGAAAAAATAAATTGGGAAAAAAAAGACCATAAAATCCAGCGTTTAACGTGCACCGTCGCATAACGTGCGGCTATACTTTCAAGCTGCAATTCTTGATTTTTAGTTTTATTCACCGTATTACGCATACGCCCTGTCCTACGAAGAAACCTGAAATGTACGAATGCAATGTTTTTATGTCTTAAAGTCATTTATTGGCGATTTTATTCTAATTTTTAGAAAAAAGATACTATACTTTTACTATACTATACTAACTACAACCCTTTAAGTTCATAAGAGAAATGCCATTTTTTTTTAAATAAACAGTATTTCGATACACCACATAGAAGTCTAATTTTTTCTATGTTCATGTTTTTTTAAATTTGTAAAGCTCTCGTTTTTTATACCCGGGGAATAACGCTTACCGGTAATTTCGATATCCTTTTTTGTATTAAAAGTGCAAGTTATACCCCGGATTTTATGATAATAATCTTGTTAAAAGTAATGGGTTCACATTGAACTAAGCATCAATAGTTAAACATTAAAAAAATTGAGCCACAATATTCGCAAGGACAGTATGTTAGATCTACAGTAATCAAATTATTTCAACTCATAAACTAAAATAACCAATCATTGTACTTCTTTGAAAAACGTATTATATAAGGCTATTTTTCTTGAAAATATTATGGTTATTTTTATTTTTAGATAGCTTTAAGATATGGTCATCTTCATGATAAATTTTCTCAAACCGACAATAAAAAGTCAATGATTGATTGACTGAATACCCAATTGACATTTTGAATCTAAAATAAGGGGATCATAAAAATATTCACTGCATTCATATGAATTCAACAGAGAAATTGATATGGCTCCAGACAGAATACACCTGTCAAAGGGTATATGGGTGTGTTTTAGAATGTTTGATTCATACAAAAATAATCTTAAGAATTCTTAAATGATCAGTTTCCATTATTAAATATTAAAAACACGATTCTATGTAATTTGTTATTCTTCTGATAGAGGTAATCGTGGTTTTTTTTAAGTTACAGATTTCTTTAAGGAATGTACCATGCTTTAGTAATCAATCAATATTTTATAAAAGATCAAATGTATGCTAAAAAAACTCAAATAATTATTCATTCGCATCATAAGTACGTTAAAAGTTTACCATAAAATAAATCATAGCATAGATCAGTAACGATAAAGTTGAAATAAACAGCCATCCTTTTTTTTTTATTCTAGAGGCAAAACTGTTATACCTATCTTTAAATACCATAATTTAACTCCTTTGATGTCACTTTTCATAACCATCATTATATAGAGTATAATTATATAATACACACAATTTTTATTCATTTACATCTATTTGCCTAGACAATAATTATTGGTCAAATTTCAACGATAAAATGATTGATTTAACTCAAAACTGACATCATGAATGTAAAATAAATTTATATAAATACATGTTATCAAATTCGAAATGATTCCGCATTCAATTTATATAATGCCTGTCAAATTTCTCCCAAACCCTATGGCGGAAATCAGTAATCTCCTTATTCAGATTTTCCCCGCCCTAAGCCAGGCATTAATTTGGAGTCGGACCACTGTAAAAGTCATGAATGTCGGTTTTGCGAGGTCTATAATTAAACCAGAGTTTCAAATCACGTCTAGTCTTTGTCTGCTCACGTAATTGTCACGTTCTGGCCAATGCTTTTATGGAAATAATACTAATACGTTTCATATCTGTCATAATCAAACTAATGTCATTGTCTGTCCGAAATCAATAGCTTTCATTTAGAAGTTATTGCCGTTTGGGAGGAGTGGGTGACGCCTGTGAAAAATACAATCACGTATGTACGAAACAGGTGGTGCTGTTCACATTTCCAAAAATATAAGAAAGGTTTTTTTCTTCCTTTTTGTCTTCTTTTAATGTTTGGATGGTCTCCTCTTTTGTTTTCTTAAAGAAAAGTGTTTGGCATGGTGCCCAAAGTGATCTGGCCAATTATTGATATGAAGCGATTTTTGATGTAATGAGAAATGTGTGGGATTTATTGAAATAGAATGCATTTAAATGTCTCATTTTTAAAGATTGCTTAGATATTTTTTTTAGTTTTGGGAAATTATTTATTTTATAACTGGGAATAATTTATAAAAATTATGTTTCTTATCAAATGTAAACTTAAATTATTAAAAAAATTTAGGCATTTTTTACAATACATAGCATATAATTTTTCAAAGGTAAAATAAATTTAAAATCAAAATAAAAGAGAAACTTAATACACATAACAAATGCACATTACTAATTGTACAAAATAATATTGTGCATAATAAAGGTCACTTCAAAAATTTCGTAATTCTAAAAATGGCTGTTGAACAAAAACTAACATCAGTTTTGATAGCTCAAAAAAAACTTAATTAGTTTGTTGTCTTTAATTAACTTTAAAAAAGAAGCTTCTCAAGACTAAATGCAAATTTTCTGCAGAATTATTTTGTAAATTGTCTAAATATCCTCTATTCCAAATTGCATTTGAATTCAACAAACAATTTCAGGGTCATTTAATAAAAACAATACGATTCATTTACTAAATTACTTCTCACATACGATTTAAAATACGTTTCCTGATTATTTTTATTATCACGTAATTTCTGAATTAAAAAATTGATAAGCAATCATATGGCAATTTTCTACCGGGAGTTTTCCAATTGTAAGTTGGGTCTTGAGTACTTTCTACATTATTCCAAAAATTGTACGAAATTTTGAATTTAACGGTTTCATAATTTGATGGATCAAATATCTACCTGAGAAATTATTCACAAATCCTTGCTTCTCTGCTCAAGTTTATTAAATATTTAATTTCTTTAAAAAATAAATTATATTTTTTAAAAAAGACTATGTATCCAGCGATATAAATATTTTTAATGTTAAATTAGAACTATATATCGTATATTTACTAATTAATAAAAAATTTCGGGGACTCTCATTTTGCGAATCCCTATTGTCCTATAAATCAATCAAATGGAATATTCTTAATTTCCATGGTTGGAAATCAGATAT
This sequence comes from Trichonephila clavipes, assembly GCA_019973935.1. Taxonomy (NCBI): domain Eukaryota; kingdom Metazoa; phylum Arthropoda; class Arachnida; order Araneae; family Nephilidae; genus Trichonephila; species Trichonephila clavipes. The sequence goes on from BMAU01008029.1 coordinate 2,111,018, forward strand.
TTATTACAAGAAAATTCTGTTTTGGAAATTAACTCCATTAATAAATCCATTGGCATAATTTAGTAGCATTTAAGTCAGTAATAATTAACTAAAGTTAGGTTTTTGTTGCCTACTTTCAAATGACTGATTAACAAAAAAACATGTTTCCATGTATCGATTAACCCCTTCGCAACGGGCAGTGCAAATATGCATTTTAGAAAGAAGCTCTGGTAGGCCGGGTGGTGCATATGTGACTTTTCAGCTTGAACGTTTTTTAATTACCACTAGATGGCACGCTATTTCCATTATATTGAAACTGAGCATAGCTAGAGTAACCTGATCTTCAGTTTGTTTATATTCTTCCTGGATTTGGTATTTTGCTCATCAGCATTGGCGCAGGAGGGGATAATCGAAATGTCAATAAATATCTCGTAAAATTTCCACTTGATATAAAACATTCGCGTTTCTAATAACTCTCCCAATGTTTCGTATTTTCTTTTTCTTAACAGTGTGGAGTGCTATAAGGTTTTAGCGTCAGTTCTGTTACAGTTTTTGTTACTTTTGGATACATTTCACGTACTTTTCTTATTTCAAAAACCCTGACTTCAGGTTAATATATGATTGTTTTGAGGGCATTTTCCTAACATTAATATGAACAAAAAGGGTGAAAATAGCCAAAGTGTATAGTCACAAACCATGTGTAAATAATAAAAAAAACCGCAACAAACATTTCATGCTTGCAAATCATACAATGTAGGACATAGCATTTCTCCATGCTTCGAGATTTTCCACATTTAATCTTCATTTTAATTTTGCTATTTCTTTATGTAAATGATCTCTGCCGTATTTGTTTTATTAATTTGAAAGTGTATTTTTAAAGTGTTTTGTCAATGAAAATTTTGGAAAAAATTGAATTGTGCTTCTTATTTCCCAAGGTAAGTCATATTTTTTACATAATTTCATATAAATTAAAGGAAAAACGTTATTACATTCCAGTTTTAATGTAATTGACAACTTGTGTAATAATCTAAAGGGGTACCAAAAATTACGACGATAGTCCTGAAATTTTATGATTTATGCTTATTCTTAAGTTTGGCATAGCGACGAAAACGTCCCTGCCTGAAGTGAAGTCCTTACGCATTCACCCCGTCCCTACTGAACGTCTCATAGAACATCGCCCCGTCCTGAAGAGGTTAAGGAGACAAATAGGTAGCATCATACAAAAAGCAATGCAACAAGAAGGATTTATCCCAATGATATGAAATAGTGCATATGAATATACTTTGAGACAGAATATACAAATCCTTATTAGATATTTTGGAAGTGAGTGACTGATTAACTGGAATTCAAGTGCATTGCAAGGGGGAATCATTATGGGGTATAAAACAAATTAATGCAATTCATAGATTTAACTTAAGTATGAATGCAATTTCGTAAACTCATGTAAGCTAAACTAATGTCCCGATGATAGATTTGCCAACAGTATGAGCAGATCTCACTATTTGGGAGAGGACGTACAATTGGACCAAAAGGAATACTCAAATCGCAGGATGGCTCAGTACTTGAGTCAGAACGCTGCTGTCCTTTATTGGGGTTGACAGAGAAGGGTCAATCATGATTTACAGAGCTTCAAAAGGATTAAAGTCGACAGGGGCAAGAACAGAACTATCGTCCTATCAGCACACATAGCCTCCGATACATCATCCTTAACTAATCGACGCTTTCCTGAGGCCCCATTGATCGCAAAATTTATCAACGGGTGACTCGGTGAGCTAAAATAACAGCCAAGTAGATTATTGGCCGAATATACTTCTCACCGTTGCACAATGCCAGGTGAGTAAGCAATATTACAGGGACATTTGACATAGAGTCTTATGAACTGTAGATAATATGTTTTAAGTGATAAGATAAATCCCGCTTAAAATTATAAAATCTGATGACATCCAAGACATGTCTGAAAACGTCCAGGATAGAGTTGGAAAACTTATCTGATTGTCATCCCCTACACAGACCTACTAACAGTAGTCATGGTATGGATTGTTGAGCCTCTCTGTTGAAATCCACGGAACCTGTACAGCTCGGGGTTAAGTCGAAGTTATTATACACACCGTAGTGTTGCCATTCTTTTCATGGATACCTGGGTTATATTTGAGCAAAATAATTTCCGGCCACTTACAGTTTTTTACTATTTTTTTCACGCTTTTCCAACTCTTCCTAAGTCAGAATAACTGAAATGGAGAGCCCGTTATGGTTCTCATGAATAAATGTCACCGACTGTCACGGGATCTCGCTAATCTAGCAGCTCAATCGGTACGTGTGTGTATAGCAAGCAATCTCTGGAAGACAGCCCCAATTACTATGAGTCAATGACCAGTAGGATATCTACTTTAATCAGGACCAAATTTGGGACAATGCATTATTTATATTTTCCCCTAAACAAAGCGGTTCGGTTTTGGATGCCATTAGCATTTCCTTTCCCTACAATTAAATAATCTATATTGACTTTCGTCTCTCATTCGGGTTTTTCCTTCTCAATAATTCACTTTTTCTTTTATAATGTGTATATTTAGATTAATAATCTACTTCCTATAAACGTATCCCCGATGAACTCGCATTTATTTTTTAAATCTGAATAGAGGTCAAATTTATTTATGTTTGCTCTATTTGCTTTTAGCTTATGAAAAGAAAAAACGCTTAAAAAATTGCAATATTACAATCACCTCAGAGACATAAAGTTTGACTACTCTCATTTAATTATGTCTTGTTTTACCAATTAAATTTATTTATCACATGTATCAATAGATTAAAGAATGAAACTTATTTTTAAAATTTGTTTTAAATATTTCCCGTAAAAAATGTTTTCAAAATTCTATTTTAAAAGACAAACTTGTGTTATATAGGAATAATCTCACAAAAATGGTTGAAGCAAATTATAAAACATTTGATAGTTTGACCCCCATAGTAAAACATATTCTTATGAGAAAAATGTAACTTCAATACATAAATTTAGAACATTTATAAATCGTCACATTTCAGTAAAATGTATGACATTTTTATTTTGAAAAAATCCATATTTTAAGCTTTGGGAGTATAAATTGAATAACAATAAAAAATCAGATGTCTGGGAATAGAATATGCATGTATTTCAATGTGAATAGAGGAAATCGATTTTCTGAGTGAACAGAAAAGTGAGCTTGTAAGTAAAAATTCTTTGCAGCTGGATACTTTTCAAGTTTCCTTTCAAACTATTGTATAAAAAGTAGATACAAGCTTTCAGCCGAGATTCTATTTTTAGCAAGGCTTAAGATTTTCTCGGAAACTTAAATCTTTGCTGGAATAAGTAGCTCATCTCAAATTTAGAGAGGCTGGTGAATTATTTTTTTTTCGTGGTGTAAATGCAAAACTTTTCAACAGAAAACACATTCCAAGTGTGTATTTTATTCTAAGCTCTTCACAAACATATATTCTTGTAAATTATTTATATATTTATTTGAATACAGTGTATGTCATTACCAATGTGAATGAGAATAAATTTGTAAGCTATCTGAACAATCTGAAAATGCTGGTTTGTGATTAAAGAATTTTATTCTTCATTACACATTGAATAATTACCTTTAAACGTTCTATGATTGGAAGGATACATTGAGGAAGAACTGTTCAAACAATTATATCAGAGACATTTTGTAGGCGGGCTTATTAATAGAAGAATGTCAGGTGGTGTCAATTGAACATTTTAGCCCGTTAACATTGTTCTAGTTTCCACACTGTGTTGCAGCGAAATTGAAAAGTTTTCTTCCCTTTTAGTCATTTTTCGTGGTTATTTCACAGACATGGTTTTGTGGTTCTAGAAAATAATAAGAAGAGATTTTACAACTAAATATACATAGAACGTCCGCTGCATGTTTCGACACCAAGGCATTTTATCATCGTAAATAGCTGTCGATCAACAAATTATAGTTCACTAAGTAGATACTATTCGTAAAACAAACTTTCCAATGTCCTATCTCACATTTATTTGACCTTGAATACAATGGGTTTTTTTTTATTGGGTTCAAACACGAAATGAACAAATTATACTAAAATTGTTGTATCTAAGTGTTTCGTTACATAGTATTTGCTTATCTGCTCATTAAAATAATCATTGGATTTTCGAATTTAGCGCAGAGTAGACATCCTGAAACGATGACTCATATAGAAAAGGGCTAAACCCTGGTGAAATTGCTAATTTGTTGCGATAGCTTTCTGAGAATGATGGTAGTTAGCTATCTTGTCTAATTTATATTCCGATGAATACATAAGATTGAGTAAAAGTGACTGCAAATAATCTGAAGAAAATGCATATTTAATTCATAATATTCCATTAAATCTTGATACATATATCTCTAGGGTGGCACAGATTGGATACTGCATAATATTAATGTTTCTGGCAGATTTGCGATTCGAAATGTTTTGCGACAAAGCAGTGGTCCAACAAGCTTCGCGAAACATAATGTCAACATCATATTTTTTATGATATAAAGGGTCATAATATATGGTAATTACATGGAATAATATTAAAAAGAGAGAGAGAGAGAGAGTCTTAAAACTAAAACCTAGTGAACAGTAGCTATGAAATTATTGGAACTAATTTGATAATGGGGGTAATTGCGCCAAGTGCTGCTTGGCGTGATAAGATCGCGCCTAGCAGCGTTTACTGTAGTTGGAATGGAATCCAATATGGCGGCCTAACTGTAATTTAATGATACACAATAATTTTAAAGAATTGTTTTGAAACACATAAAAATGTATTTCAAATAAAGTATATAGGAAGAGATTAAGAGAATAACCTAGATCAATCAATAAATAATGAATATCAATAATATGTAATAAAAATTAACATGTAGTAAGAATAATATTATAAGCAGCATTTAATAATCTTATAATATTATTTTATCGTAATTATATATAATATTCATATAGTGCGATTTAATAACAGTTATCAGAAATAATAATCATATAATAAAATTTAATAGGAATTTTAAAAAAGAATAATCGGCGAATTGTAAAAAAATAAAAATAACGCATAAGATTACTCGTATTACATAATTATAAATAAATAACATAATAGCTGTAATTAAACAGCAAAAATAGTTATAAATAAATAACATAATAATTATAAATGAATAACAGTAATAGTTATAAATAAATAATATTAATTAAAAATAAATAAGAAAATATGTAATAATATTTATTAACTAGCTGCATGGCCTGGCGTTGCACGGGCTATCTCTACTTTTATAAATTTTCCCTTACTTTCAAAAAAATCAGAAAAAATTAATTTGTAAAAAAACTTCCAATTTCAGAACGTGATTAATACCTTTAAAATAAAAAAATATTTTTTTCAATATTCCGTTTCATTATTCCTCTTCAGTTTCGAACCTGGGAACTGCCGTTTTATAAAGCATCGCCTTAACCACCCATGCTATAATCTCCTTCGGGTAGAATGGTAAAAAATAACATTTAAAATATCGGAAGATTGGTTTATTTCTCATTTCGTTTTTTGTTAAAGTTAAAAAAAAAATTCGAGCTTCATTTTTAAGTTAATGCTTTTAAACTTCATATATAGATTGCAAAAAACGGTAATTTTTAAACAGAAAATTTTTTAAAAAGTAATGTTTATATATTTATCGCAAAAGAGAAAAAAGGTGAAAAACAATTTTTCTTTAACCGTAATTTTTAAGATATTTTATCACTCTTTGTACAGATTACGTATAATATTGTTCTACACGCAGAAAAAAAGAAAACGATGAACTTTTTTTAGTGTTAAATATTTTTTTCATTAACGCGAAAGAAAGTTTAAGCGGAACAACTTATAATTCGTATTCAAAAAAAGGAACCGATGTCCTAATTTAACTACAAAAATTTCAATTTTTTTTTAAAAAAAATTAATAAAACCATTTACAGTGTAATTAGTTTGAAATGTTAAGAATGTGTTATTCAAAGAGAGAGAAATTCTGCCTGGATGTTTTTTTATTTAAAAAAATAGCGTACCATTCCATAAATTAAAAAAGAAGGTAATTTCTAAATTTATTTTGAAATAGTTTTAAACATTTCTTTACAAAAGTATTTTTTTAAAAAAAATATTTCGTTTTTTTCTTTTTATCTGCAATATTTTTATAAGCAACTTTAATTGGTAGATAAAATTTCCAATTTCAGAACGTGATTAATACTTTTAAAATACACTCAGGAACATTGAAAATTGCAACCCAAGAAGAAAGCATCGGATTGAAATGAAATTTAATACACATAATGGCACAGATGAGAGATTCCCTTGATCTCAAAAACAAGACATTTAAACGAATATAGGGTGTGCAACGACACAAATACTGGGCAACTTCCATAGCGCGTTGGACCACCTTCAACTGCAATACATGCCGTCACACGGTCCAGCATTGTGTTGATTAGACACCTTATGTTGTCCTGAGGCAGATAGGCCCACAAATCTTGAACAGCCAGCTTTAAATCATGTACAGAGTGACACGATGGCATCTGCCATTTTAGCAGAACCCACACGTGCACTAAAGGGGACAAATCGGGGGAGAGAGCCGGCAATCGAAGGGTCTGAAAATGGCGTAGGAATTCTTGAGCAACTCTTGCTGTATGCGGACGAGCATTATCTTGCTGGAAAATTGCCCCTGGGAGACCATTTAGGAAAGGTCCTACATGGGGTCGAAGAATATCATCAACGTAACGTTGGCCCGTTAAGGTTCCACGCATCACAATTAAAGTGGACCGATTATCATAGGCTATGGCCCCCCAAACCATTACACCAGCTGTGCGGACAGTGTGACGGAGAACAGTGGGGAAGGGGGGAATTGTACCGCTCACCAGGGTGCCTCCACACCCGTGCACAGTTATCATCTATCAACAAAACAAACCGGGATTCATCACTAAACACAACCTCTTGCCAATCTGTGACATTCTACATTGATCTGGCGTGGCACCACTGTAGACGCAGTTGCTGATGTCCCGGTGTTAAAGGGAGTGCACGGAAAGGGCGCTTGGATTTAAGATTTGATTCTGCAAGGTGTCTGGGAATTGTTTGTGGAACAATTGCTACGCCTGCGTCTGCTCGTATCGTTGAACGAGTCACTGTGGGGTCCACAAGTGCTTGCCGTAAGATCATTCGACCCTCTCTTCTCGTGGTCTCCCTGGTCGCTCCAGACCCTGTTTTCCGCACATGGGTACCTTCTCGTGTCCATTGCTCTCAACAATTTCTAACGGCAATTTCTAATTTCGAACGATCCACCTGGCCAGCAACACAGCGCATTGACCAGCCTGCAGTTTTCATCCCGTTGATCAGGCCTTTCTCAAACTAGCTTAGCTGTGAGAAATGTCTTCTAGCACGTTTACCTGGCATGTTTCGCTTACCAAAGACTTCTTACAATCGGCGGGTAATCGCAGCGGTTATGAATCTTTGAATTTGCGCTGGCTTATATAGCACCCTCTTCTTGATTGTAGCGCCACCTCGGCGTGTATAAGCATGCGTATAGGCACAAAACTTGGATCATTTGCATATCACATTACGCTTTACTTATTTGCAAAGTTTCGCGATTGTACTTAGCTTCCTTCTTGGGTCGCTATTTCCAATGTTCCTGAGTGTAAAAAAAATATTTTTTCAATATCCCGTTTCGTTATTCGTTAAAGTAAAAAAAATTTTTTTTCGGACTTCATTTGATAAAGACTGATAAAATATTTTTTAAAAAATTGTAAAATAATTAAATTGAAAGAAAGATGTGTATATATATATATATATATATATATATATATATATATATATATATAATTTTATTATATTAATTTTTAAATATTTTTAAAACCTGTGGAAAAAAAAGATGTTCTGAATTTTTCTCTGGAAATAAATGATCTTTCCGATTCTCTGAAGATGGCGCCACGTGCAAAATAAATTCGTTTTATGATTTTTAATTAATATATTTTTAACTAATTTGAATATCGGAATATAAATTGTCGAAACGGATTCCTCGGATCATTCCCGAAATTTTGGTACCTTCGGCGAGTTTCTGCGTCTTGTGGTTCGTGAGAAAATTGGGCTATTTTTCTATACACCTTCATAGATACCTTTATTTTAATAGTGTAGATGAAAGTTTTTTTGTTTTCCTCTTAACATCAGAATCGTTTTCTTTTTATTGCTTCACATTAATATTTTTTTAAATTCTAACACAATATTGTTTTTACCAAGTCATACATTAAAATTTGCAGCTATATCTTATCTGTGAGAAGGAGGGGAAGATAGAAGAATAATTAATTTTACACTAAAAAACCGTTTTCGGGCTATAGAGAGAAGAAAGAAACCTGTCTTAAATCAAAAAGAAGTGGAATGGAGCAAATTTCGAAAAGGGAAATTTTTTGACATAACTTTAGAAATCACCCGCATTGTGCACATACAAACACACACACAGAAATGTTGGTGTCATAAGGAAAAGAGAAAGCCCGAGCAACGCCGGGTTAAGCGGTGGAGGGGAGGGGGAGTCATTTTTTGAAAAAGAGCTTTAGAAGTGCTGATTTTCTGAAGGAAAGAGAAAATTTATATAAAAGTAGGTTAAGCCCGTGAAACAACGGGCCGTGCAGCTAGTTTTAATTTTAAAAAAGTACTCTTTTCTCCATGAAGACACAAATAAAGACGTAAAACTTACAAAATACTAACCGGCAAAACTCAAACGATAAATTTACTCTCACATAAACTGGTTTTGGCTTGAAATAAGACAAATCTTTTAAATAACAACTAATATATGGTTTTTATTTTTGATTAATCCTTATATTGCTCATAGCTTTTTTAGAATTAACTTTTTCTGTTCTTATGGTTATATCAACTCTGGTTGCGAGAGCAACGAAAAAAAATCGTTTGTTCTTACAAAATTAAAAGTGAGTCAATAAGAAGAAATTATTCTTTTTCGTTAAAAATGAGTCATCGCGTTTTTTCCATGAAGATATGCTATTTAAATGTCTTTGAGTATTAAAATAATAATAATAAATAATCCCTATTTTTGAATCGGATGTTGTTCATTTTCTTATTGGTTTTACTTTGTTTTCGCGGAACCCTATTTTTTTTTATTTATATATAAAATAAAAGTAGCCTAGGTTACTCCTTGTAACAACAGCTATCTGCCAGTGAAAGTTTCTTCAAATTCGGTCTAGCTGTTTCAGAAATTAGAAGGAACAAACAGACAAATAGACAGATAAAAATTTAAAAACTTGATTTTTTTTTAAATAAGTACCATATATACTTTTAAATGCATTTAGTAAAAAGCTGTTAATTTCAAACTACAAACACACTTCCATTCAATTTATTTGTATATATTAAAAAGATTTTATTTTCATTTAGGTATAGCTAAACGGTGTAAGCACCCTTTTTCACCTAAAACGTAATTAAAAGTATTTATTTTAGAAACAACTACCTACGTACTAAACTAAATAAAACAACCTGTTGGCTCTGCGATTGCCACCCCCACCACACATTCACACTTTTACAATCACTCTTGCAAGACAAACATTTACTGTGACTGCTTTGTGTAGTGTTTGGCAATGACATAAACAATAGAGGAATGACATTGGCTTACCTCTATTTAAATGCGGAGCCTTGTGAGAAGTCAAGTGACGCAAAAACCCAAAAACTTCCTGATTTAAGTTTAAATGCTGTCTAAGTTATAGAAAATATGATGTTGCTCACGGTTCTTGAGATAGAATGAAATCATTGGAATGATTATAAGCGTTGAATGCAACCGTTCAAAACAGGTCTAAGTAGCAGTAGGGTGAAACGAATCTGCAAGCATTGGGAAGAGGGTCGCGTGACCTTTGACACTGAAGACGGGGTGAGGACTGGGTAGAGTGAAACAAAGACAAAGGAAGCCGCAAGCAAGGGGTAAGAAAGATGCATGACCTTTCTCAACAAAAAGCAAAGAAAAAAAATAAAACAAAAAATAAACATATATTCACAAAGTAGAAGAAAAGTTTTCGTAAACTCTGCGAAGTGAATAAACACTTTTTTGTTAAATTCCACGTGGACGAAGTCGCGGGTAACAGCTATTTAACATAAAATAAATGCATCAGAAAATAATATTAACGTATTACACATCCAGATAAAAATTCTTTACACTATGTTTAACGTTTATTACACAAAATTTGTAACAATGTGTTACTTTTGCTGAGCAGGTAGGTGTTTTCAAAAATTGACCCACAAGAAAGTTACGGGGCGTCATAAATAATAATAACAATAATAAAAATATCAGCAATTATATCTAAAGACTTAAAATTTAGCAAACATGGTTTTTTCGTTCAGCTGAGTTATGGAAAAAGCTTTTTTTTTTGTTTAATTTATATAATTAACGTAAAATTAACTCATTAAAAACTTCTTTATCCTTCAGTCTGCATTTTTTTAATTTTTAATTTCACCCGTGCGTAGAACGGGTATACCAGCTAGTCCTTAATGAATAAAAATAATCCTTATTGAAATAAATAATCCCTATTTGAAACGGATATTGTTCACCGTTTCATTCATTTTAATTTTATTTTCGCGGAACCCTAATTTTTCTTCTATAATTAAAGTAGCCTAAGTTATTTCCTATAATATTAGCTGTCTGCCAGTGAAAGTTTCGTCCAAATTGGTCCAGCCGTTTCAGAGATTAGCCGGAACAAACAGACTGACAGAAAGACAGATAGACAAACAGATATAGACAGACAAAAATTTTAAAAATTGATTTTTTTCATATAAGTATCGTATATACTTTTTAAATGCATTTAATAAAAAAATGTTAATTTCATTTTACAAACAGACACTTCATTTTTATTTATATGTATAGATAAATGTTTAAAAAATAGTTTTAAATAACGAATATTAGATGTTTATTAAAAAAAGTAATAGTTGCATTTTTGTATTAAATCATGAATAAAATAATTAGTTATGTATGTTAATATAATTTAAGAATTCTAATTACATAGTAGTGAAAGCTTGCAATATGAAACTTACACTGCAAGTTCCATCAACGAATTGCATCGAACAAAGAACGTAAAAAAAATTTTTTTTAAACGTAAAATAAAACGAAAGTAAACGATTTATAGCGATAATTAAAAGCACAGCACTTATTCTTTTAAGAAAAAAATATTCTAGTACTCACTGATTTTAGAAATATCCATATTCGAAAATAGCAGAGAATTATACAGAAGACGCAAACACTAGAAAAATTACACTAAAAATGATTCACTTTTTACAGAAATTAGAAATTTTTATTAAAATCGTCTGAAACTAAAAGAAATACAGTGGGAAAAAACCAATGAAAGTTATTTCTAATATACAGTGGTGGCAAAAACTCCTGAACACACTTATTTTTTTGCGTAATTTTTGTGTTTGACTGCATTTTTGGTTATGAAATTAACAAACTATTTTAAATATTGTTATTGATTTGAATGTATTTTTTAATGCTGATTTCAAATATGTTTGTAGATTTCATCTAAAGTAAATAGTTTCATTGATATATGTTGAAAAACCTTGACAAGATAGCACATGGTCACTGTAAGAATGAGTGAGTGTGTTTTCCACCAATGAAATGCTCCTTTATTTTAACCAATCAGAGAGAACAGTAGCGATAAAGGGTTGAAAGAAAAAGGTGAAATGGGGTTTATTGTATTGAATGCAGTTGCATGCTTGTGGAAAATAGTGCATTGAAAGCAATTCAAAGTGCGTTTGTGGAAAATATTAGAATTATGGCTAAATTTTTATATCTGCCTGAGAATAAAAGGTACAAAATAATGCATTTGAAGAAAGAAGGTTACTCTATGTGTCAAATTGCTGCTAAAATACCATGTGTGTGGCCTTTCTACTGTTGTAAGAACTTTGAAAAGATTTTCTGAAGCAAATTTTATTGCGGACAGGGGGCGATCAGGACCACCAAGAAAAACATCTTTACGTGAAGACAGGTTATTGCACAGAATTTCACTTTCAAACAGAAAGCTTAATTCCTAGCAAATTTTATTAAAATGGACTTTGACATCAAATGTGAGTGTGTTCCCAAGAACTGTTAGAGGAAGACCGCTGGAAATAGGGTTACGAGGCTGTAAAGCGCGCCTAAAACTATAACTGACTGAATTTCAACGCAAAAAACGATTGAAGTGGGCAAGGGAACATTCATTATGGACTATTAAAGACTAGGAAAAGGTAATATTTAGTGACGAGAGTCAGTTTTGTATTTCTGGCAACCAAAATAGTGCCTGTGTAAGACGACGCACTCATGAGGAATTCAGCCCTTGGTGTCTGAAGCCCACAGTAAAGTACCCGACAAAAGGGATGGTATGGGGTTGCATGTCTTCTCATGGTGTTGGAAGACCCCACATCGTTAGCGGAACAGTGAAAGCCATGGAGTAGATTGAAATAGTACAAAATAAATTGCTACCAACTGCGAGAGACATTTTGGGGAATCTGTCATGGATTTTTCAGGACGATAACGCCCCTTGCCATCGTGCAAAGGTAGTCCAGAAATGGTTGGAAGCTCATACTGTGAATAGAATGAACTGGCCAGGACAGTCTCCTGACCTTAATCCGATAGATAACTTATGGTTTAAAATTGGTTATGTAATTTCAAAGAAAAAACATTCAGACAAACGTGAATTAATTGAAGCTTTAATATTTTCCTTCAACTGTATTGTCACGAAAGATCTTCTTTTGAAATTGGTGCATCCCATGCCAAAAAGATGTAGAGCCATAATTAAAGCAAACGGCTGGCCCATAAAATATTGATTTTCTAACATGTGACAACAATGTAATTTTCAAAATGCTTATATATATATATTAAATATACCGTATTTGTCAATTTTCGTGTTATTTTTCTTTGCATATTATGTTATTCTATATTGTTTTATTTTGCATATATTTCACATTATTGTGTTCAGGCAGCTTTACTACAAAAAATATTTTAGTCATTAAGAAACTAGTAATAGATTTGAAATCAGCGCATAAAAAAATACATATAAATCAATAACCATATTTCACAACGAAAAATGAAGTCAAACACAAAAATTACTCTAAAAAATCAGTGGGTTCCACATCGACAGACGATAAAAAATATTAAGGTAACCATATTGTAATGTTATCGCCCATCTTGGCTAACATAAACAACAACTCGGCGTTATTACCTACGATATCAAACTAGCACCATCTTATTTAGTTAAAACAATTATTTTATGTATCATATATTGCGGTGTCCAAATGACACCAGTGGATGTTTAAGGTAATAGAAATCCCGGGTGTTCTAGAGTTATCGCCACTCTATAAAGCTTCCAAGAAGTGACCTCGTAACTTTGAAGCGTGATCAAGGGACGAAAACAACACCTCATCTGGCACCCCACCTATGAGAAGACTTATATCCCCTTCAGAGTGGAGGAGCATATTAGTGATAAGTTTGACGGGAGCGAGTAGAATTTTGAGATTGTAATGTAGTGCGCACCCCCCCTTTCCCCCAGATTATCTATCTCTGCGGGTTCCGTACTCGAGAAACTGTCACTGAAACTTGACCATACGAGCAGTCACCAGGGCACAAAACACTATAAAATAATCCCTATTAATAAGGTGACCAACCGTTCTCCTATTATAGGATCTGTCCTTCCTCGAAAAGTGTCCTCCTTTTCAATATTTTAAAACTAATCTGTTAATCTCTGCATTCAGAGAGGAACTAAACATGTTTCTGTCGAAGAATGGTCTGAAACAAATATCACAGGAAATAACAGTTTTCAATGGTATTTTTTGAATTGCAAGTAAATTGTGCAGATATATAGAAAATTATGTTGAGTGTTTATCGAAAGAAATGCCCGATATTAAATTAAATGGCAGTTTTCTGCTTAAAGCAGAAAGAAAACTGAATGCATGTTTAAATTCTAATAAAGTAGAACAATTGGGAAATCAACATGCTGAAATTGATAAGAGATGGGTGAAAGTATTTAAATCATTTCAAAAATGAACACATTTTTTTTTTTCAATATCAACATGTATAATTATTCTACTTAAATTTACGATGTGCTGTCTTGGAACTAACGCAGCAATTGAAAGAGTTTTTTTTTCAATTGATAATGATTTTTGGACTAGTGAGAAATCAATATTGAATGTTATTATTTTAGCTACACATTGCTTAATGTAAAATTCGGTATTAAGGATATTCTTTGCCCCGAAATGTCCGATATATTAGAAAATGATATGTTGATACGAAAAATGCATTCAATGGAAAAATACTCATTTAAGAAAATAATTAAAAGGAACGTAAGCATAATTAGCATATTTTTGTTTCAATTAATAAAATGTTTCACATATTTAAGTTGTAATATTTCTTAAATTGTTGGTCCTCCTTTTCATTGTAAAAAAAGATGGTCACCTTACTAATAATCACTTCAATTATTTATTTAATATTCCTCTCCTGAAGGTGTGGCCGCGGTAGCCGAGTGGTATAGGTATAGGATCGTGGCTTGCTTGGTCACGAGTTCGATCCCAGTACCACTAAAGACCCGCCGTGTAGGGCAGCGGTGCACGTTAAATCTGTCGAGAGCTGAAACGTCCTCCCGTTTTTGTGGTGGGGTAGTTAGGAAAGGGGGGTGCCAGCTCAGGTGTCGTCCACGTCACTTGACCATGGTTCAAAATTACGTGGTCCGTCGCCAAAAGCCCTCGTGTAGATAAACAGTGCAACGTTAATATTCAATCAATCAATCAACCCCTCCTGAAGGTATGTTAAGAAGGCAAACAACTAAAATAGTTAAAATGCACTTATTTATTTGCACAGGTACACCTAATCAGAATCTCCAGAGCAAAACTGAGTAAACTCCATTCTTAGGTGAGCAATTGAATCTAAACAAGGAATTACTAATTAGCTGATTGAGTTAGTAACTCTCAATCTGATAGTGAAAATATCCATTAACTTTTAACTATATAACTTTCTTTTCTCCCGCAGACTTTTATACATTATAACTAATCTGCATAGGTTATTTATTTCCACTCTATTGAAATGGCAGTTAAACTTTTGCTTAAACATTACGAAATAGGTTAATTTTAAGAGAGAAAGCTTGTGGGATAGCCCATTCCTATTATAGGAATGGTATTGTTTCATTAAGAATAAGATGTGCACAAAGTTTTTTGAAGAAATTGGTGGAAGATTTAATGCATAATATATACAGAATAAGAGTAGAAACAGGATAACTTATAAGAAACTGCAGTCGGACCTCCATATAACCAAGTTGCAAAATCCAGGAAAAAAGTTCGTTATTTGGAAAATTTGTTAGACTGAGGTTCATCTTTTAATCTAGATATATATTATAAATGTGAAAGTTTGTGAGGATGTTTGGGAGTTTTTCATGCAAAAACAACTGAATGGATTTTAATGAAACTTTACAGTAGCTTATACATCAGAATAACACATAGGCTATAATTTATAAAGATATTGTGAGAAGTGTCCAAAAGATAACGGTATTTGTCAAGTAAGTAGGAAAAAATTCTGCCAACTGAGAACAATTCTAGCGCGCGCTGCAAAAAAGCCCCCGTCAGCATGTATCTATCTTTTGTTTGTGAAATAACTCTTTTTGTTTTGGCTACGCAAGGCGCTCGCTTCTAATTAATTGATCTTTTTTCAAATAAATACTTTTATTGCTTCTGGTACTTAGAGTAGATAAACTTTGTCGTTCACACTACATCATTTGGACATATTTCCATAGTTTGTTTGTGGTTAGTAGTTAGTTATAACGCTATAGTTTTAATTGAAAAGGCGGATATTGTCTTTTTAAGTATAAAAATAATTAAAACTACTGTACTGTATTTTTTGGATTGAGTGAATATTAACGTCGCACAGTTCAGCTACACGAGGGCTTTTGGCGACGGACCACGTAATTTTGAACCATGGTCAAGAGACGTGGATGAAACCTGAGCTGGCACCCCTTTCTCATAACTACCACACCACGCCAACTTAGAAGGAATATTCTACCAATACTTAGCAGGAATATTCTTTGAAATCCACTCCTCCAAGTTATATGGCAGCACGGGTTTTATGATGAGTATTTTAGCGGGGAAGGCGAACAGTTTTGCAGCAGATATGCGTTTTCAGCGGATTGCAAAGATTATTATTTTTGTTCCGAAAAAATAGTTTATGTGAAAATTTAAGTGTTTTATATGTTTTTGTATGTTAATGAAGACTTAAGAAAACGATTTGACTACTTATTTTAAGTAAACTGTGTATATAATTAATTTTACAGTGGAATATCTTTAATTAATTTATTATCTCTAACAGATTAAATTTCCCAAAGTGCAGTATTTTGTTTATGTACACTGGTGTGCAAAAATTAAGGACGAGACGGTTTTTTCAATATAACTTTGTACAAAAGCTTTCCAAATCAACACATTTAATACCGAAAGATCCCCAATATATAAGGACATGTGTAATGCAAGCAACACTTACTAAAAGAGAAATCAGAGGGATATAAAAAGAAGCTTGATTGAAAAAGTAGCATGGAGCGTAATGCGACTGAAGGCCAAAACATCCCTGAGATGGGTGTCCAGCAAGAAACATCCGGTCTTTAGTAGGGGATATGATCTCCCCTGACTGCTAGGCAGGTTTCACAGCGTCTGCCCATGCTGAGAATGAGGGTATCAATGAGTTGTTGAGGCATTGCTGCCCATTCGTCTTGCAGCGCCAATCGAAGCTCCCGAATCGTTACTGGTGGTAAGGTACGAGCTGCCAAGCGTCTGCCTAGAAAATCCCATACATGCTCGATGGGATTGAGATCCGGAGATCGTGCCGGCCAATCCATACGTTCAATATCCTCACTCTCTAAGAAGTGTTCGGCAGCTACTGTGCGATGACATGGTGCATTGTCGTCCATGAAAAGGAACTGCAGACCCATAGCGCCTCTAAAAAGACGCACATATGGAAGAAGAATCTCGTTACAATAACGGGTCCCGTTGACTCAACCTGCGTCGAAGATGTGAAGGTCTGTACGACTACCAAGCATGATGCCTCCCCAAAGGAGAACACCGCGACCTCCATACCTGTCCCTTTCAATGATGTTCGAGGAATGATTGCGGCTTTCCCGCTCTCTCCAGATGAGTATGCGATGAGA
Organism: Trichonephila clavipes; assembly: GCA_019973935.1. Taxonomy (NCBI): domain Eukaryota; kingdom Metazoa; phylum Arthropoda; class Arachnida; order Araneae; family Nephilidae; genus Trichonephila; species Trichonephila clavipes. The sequence continues at coordinate 2,128,133 of BMAU01008029.1, forward strand.
ATCGCTACTCAAACTGAATCTGCTCTCATCTGTAAAGAGTACTCGTCCCCATTCATTGTCTCTCCAATTCCGGTGTTCCCGGCACCACAGACAACGCCTTCTCCGATGGCAGGCCTTAAAGGTACACACCGTACAGGGCGTCGTGCAAACAGACCACCACCGTGCAGTTTTCTGGCCACGGTAAAACGCGATATCGGTCGTCCAGTCGCCTTTTTCGTGTGTCTAGCGATTTCTCCCGCTGTCTGCCGCCTGTTTCTTCTGGCATGTAAGACAATGTACCGGTCATCTGCGGGTGTGGTTCCTCGTGGACGACCACTACTGAACCCCCGGATAGCTGTTCCTGTAGTTTGAAATTGTCTCCAAAGTCGTGAAACGATGCTGTGAGCAATTCCGAACTCTGCAGCCACACTTGTCACACTGCGGCCTTCCTCCAACTTCCCAATGATTCGACCTCGGGTAAAAGCATCCAGATGTCGTCTAACAGATTGATTATTCTTCATTTCTCGTTGAGGCAGCAACTCGGTGTGATTTTAACTGCTATACGGCGTGCAATCTCTTTGCCAGAAATACTGATCTTACACCGACAACACGCTTTATACCACTCAGACACTCCCCATTACGTCTACCTGCATATCTGCGCATCTGCTACCGTACATCACCTTACTTAATCTCCTGATTGGTCTTTCTGTCCGCTCTGCCTCTTCGTTCAGCTGATATGCTAATTTTTCGACTTCGTCCTTAATTTTTGCACACCAGTGTATATTCCTTAATTTTCAATGTAGTGATCCAAAAAAAAAATAATGCATGAAAATTACTGCAGTAAATCATAATGCAGTAGTTAAAGCATTAAAGTGCAACGCACTCCTACACGGTGGGTCTTACAAAGCTCTAATAAAGCTCGAGCTATGAAAGTAGCTAGATATTTGCCAATTTGACTATCGTTATCATTTCGCTGTGTTTTTCATTGAATCTCCATTATAGCCATTATAATTTAAGAAACGGCGTTGCTTGCGAATATTATAATTTTAACACAAAATAAATACAACAGAAAAAAAATATTATTGTATTACACTTTCAGATATAAATTATTTACACTATTTTAAGCGTTCATTACGCAACACTTTTAACAATGTGTTACTTTTGCTGAGCAGAGATCTGCTTAGGGAGGTATTTTCAAAAATTGACCCTCAAGAGTGCTACGGGGAATTATAAACAAACAAAAAAAAATCCTTTTTATCAGCTATTAGATCTACATACTTCCAATTTAAGAAATGTATTTTTTTTTTTTTTTTTAGCTGAGATATGCAAAAAGCTTTTTTTTTGTTTATTTTGCAATTCACGTACATTTAATTAATTCATTAAGAACTTCTTTATCATTCAATCTGTGTTGTTTAATTTTTCAGTTCACCCGTGCGAAGAACGGGTATACCAGCTAGTATATTTTATAAACCACATAAAACAAATTTTAAATTCATAAACGCTATATATTAAATAAGTAATTATCCACACCTTTTTTAATTTAATTAATATTTTTAATTAATAATTTCATAACAAAATTAATGGCTTTGAAGGGCATTTCATAATTTAATTCATACAAGTAACATTAAACATGCATTATTTTATAATTAGAACACGGAGACACGGGACAACTCCACTGAGGGTGAAAGAGGATATCGAGATGTGTCTAGTGATCCGGGCAATGGGGGTTAAGGGAAGCACTTTTTCGATGAAACGTCCAAAACTCATTTGCTCTAGGTGAGTTAGGATCTAATAATGCCAGTTGAAGATTTATGACCACCATAAAATGTATTAAAGAGAGAATAAATTCAATTGTTTTTTTTAAAAAGGGAGAACAAAAATTGAATCATAAAAAAAAGTTCGTTATTTAGAAAATGCACTTCGCTATAGAGAGGTTATTTTGCGAAGACAATCGTAAAATGTTCAAGGTTCTAGAAAAAAGTTCTTTATATAGAAAAATTCACAATATAGAGGTTCGTTATATAGAGGTTCGACTGTATGTTTAAGCCCTTTTACAATGCAATTGGCTAATAGAATACGGGTAGGCTTACATTTTGAATGATATTCGACTAATAAGAAAGATAAAGCCAAATTATTTTTATTATTTATTTATTTATTTATTTATTTTTTTTTGCATTACGCCACATGATGATCTTACGGCGTAGTCAAAATTTAATGTGTATTAGTATGTATATTACTGTATTTGAAGCTCCCTCGCTGCAGTTGTTGCTCTGAAATTCACTTTTGGCTGTGTTATCAAATAATGTTTTTGACGAATATAAACTAATTTTGGGAATAATTATGTTTTTTGTTCATCTTACTGAATTGGGTTTCAGAGTTTATTTAAACGATCAGGCGTGAAAAATGAGCAACTGAAGCATCAGATGCCCCTCTCGTCATTATTAGCGAAACTCTAAATTACGATTTGTGGCAACAATTACCTAATAATTAGAATCATGAATTTCTAGATGACATTGGAGGTTGCAGGTTAGAATCTTGATGTCACTGAGTATTCGCCGTGTAGAGGTGCTGATGCTCGTTAAATCCATCGTGTCTTAGAATCATGGCAATGGCGCAGTATAGCCAATTTTGGCTCTTGCGCCATAAAACCCCACATTCACTCACTCACTCACTCACTAGAATCATGGCATGGCGTGGAAGTTACGAGAGCGGGAAGTTATCTTATATAGGTGTCGTCCTCCTCATATGATCGGGGTGCAAAAGTACGAAATTCGTCGCCAGTTGGCCCCTATGTTTCTTAAAAGTGAGACATTAATAAATACTCACTCACTGCTGAAATGTGATTTAAGAACTAGATACTATTCTAACGCGTCTTTAAAAAATATGTAAATTGACTTTACACCAGCGTTTCTCAAAATGTGGGTCACTCTCGCCATGGAGGGATAACCCTCTCTGGGGGGCACGAGCATATCGAAAATAAAATATTATTTTAAAATTATTAATTTACTGAAAGGGTGCAAATAAAAATACATTTTGACAAAATAAAAAATAAAATACACATTTACAATGGTATACTACACTTAAAAATTTATCAGTAGTGCTCATTGTATGTGATAATTAATTTATCAATACGACGTTAAAAACAAGATTAATAATTACTAAGGATTTCCCATGGGCTTGCCATATACAAAATTTAATACTTTAACTTAATAATGTGTACGGTTTATAATTAAAATCGTATTATAGCTTTATCTCTTCAAAGTATATAAATTACTGAATTCAATAAATTTCTATTCTATAAAGCGGGGAGGGGGACGAGAAAAATTATGACTGAAAACTGTGTTACAAACGTTAAAAGTTTGATAACTATACTGCTTTACACATAGAAATAATCAGCTAAATTTAATAAAAGTATAAAGATCATACATTCGATTGTTACGGTAAAAAGCGTAACCAGTCTATCACATGCTTAATTTTAATTATGTTTACTGTTTTTAAATTATTTTTATTATTCTTAATACTTTTCATTTTATTTAAGATTTTAAAAAAATAAATTTGTTGAATAGGGCCGCTATATTAGATAAGTATCTATCTGTAGCTTGTAGTGGCAGCGATTGCTGATTTTTCCTGATCTCAAACTCGTGACTGGGGATTCGTGAATTCAAGTCCTCGCACCCCTAAACGCCAATATGTAGAGGTAAACTATCATGACTCAAAGTTCTCACATTAGCATGGTGTGGAAGTTAGTAGAGGGGTCTTTTTCTTAGATGTCTTCCTTGTCGCTTGACTGGTTTTTTTTCTCCAAAATAACGAGGTTCGTCAGATTTGATTTGATTTTAATATTAACGTCGCACTGTTCAGCTACACGAGGGCTTTTGGCGACGGACCACGTAATTTTGAACCATGGTCAAGTGACGTGGACGACACCTGAGCTGGCACCCCCCTCTCCTAACTACCACACCACACCAACGGGAGGACGTTTCAGCTCTCGACAGATTTAACGTGCATCGCTGCCCTACACGGCGGGTCTTTAGTGGTACTGGGATCGAACTCGTGACCAGGCAAGCCACGATCCGATACCTATACCACTCGGCTACCGCGGCCACCACGAGGTTCGTCAGAGATAGCCCTCAGTTTAGTTAATATGAATATATGTTTGATATGAAAAAATCAATATTATTTAATATGTTTATCTTTTTTCGATGTGTTTTACTACTTATTTGTTGCTACTGTACTTCCTGAACTTTATCAGAACGGTTCCTTTCGATTAAATTATCAGTGCAGTTTCATATGAAACGTATAATGAAATACATTCCCCTAATAAAATTACGGCGTAAATAAATATGGACCATTAATACCAGTATCGACGTGGGAAAAGTTGTTGGATAATATTCAAACAATGACCAGAATCTGTCACCCTGGGCTATCAAGCAGACACGATAGACTTTCCTTCTTCTTCGCATGACACCTCAATTTATTAGCGACGACGCCTTGACAAACAACGCCTTATCACAAACAAAGCAAATATGATGAGACCAGTCGAGGTTGATAATATTAGCGGAGTTCGTGTAATAAGCTTGTAAACAATAGAACGGCAAGAAATTCCTTACGGGTAATCTAGATACATTTTGGTAAAAATTGAACCAGTATGGTTTCATAAATTATTGTTAAAAACATTTTTACCTATTTCATCCTGAATGAGTAAATGTCTATTAGCACCATACTCTAAATAAACATAAAGGGAATTGGAGATGGACCTCGTAATTGTAAACCATTGCGAAGCTGCAAGGACATCTGAGGTGGCATCCTCGAGGCCATAGAAATAAATTATTAGTGTAAGTAACCCAGGTTCGTTATTCGTAAATCGCATCATGGCCAATGTTGAATAAAATAAAATTATCTCGATTAATCACTCATTTCGTTCAAGATACAGTTAAATTTATTGATACATAAATAAGAATTTAGGTTTACAAAAAAAAAAAAGTAATGAAAGAAAACTTAGCTTTTTGAAGGGGGGAGTACATGATTGGTCAGGGCAATCCCGGTTAGGGTGGCGATTTCTCTACACTTGGTTACGTCTGAGTGCTGGAATTTTGGGAGAGAGCCTCTGCTGGAAATTCGGGTGCGTTCCATTTTATTTTGAATCCCATCACGCCAAAATCCTGGAGCCGGACTATTTACTGTCCTTTGAATTGCGCATTTGATTGGACAGTCTCCATCGCGCATTTCTACAAGTCATGAAATTTATTCTTTCACTGAACTCAGAAAAGCACAGGAATCCCTTGACACTCCCTACCGAAGGAATTTTACGACATCTGGTCAAGCGGGGACTCGTGTAAAAAATTCTAGAAAGCAAGGGACAATTTCTAGCATCCCATCACCATCACATCTTTTCTCAAACGCTAGCAGGAGGAATGTGAGTCTCGACGTTGTAACATATTCCGTCACGCAGCTGTAAATCAGATTCGATTTGTGGATAGAATCACTACGTCTTTATGAACACCTATTCCCTGAAATTATAACATGGTCTTGTCTTTGAGGATCACCCCGACAACCTTTAACACTGCGAGGAAACCCTACTCCCCCCACGAACTGTATGTAACTCAAGGATAAAGAAGCTAACCGCTACCATTGACGGTTTGAATCTTTCGCATATAATGGATGCGACCTCTTCCCTCACAAACAACCGAATTTGAACTCTTATGATCAAATGATTGGTTGATTAAATATTAACATCACACAGTTCAGCTACACGAGGGGGGCTATTGGTGACGGACCACGTAATTTTGAACCACGGTCAAGTGACGTGGACGACACCTGAGCTGGCACCCCCCTCTCCTAACTACCACACCGCACCAACTCTTATGATCAAAGCAATATTTTTAAGAATTATTATGTGTATACTATAATTAATAGCTGTTACGTAAACAAACTGTATATTTAAATTAATAAATATCACGCTACCCTTATTTATCTTAAACATCACACTGGGCATCAGCTCCTGTACTCTGAGATTTGTCAGTGGCGCTAGGGTTTGAATCCGCGATTCAACAACGTCGGCCACGAGTTCGTGATCGTGACCACTTGACTATCACGGTCAGATTTTAGTCTGAAAACTGTAAGGAAAAAAAGCCGCTTGAATCAATTCAAAAATTATTCGCCGAAAAATTAGCGCACACAAACATTTTAATGTCCGAACTACTATTTTTAACGGGTAGAACATTTATATTCTAAAATATTGTAGCTCGATTGATATCTTCTAAAGCAGAAGAATGTTGATTGTACCTAAAACGTACGAAAACAAAATGTACACCGTTGTTTCCAAATGCCTGAATATTGTATAGATTTCTCTTAAATAGGAAGTAACGGCCACCATTGGTCGTTAAAGACTTTCAAAGGGTGGTAGTGGCATAAAAGGCAGTAGGTAGGTACAATATCTGGGAAAACGGTTTCACAGGTCAGCAGTTTTGATAAGGATTTGATGATGTCGAAAACAAGTAAATACATAGAAATCAATCTGATCTTGATTTCAAATCGCTTAAGTGTTGTGATTCAAGAAACTATGGAATTCGTGCACTTTACTAAAAAGTATAAAACAAAAGTTTGATGGAAATGCAAAGTGAGCTATTGTAAAGTATTTTCTTAAATATATGAATACTGTGAGAAATTATACTTATAACTCTATTGTGCATTAAACTATGAACGCTATCGACATTATAATACATTACATACTTCAATATTTGGTGTCCCAACGAGAATTTTCAAAGGAGGAAAATATCCTTGCTTAAAAAATAACTAATTATGGACTTCGAACTTGGAAGATAGAATTTTTTTGTTCTGATATCATTGCTTCAATTTGGATGAAACATTTGTTTTTAGTGAATATGCTTTACAATCTTTGCATAAAGACTTAGTTTCATCAAAATTTGTTGAATAGCAGATTTTTTTAAATGATGGGTATTGGCTTTCTTTATATATAATTCATCGGCAATTGTAGTAGTATGTCATTGGCTCTTATTTGCATCAAATATATTAAAAATTTCAAACAATAAAAGCTAATGTATTAAAGGTTTTTGTCTTACAAAGGATGTGCGTTTGTCATTAAAAATTTGATTAACCTATAGTCATGAGTTAGCTTTAATGGGACTACATGAGCCATTGGTGGTGGATTTAGTCTACTTATATTAGAAAAACAATACAAATAACTTGCAATGATACCTGAACATGTTATTATCCGTAACATACAATCGCGAAAGAACCTTAGAGTAAAAATAAATCCGATGTGTAACTGCTTACTTACGTTGCGTTTTGGATCTTTGCTGTTTTCAGAGTTTAGTTCCAGATCCAA